>CM032431.1:11921913-12460640 GCA_019049465.1 Dryas iulia moderata | reverse complement strand
ACTATCACTGATGTAATATCTTCAGTTTTAGCCTCTGGAATACCATGAATCAATAATATTTTCTTTCTGCTATACATTTCCATCCGATCTTGTTGATCAGTAAGGTATTTCAATTGCAGTTGGAGATTTTCTACACTTGAAAGAATAAATGTTCGAAAGGAACTAAACTGAGCGGCTAAATTTGAAGTTGGGCTTGTACCTGGAATTGCAGTGCTCAGGTTCTTCTGGAACTCAGCCATGGTGGAATTAAAATGCAGTGCCAAGTCATTTATAGATTGCTTGATGTTGTCCATATTGTTTTAACTGCTTTCTTAGTGTCTTCAATTAAATTTTTTACGAATATTGCAAAATATGGCAATAAATGGGAAAGAAAATTAACTAACGGAATAATTGCTGGTAGGTTTCTTATTTTAGCACATATTTAGTAAACAAGAGGTATTAATACTAATTTTCAATATAAAAATAAACTGGAGTTCACAAAATTACGTGTTTGTCACTTGTGTCAAAATATTCTTTTTTTACAGTTTTCAGTTTAATATACAGATCGTAAGATGACGGAAGTCTATTTATACAAATAAATAAAATTACAGTATCTGTTTATAATATTCAAATAACAGCTTTTTACTAAATGGATAAGCATGTATATTAACATTTTCATAATTTTTATCTGTCTGTCTATTTGTTCTAGCTAAACTTTAATACAGCTGGGCCAATTTTGACGAGGCTTTCACTTTCAGATAGCTATTATAATGAAGAGTAACTTAAATTTTATTCATAGATATTTATTCGCAAGCACAGTATTAAATACAAACCTGATATTTCCTATCAAAATCACACAACTTTTGTCCCAACACAGCATAATAGGGGTTGTAAGACTTCTCTTGTAAACAACAGGCAAGTAATACATGAACTATTTCCCTTTCCTGTTGGCCTTTTAGCCCCAAATGTTGGAGTTTCTCGAACGCGTCCATGAAATCCTAGAAAAACATAAGAAGGGAAAAAATATTGTTAAATTATTTTATACAAATATGTATAATTAGTAGTAAAATATGTACTTTCCCACAAAAGAGTAGTCAGAGAGACTTTAGTGTTAGGACAATGCTTTGCCCACTCTCCGCTTGAAATCGAGACATTGCGTGTTGAGTGGCGGATGTTAACCCCACACATTGTCTCGATGACAAAGATACATTTTTTTTTCAGCTTCACGCTGTATCCCGCACACATTTGGGTAGGCAGAGGGAACCTAGTGTTAAGACACTCCGTTCCCCATTTTCCGCCGAAAGAAACAAAAATTAATAAACTTTAATTATTATTAGGCTGGATTTCGAACGCGCGTACGTTTTAATGTCATACGTTGTTTCAATGCTCTACCACGGTCCAATTTCAATAACATTGAAGGGAAAAAGATCTAAAAACTTACAATTTTTGGACAAAACTTTCAATATCATTCTTGGTGATATATATGTGGCCAGTCGTGGCGCAATGGCACAAGCGTGTCAATGTAAACGACTGGTTGTGGGTTCGATTCCCACTCGACGTGTGGAAATTATATTTCCATTTTCTTCGCTCTGGTGTCGAGGTAAAGCGCGGCGTTAAGTTCCGCCACTTAACACGCAAGCCTCCGAATTCGGCGGAAAGTGGGGAACGGAGTGTCTTAACACTAGGTTCCCTCTGCCTACCCTGCTGTGTGCGGGATATAGCGTGAAGCTATTTAATTTTAATTTAATAAAAGATAATACAATTTCTTATCAACAAAAACTAACAAAAAGGTAAAATGGCCATTACTTATGAGTTCCATTCACTCAGTACACACCGTATCTAAATACTAGATTTTCTTTAACTACTCTCTTATAACAGAGAAGACGGAAACAAAAAAAAATGATTATATACTAGCGATTCGCTCGCGGCTGCACCGAGTGTATCAACAACTTTTATCCCCTAATCGAGCCTCATTAGGATTCTCTGAATTTTCTGTTTAAACATAATAAAATATAGCCTATAGCACTCCTGAATAGTGTAGCTTTCTAATTGTGAAAGAATTTTCACGATAGGTTCAGTATTTCTGAAGATTAGCCCTTACAAATAAAGTTACAAACTTACCTCTTTATTATATATTTTTTTAGCTTCACGCTGTATCCCGCACACAGAAGGGTAGGCAGAGGGAACCTAGTGTTAAGACACTCTGTTCCCCACTTTCCGCCGGAATTCGGAGGCATTGCGTGTTAAGTGGCGGAACTTAACACAGCGCTTTACCTCGACACCAGAGCGAAGAAAAATGTAAATATTATTGCCACTCCTCAAGTGGGAATTGAACCCACAACCAGACGTTTACAGACACACGCTTGTGCTACTGGGCCACGACTGGCCACCAGATTAGAAAAAATCTAGAAAAACTAGAAAATACTAGAAAAAATAATGAAACAAAAAAAAACCAATTAATTTTCATAAAATCTCACCTCAGCAGACATTATAACGCAGAACACACTCCTCCTAACATCAGTGTTCATTCTCTGTTTCTTAGCAAGTTCTAGAAGTTTCTGGTCGACGGAGGGCGTTTTTACTGTCGGCTTGTCTTCTTGTTTGCGATTGCCTTCCCACGCTGAGCCCACTACCCACCACTTGCCGCGTTCATGGGCTGGAATAAAGGAATTACTTATTTGGTATCCATACTTATATTATAAATGCGAAAGTCTGTGTGTTTGTCTGTCACGCTTTCACGACCAATCTACTGGTCCGATTTGGATGAAATTTAGAATGAAAGTATGAAAATGAAAGTTATTTACATAACTAGGGGTTCAAAAATTAACCGCTAAAGGGTTGAAATAGGGGATGAAAGTTTATATGAAAAAACTAAACCGCTGGACCGATTGTAATGAATTTTGAAATAAATATAGTTGATAATTGAAGGTCAAAGATAGGCTACTTTATTTTTCAAAAATCCACCACCCAGGGTCGCAACATAACGAAACAATTAGGCAGTCCACGCGGCGAAGCAGCGAGCGGGCCGCTAGTATATATATAATAATATAAATATTCACTCTTCTTCCTCTTTCAGGTTCAAGCTTTTAGTGTGAAGACACTGTGTTCTTGATTTTCCGCCAGAATTTGAGGTTTTGTGTGTTAAGTAATTCAACGTCGCACATAGTCTTACCAAACCAAAAAAATTAAACTAATTTAAACATATCAGTTAGTCTTTGTCTTATCAAAGAAGACACCCTTTGGAAATTAAAAAAGACATTTAGGAAACTTTAAATATTTGAACGCAGCGGGATTCGAACCCATGCCTTCCGAAAACCGTTCAGGCGCGCTGACCGCGTGTGCTATGCGTTCTACTACCAGCTGCGTCGAAATTCTTATACGCTTTATTACAAGTATTCTAAATGTCTTATTCAATTTCCTAAGTGTGTGAATAACACTTAAAAATATTATTCGATAGTAGACTCGACCTTAAAGCGCGGCGTTAAGTTCCACCACTTAACAGGCAAGCCTCCGAATTCGGCAGTGCGTGAGGATCGGAGTATCTTAACACTAGGTTCCCTCTGCCTACCCTGCTGTGTGCGGGATACAGCGTGAAGCTAAAAAAATAAATAAAAAGATTCGACCTTTACATATTTTCTAGCACTACAAAACGCCCGTATTAAGTTCAAGAACAAACAATATCTCATTTCGGTTGGTGCGTTAAGTACATACACTCCGTATTTAACACTAAGTTCTCTCTGACTACATTACTATGAAGTAATAAGCGTGAAGCTACAAAAAAAATACTACATAGGTATACATATATATTTCATACTAACTACATACGACTTCGTTCGCGTGGACTATAGGATTTTACATACGAAAGTTTTACTCCCAATAACTCCCGTTCCCGTGGGAATTTAGCAATATCGCGTTGCAAGTAAGCTTTTACTAGCGTACCTGCATGGCAAATTTCAAGCGTCTAACTTAAGTGGTTTAGATTTGTCATACAAAAGGATTTTCCCGCTAATTCCCGTTCCCGTGGGAATTTCGGGAATTCCTTTCTTAATGCACCTCTACGGTACGTAAGTTGCGTAAAAACTTGAAATAGGATGACACAGATGCCGTACAAAATCAAATGGCTAAATTTGTGTCGGTAATTGTCGGAGAATTTCTTATTATTTTTAACTAGCGGCCCGCTCGCAGCTTCGCCGCGTGAAATACACAACCGCTTCGTTACAATGCAACCTCCGGGAGTGGGTTTTTGAAAAATAATGTAGCCTATGTTTAAGCTAAGATTATCCACTATATTTATTCCAAAAATCATTATAATCGGTCAAGCGGTTTAGATTTTTTATATAAACTTTCATCCCCTATTTCAACCCTTTAGAGGTTGATTTTTGAAAAACTAAGTATCCTATGTTAGACCCAGTGATTTTTACTACTTTGATTCCAAATTTCATTTATATCGGACCGATAGATTAGCCATGAAAGCGTGACAGACAAACACACAGACATTCGCATTTATAATATAAGTATGGATAGATCTATCGGTGGTAAGAATGCCGTACAAAAATATGTGACCAAAATGTACTCCTCAACCTGTACTTTCGAATTCTCACCTGCACTCAGTGACGTCATAGTGCTGAATCTTATTATTTTATGCTCTTATATCGTTCTAGATAGGTCACCTGGTGGTTCAAATGACACATCATTTTTTCAACAAGGGCCAGTAGTCTAACACTGATATATATATATATATATAGTATATATATATTAGAGAGATAGAGAGAGATATATAGATATAGATATATAGAGAGTATATATAGAGATATATATATATATTAATATATATTATATATATATATATATATATATATATATATATATATATATATATATATATATATATAAACTTTGCGCGTACTACACATGTATATATTTATGCCAAAATTCATTACAATTGGTCAAGCGGTTTAGATTTTTCACATAAACTTTCATTCCCTATTTCCACCCTTTAGAGGTTGATTTTTTAAAAAATAAGTAGCCTATGTTAGACCAAGTCACTTTTGCTACTTTCATTCTAAACTTCATCCAAATCGGATCGGTAGATTATAGATAGCCTTGAAAGCGTGACAGACAAACACTGTGTGTTGTCTGTCACGTTTGTCTGTCACTTTCGCATTTGTAATATAATATATTTCATATAATTCAAATTTTCAAATTCAAAACATCTTTACTCAAACAGACTTATAAGCACTTTTGAATCGTCGAATATACATAATAAAGCTACCATCGACTCGGAAGGCAGTTCTGCTGAGAAGAGCCAGCCAGAAACTCAACAGTTGCTCTTTTCAAATATAAAAATTACAATTTTATTATTTGATACAATGGTAGTTGACCGACATCTACTCAGACTCTAATCAGATTAATTCCACGCATTTCTGTCCTTTAAATACTCATCTACAGAGTAATAAGCCTTACTTATATAGTATATATACTATATTTTTATATTACCTTTCAACAAATCTTCAAGTCTTATATTCAACGTAGTGACATAATTCCCGCGTCTCACAATGCCTCGACAATGTTTCTTCATTTCCTCCAAATAACTCGGATCGTAATTTGGTATTTTATTTAAGTTATTATTTTTCACAGCTAGCAACACTTCCAGTAAAAATTTTATACGTGATCTGTGGAAATTTGTTATAAAAACATTGTCACATAAAATCTGTAAGAATTATAATAGAAACGTAATATGAAAATGTTTAAATTAAAATTATGAATGGAAAATAATGAATTAATTACGAAAGCACTTGAGGAGTGGAAATATTTATTATTTCCATTTTCTTCGCTCTGGTGCCGAGGTAAAGCGCGGCGTTAAGTTCCGCCACCTAATACTCAATGTCAGCGAATTCGGCGGTGCGTGGGGAACGGAGTGTCTTAACACTAGGTTCCGTCTGCCTACCCTTCTATGTGCGGAATACCGCGTGAAGCTAAAAAAAAAAAATTAAGAACGCAAAATAATAATTCAAGAAAAAAGGCAATATTAAATGTATCTTATTGAGACAGAGCGTTGCATTAAGTTCCGCCACTCGACGTTCCGGACTCGTGTACAAAGTGTACAACGGAGTGTCCTAACACTAAGTTCTCTCTGCTCAAAGCAATAAAAAAATGACATTTACGTATGTATAACGTAATAATGTACATTGTAATAAAGGGATAAGACATTATTTTAAAAAAAAAAAAATATCTTTATTTCCAGCAAAGCATAGTAGTCAGAGAGATCCTAGTGTCAAAAAATTCTTTTGTCCACTTCCCCCCAGAATCCGAGACTCCGTTTGTGAAGTGGCGGAATACAACGTCGCGATTAAATGCATTTTTTTTTTTCCGCCTACAGCAGGGTAGGCAGTGGGGAACCTAGTGTTAAGACACTCCGTTCCCCATTTTTCGTCGATTTCGGAGGCATTGCGTGTTAAGTGCGGAACTTAACGCCGCGCTTTACCTCGGCACCAGAGCTAAGAAAATGGAAATATTAAATATTTCCATTCATTCCTCGAGTGGGAATCGAACCCACAACCAGTCGCGTTTACAGTCGCACTTGCGTGCCCCTGCGCTACGACTGGCCCAACAAAAATATTAAAAAAATATAAAACATGTTTTCAATTATATTCTAGTTATCCAGATCATGTTAGAAAAACATTATATAGTCATCATATGTGTCCAACATAAGCAGAATTTTTAAAAACCAACTTAGACTTGACACTTCGGGAGACATATTTAAATTTATTTCCATTCCTCTTTACCTAAGACAAAACGGGTCTCTAAATTCAGCCACTGAACACATAACATCTCAATATCAACCGAGGCATCTAAAACGGACTATCTCAACACAAGCTCTCTACACTGTTACACGATAAAAAAGGTAATAAAACTACAAAAAAAACCCAAATCCATACTTATAAATGCGAAAGTCTGTGTGTTTGTCTGTCACGCTTCACGGCTAATCTACCGGTCCGATTTGGATGAAATTTAGAATGAAAGTAGTAAAAGTGACTGGGTCTAACATAGGCTACTTATTTTTTCAAAAATCAATGTCTAAAGAGTATTGAAATAGGGGATGAAAGTTTATATGAAAAATCTAAACCGCTTGACCAACTGTAATGAATTTTGGCATAAATATAGTTGATAATCTAAGCTTAAACATAGGCTACTTTATTTTTAAATATGCGCTCCTGAGGGGTTGCAATATAACGTAAAAGTTTACGCGGCAAAGCGGCGAGCGGGCCGCTAGTCAATAATAATTCCATACAAACTCACCCACTCTCCGCATTTTCATTAAGCCTAGCTATTTTTCCCTGCGTTTCTTGTATAAACGTTTTCAAGGCGAGAGGTTCCTCTTTCCTTAGCACTCCTCCTACATTCCTTAAAACTGCTAATATACAATCTATGTTTTTTTCTGTTAAATCTTTTACTAGTGTATTTAAAATATCGTATAACAGAGACACTTGGTAGATCTGGAAATGTTAGTTTATTATTAATATATATATATATATATATATATATATATATTAATATATATAATTTCTTATTCATTGTAGAAGAGTGTCTAACTGTAAACGTAATTGGTTGCGGGTTCAATTCCCGTTA
The DNA here is from genome assembly GCA_019049465.1 of Dryas iulia moderata. Lineage (NCBI taxonomy): Eukaryota > Metazoa > Arthropoda > Insecta > Lepidoptera > Nymphalidae > Dryas > Dryas iulia. Next base: position 12,453,032 of record CM032431.1, on the reverse strand, counting down.
GGGGACATAATATTCCCCTTTAGTAGGATAAAGCGCGGCGTTGAATTCTGCTACATTACATGTCAAGTAGCGAAACGGAAAGTGGAGACGAAAGTGTTTTGACACTGGGTTCTGTCTATATCTACTGTTAGTCTCTTTTATTTTTACCTTCACACTGTATCCCGCACACAGCAGGGTAGGCAGAGGGAGCCTAGTGTTAAGACACTCCGTTCCCCACGCACCGCCGAATTTGGAGGCGTGTTATGCGACGGAACTTAACGCCGCGCTTAACCTCAACACCAGAGACAATATAATTTCCACTCCTCGAGTGGGAATCGAACCCACAACCAGTCGTTTACAGCCACACGCTTGTGCCACTGCACCACAACTGGCCACTTGTTAGTCTTTAAGTTTCTATTTGACAAGCAATATCTGGAGTTCAGGCGATTAGTGGAAAAGAAAGTGTTATGACACTAGGGTTTCTCTGATTAATCTGCATAGAGATTCGAATTTTGTTATGTTTCGCCACTTTAAACCAAAATTTTAAAGCCATTTACAAATAGCACTTTTACAATTTAACATAGATACATCCTATATTCATTGTAATTTACAATTTAGTGTCGAAACACTCCGTTTCTCACTCTCTCTGTACCTTATACTTGCATACGTACTTAGTCCAAGCTGGAAACTTTGATATGAATTCATACATTATCAAAATTTAAGTCTTACTTAGAAGTAAAAACTAAATTCACCGTACGACATTTACCGTATCTGTTAGAACAGATACGGTAAATGTCGATTAAGTTACAAACAGATCGCAATTTTACCACTTAAGTGTTAAATCTCAAAATGTACTGGAAAATGTTAGAATTTTCCGTTGCTAAACGCTTTAAGAGAAATATATATAAAAATAAACTATATTCACCTTAAAGCTATACAGTAAAGCTAAACAAGACACCAGATTGTCTAAAGTTTTGTCCTCAACAGCTTGTGACGTTTGCACAAGGTCATCGAATTTTCTAGATAACTGCTCTAGGAAATGAGCACCTGTAAATTACATTAGTACATTTAAATAATAAATAAATAAATAATGAGGCCAGTCGTGGCGCCGTGGCACAAAGTGTGACTGTAAAGCGACTGGGTTGTGGGTTCGATTGCCACTCGAGGAGGGGAAATATTTAATATTTCTATTTTCTTCGCTCTCGTGTCCCAGTCAAAGCGCGGCGTCAAGTTCCGCCACTTAACACGTAATGCCTCCAAAATTAGGCGGAAAGTGGGGAACGGAAAAAGCTAAAAAAAATAAATCACAATAGATTGCCTATGTTTGATCCTGGCTCTTCAACCATTTCCATTTCGAATGCCCTCATCCAGTCATGCAGACAGACAGGCAGACCTTCACATTTAACACATAAGTATATAACATAATAACAACCAAAAAAATTCATACATAACTTTAAAAAAATAAAAGAAAACGTACCTATTTCAGATCCAACATTGGCATGCAATATGGATATCAAAGCAGCATGTTCCACCAACATTCTACAAGGAGTCGCCGCCTGACTGACCGCCGCTTCAACCCATAGCTCAGTTAAAGCTGTATTCACTGAATTCCTACTGTTATTCGAGTATAAATTCTCTATAGATGTCGATGCCCAGTGTAAATTTGTTCCTGCTAACTTGTTTAGTACACCTGAAATTGGAGGAGAAAACGGCGTTAAGTTACGCGTAGTAATATTGATTTAAATTATGGATTAAAGCTTGAAATATAATCTTATCAATTAATTTAAGAAGTTATTGTGGCGCAGTAATAATGTTTAACTGGAAGCGTGATTGAATGTGAGTTCGATTTCCACTTTAAAAGATATATTTTTATTTCTTGACTCGACTAAAATAAGCGAGGCGCGGCGTTAAGTTATGTCAGTTTAGCTTCACGCTGTATCCCGCACGCAGCAGGGTAGGTAGAAGGAACCTAGTGTTAATACACTCCGTTCCCCACTTTCCGCCGAATTCGGAGGGATTGTATGTTAAGTTTACATTAGTGTAAAGGCACTCCATTCTCTATATTCCACCTGAATTGACTGTAAGCGATTGGTTGTGGGTTCGATTCCCACTCGAAGAGTAGAAATATTTAATGTTTCGATTTTTTTCGCTCTGGTATCAAAGGTAAAGTCCGGCGTTAAGTTCCGCTACTTAGCATGCAATGCCTCCGAATTCGGCGGAAAGTGGGGAACGTTGTCTTTGGTATGTGGGAAAACGACTGCAGCTAATAATTGAAGTTATAAATGATTTTGCTTGGAAATATCTATAACGACCAATTTAATCTATTCCACTTATGTTCAAATAAGAACAAATCAAAATTAAAATATTTTAATATTACTACTAACTTTTAATTTGCCTTTTCAGTTGAACAAGTTCTTTATCTGAAGTGGAATCCTTATTTCTCAAATGTGGTGGAATGTAAGTGCCTTTCTCTTCCTGAAATTATAAATATAGGAACATATATTTATTATGATAGTAGTTGTCTGTTGACATAAAATATATATTATCGTAGCAATGTTAATGTCACTATATAAAAGTGTATGTCAAATATGAATACAATACCATATATTTGACATACAGTCAAATATATGGTATTGTATGCATAATCTAATCATTTGGTGAAAATAACAAGAATATACGTGGTGGTGCAGATGACTAATACTTTGCGGCGCTCATACGTCAAAACTATTAATTTTATGAAAAAAAAAATATTAATACTGTAGGATTTTAATTTTGTACATAAATATTGCTTTCGTAAAATGCGTCGGAACCGAAATATTCCCAGAAAACCTTTTTAAGGCGCCATTTTTTTCAATATGGCGGCGCGAGCGGCGGCGGTTCGAGGTGGCAAAGTCGAAATTCGGAAAGAGCATACTGAAATCTATAAATTAACCAATTTTCAAAACTCCCGGAAAGCTTTCCAAGTAAAACTATCAGATGACTGGACTAGTAATGTTGTTTTAATTATATATTTATGATGAATTGTTACAAAAAATATTAGCTTTTTGAATTCTTTCTATGTACAAGTATATAATTTTAAACCAAATATTTGTAAAAAAGTTGTTAAAACCTTATCCTTAGAAAATAATGAATAGACAGCCCTGTATCATTGAATCAGTTTATGTTTAGAAGAAATTACATTAATTGGCATCACATAACTTTGGTGTAATATGTTCTGTTTTGTGTAACAAATTAAAGAAAAGAAACTCCTTAGCATTCTATGGATTCACTGTACACAAATAAAAATATAAGAAGATTGAACACTGATAAATGTAAATTAAAAACGAGTGCATTTTATCAAATATAAGATACAATATTTACCTTTATAATATTACCTTCCTTATCCCTCTTCCTACCATAAATATCTTCCCAAACATCAGGCTTCTCTTCAGTCTCTATATTTCTACTGTCATTTCCTTCATCCACTTCATCCTCATCTGTAAAACCACTTATATCCTCATCACCTGATAAGTGTGATACTTCATCATCACTAAACACTTTGCTTAAGTCACTTTCTGATACCACTTTTTCCTTTCCAGATTTTAAGTCTGCTTTAGGTTTTGGTGGTGCCTTTTCTTTTACTTCACTATCATCAATGTCATCATCATTGTCATCACTACCAGCATCGTCATCACTATTATTATCATCACTAAAATGTTCATCATTATCCATTTCTTCATCAGAATCTTCACTTTCATTATTATCAGACATCATTTCATCATCACTCTCCATATCAACATCTGAATTTTGATCTTCTTGTAAGTGTTCTATATCTTTGTTTTTCTTTTTATCTTTCTTTTTTGACACTTCTTTGCCAGTAACTGCTGCCAAATCTTCTTCAAAATCTGAATCTCTTTCAACTTCAGCTAAATGTTTTTCCGCTGCTACAATTTGCTCTGATGTTGCTCTGTCACAGATTTCTAGCAAATCTTATTAATATGAGTTAAGGAGTTATGTACATTTATTAATAATTTTAAAATTCAACCAATATTTTTTTATGTTATAGAACAAACTAAAAAATATATTACAATTGCACTTTAAAATAAATAAATGTTTTTTTTTTTAACTTAAATACTCAGAGAAATATTGTAAAAGTATAATTTTACTCTCCATTAATACAATATAAAATTGTTTCAGGCATTTAAAATAGAAAAAAAAATGTATAACAAGGATTATTAAGATATGCACATGCTTAACTAAGCTTTCATAAAAGGATACAATCTAAGCCATCATCAGTGAAATAGTTATTTTTATTTTTTGATTTGTTCAATCCAAGTTGTTTCTCTAGTTTCTTAATTATTTTGTCCTCATCTTCATTAGCTTTAACTAGCGTTTGTTTTCTTTGTTTGTCCATTTGTGATTTAAGTTTTTCGGCTTCTTTTATTTCCTTTAGCCTTTGCCTCATTAAAATATCCTGAGCAGATGTTTGTGGTTGTGTTTTCTTTTTCTACAAATAAAAGCCATTTAGTAAATATAACCCTCCTAAATTATTAAACTAACGTAAAATATTACTAACTTTAAAATATATTTTAAGTTCTTACCTATTTAAATTAATTAAGCATAAAAACGTACCTTTGGTTCAGCCTGGGTTTCGTCATTTTCTAAGGGTCTTTTCACAAATTGTCCTGGACTACTTTTTAAATTACTTATTTCAATCTTCTTTTTCAAATAATGCTCTTGCCTATTAACTTTCTTTTGTTTCCTTTTTTCTTTACGAAGAACTTTACGAGTGTTTACAAATTTTGGTCTGTTGGGTGCTTTTACCTTTTTCATTTTTGGTGAACTATATTTTTAAATAGTGAAAATATATTTATAGCAGAAATAAGAAAATTATTCATAAAACAAAAAATATTAATTATTTTATATGTTCCTTTTAGGTTAAGTCTATGTTATTATAAACACATGACAAATGACAATTGAATTAAATTGACAATGACAACATAATTAAACATTACCAAAGTTTTTTAAGTACCATAGTGCTAAGAATAGTTAATTAAATCAATTTTGGTGCTACTAATTAATACTACTTATGAAATATTTATTTATATTTTAAAAAACATACGCATGTATTTTAAGTGTTCAAATTATGCGGTAGATCTGAGATGTTGCGTTTTAAACAAATTATTAAAATAGACTAGTCTTTTTCCTAGTCCTGTGTTTTTTGATTCTTAAAATAATGTAGAAAATAGTTTTATTCAATGGCTATTGTCGTCTTGTCTATAAATTGTTATATCGACTTGTTATTCTATAAAATATATTTATGACGATATATTTAGACGTAACCTGTTATAATAAAATATATTTATGAGTGTGATACAAACAAAATAAAATTAATAATATTATTTATTATTTCAATTAAATTATTTAAATAGAAGAATGTCTTTGCGCTATTTTAATATTAAATTACTTTCATTACAATAGCAACACAAAAGCTAAAAAATCATTGTCTTTGATTTGAAATTCACACAGTGCTCAATGCAACTTGCGAGTATTGTTGAAATTTGATTTCATTCCACTATTTCCTAGTAAAAAGTGAAGAGCACGGTTATTTTGTTATTTTATTAGTGTTTTTCTTTTCAAAACCTTTTACATATAATTGAGGCATGATGGTGGAAGGTTCGGCATTCACGAGGAACGATGTGTTCCAAATGGCAATTCGAGTTGCTTTTGTATCTGCAGTGACTTATTTCTCAATAAAATGGCTGGTAAACCAAATAGATCCAACGTCCAAGAGCAGGAAGAAGGCTGAGGAGAGAGCGCGGGAACAGTTACGCAAGTGAGTATTGATTTTTGACTTGAAGCAAATGCATCAGGTTACCACATACCTGGTGTCAAATAAGAATTTTAAATTATGCATCTGAAAATGAAATCTTTTGCGATTTCATTTTTATATATAATACGTGTTGCAGATAGTGCTTTTGTAAATTTGAAGAGTAGTATTTTTTTTCTTTATATATAAACATGAAAATCAGTATTATTTTGAATTTTTAGTAAAAATATAAATTTAAAATGGCTGTTCAATTATGTATATTGTAAGAATAACATTTTATACTAAACCTTATCACATAGTATTACTTAATATTTTATGATTATGTTTATTTAGTGTTAAATATATTGCCAAACTTTATATCATATTATATTTATATATGTATTTAACTAACTGTATAGAACTTGCATGTGTTAAGGATATCTTGCAGAGCGGGTCTTAGCGGAAAGCATGCATTGGCATTGGACAAACTGACGGACCACGAAATGATTATAGCATCACAGCTGGTAGTGCCTGAAGAAATTAATGTGAGTAGTAGCACATTTTTTAACTCCTTGTTGTTTATATTGATTTGATTAAGATTCTAAAAATTTGGATATATAGCATGTTACATTTAATAATGAAAAATGGTTTCCTGGCCTTTTCATGTTATAAAATATTGATTACCCTAAAATTGGCTAAAGAATCATATAATTTGAGTTCTTTTTAAAACCAATATTACATAAGCATTTTAAATCTTGTTTTCATTAATTTATTTTTCATCATAGATGGTTTCTTATCAGCCTAATTGTGTAATATTTAAGATAATTAAGTATTCTTAGGTGTGAATTTTGATTTGAAATAGCACTTGCAAAAATCTTTACTCAATTTCAATAAGTGTTGGTTGTTTGTTAAAAAAAACAATAGTACTTTGTCCATTCAATACATAATATCCCCAAGTATGGATGTTGTCACAAATGTAGTATAGATATATTAAACATTGTACATCTAACGTCGTAAAAAAAGATGTTACATTTTTCCCATTTTTTCACTCGCTCACTTCAAGTCTTGAATTTAGTTTGAAAGTGGAAAATAGAATTTCTTGATGTTAGATTCCATTTGAATATGTCTGACTAAAAAAAAACATAGATGAAATGGAACATCTTCCTATTAGTAATAAATTTTGATAATCTAAGCTACCAATGTCAAATTTTTGTTTTCTTTGCACTTTATTTAGTGAGACTTTCCTGAACTTTCCTGTTAAGAAGTAGTGTAATGCTTAATGTGGATTAGTATTATAACATTTTTGATTTTCAATTTTAACCAATAGTGAGATTATTTCTTATTATCACTATATTTAATGTTTAGATTGTAATATCTTCATTCATCTATTCTGCCAGTACAAACATTTCGTTGGTTTGCGGCATTCTTTACACAATCAAAACTAGGCAAAAGTGAACGGAGTGTCAAACACTAGACTCCCTTCTCTATGTGAGACACGTGGTGCTGAAGTAGTTATTGCAATTAAAATTGTGGTCTTCTTAAATAAGTTTAGTAAGAAAGGATTGCATATAATTTTAATTCCTTCCTTTGGTATATTCTTTCACTTCAAGTAAGCGATGTTACTATACAAGTCTCAAGGTCTTCGCTCAAGTAATCCGCGGCTTTTGTTTTTATGTTAATGGTTACATACATTTTAAAAATATAATAGCAGTGTTATGCTTAAGGCCAGCGTGGCGCAGTGGGACAGTGTCTGACTGAACTCGATTAGTTGTGGATTCGATTTCTGGTCAGAGAAATGATTATTTATAAGTTTTAATACATATCTTAATTGCTTGGTAAGGAGACAAAGCGCGGCATATAGTTCCGCCATTCAACACGCAGTGTCTCGGCTTAGTTCGGAGTCTGAAGAACGGCCACTAGAGAAGTACTATTAACGACTGTCGATGTTGCTAAAAAGATTATACCCTACGAAATAATCTAGATTGCCTTAAAGATTCAAACAAGCACACCTGCTTATTGATTGTAGCTTAGTTTGGTTATTGGGAGGAAGCCAATTTTGATATAATGTCAAACGTTCCGTATCTATTTTCCATTTTAAAGAACATGCGCAAGTGCTACTGTGGCGAAATGGAATAGTGAGGACCGATGACAGTAATGATTGTGAGTTCGATTCCCATTTAGGGGAATAATTATTTTTGTTCCCTTTTCCGTGTATCGAATAGCAGGGTTAACAAAAATGCACATATTGTTATTGTGATTAATACGGCAATGTACATGGAGTATTAACTCAGTAGTATTTAATTATATTTTTTTTTTCGTTTTATTATATCTCACAGTCAGTGAAGATTGCATATAATTAAATAAAATAGTTCTACTTATGTTAATCTTATGTAAATTTATAAAATAAGTACGTCATGGTGACTTTAAATGGTTTTTTTTCTGGCTCTTTCTATTTACAGTTACGGGAATATTACATTTCGTTGCGTAATGCAAATTATATCGCCTAATGTAGACGGAATAAAGCGGAAACGGCTTATTTGAAATTTTATTCAATTATTTTTTTTTACCCTAAATACGAGAAATAGCCTAATAGCGGAACCAGTGTTTACAGTATAAAAAAATGCTTTATTAAATACCAGCGGCCAGCTTGCGCTTCGCCGCGTGAACCACAACTCTGTTTTGTTATATCGCAACCTTTGGGGGTGGATTTTTGTAAAGTAAAGTAGCCTATGTTTAACCTTGGATTATCAATTATATTTATGCCAGAATTCATTACAATCGGTCAAGCGATGTAGATTTTTCATATAAACTTTCATGTTCTATTTCAACCCTTTAGATGATGATTTTTGAAATAATAAGTAGCCTATGTTTGACCCACTAACTTTTACTATTTTCATTCTAAATTTCATCCAAATCGGACCAGTAGATTAGCCGTGAAAGCGACTAGCGACCGCTCGTGGCGTTGCCTTCCTGAATATACTACTTTTTATACGAAATTTCATCCCCTATTCCAAGCCTTTGTGGGTTGACGTTTTTTAAATAAGTAGCCTATGTTTGACCCTGGCTAAAAGTTTTGGAAATTGAAGGCCCTGAATTGACTAGTTTAGCACGTGCGAGTTGCGCGCGTGCGCAGCAGAAAATCTTGCGAGAATAAATTACATATACATACGTCCTAGTGACTATGTTATTATTTTATTTTGTAATTATTTTGACTTTTAAGTGATTATTACGTTTACTATTATTTTTAACATAATTTATTTATTATGTCCGACGTACATTGTCCACTTACCCTGTTTGGGATACTTTCAGAAAGCGCTATACTGATTACGTAGATTTTATTTGAGTTATTTTTAGCAACTCTTTATGTCTTTGAACGTGTATATATGTACAATAGAAGAAATTTATACTATATTTATAACTAGCCTTGACCCCATCTTCGCACGTGTTTGAGTTCATCACGTTGAGATTTAAATATCTTTTTTAAAATTAATGTATTTTGCTGTCTTCATTATTGGTATATTATAAAGTAATTCTAATATTTACATTTCGTCTGTCTGTAGAAAAGCAGCTTCACGTTTTTTTTTGTATATAAGGCTAGTCAGAGAGACTCTGTGAGAGAGTGTCAAGACATTCCGTTCTAATTTTTTCTTTGAAAAACGAGACATCTGTTGTGTAAAAGACAATTAGAAAACGTATAAAAATTTGAACGCAGCGGGATTCGAACCCGCGCCACCTGAATACCGTACAGGCGCTTTCACCACTGAGCCATGCGTTCAGTGCTGACCCAGAAGGCGCGGGTTCGAATCGCGCTGCGTTCAAAAAAAAATATACGTTTTCTAAATGTCATTTTCTTTCCTAAGTTTGAAATAACACTTTAAAAATGTTTAAAAGTATAGATTGTGTAGTTAAACTGAACGCCGCGTTTTGTCTCAGGTTCCAGATCAGAGAAATGAACATAATTTATCAATGGGGAATTGTAATGAACCCATAACAAATCGTGTTTACCGACAGACATCAAAGTGAATTTTATGGTTTGCCGTGTTAACTGATAAGGCAACATCATGGTTTTTAGTAAAATATTTGAATATTTAAATTTTACTTAAGTAATGTGCCATTGTTGCGACGCAGTTGCTATTTTATAGCGTATATGTACCTAGTATACTACGTATTAACTATAGGTTCAAAATTGGCTGGGGGAATATTTGCGAAGAATTACCTGCTTCATTACTGATCGCTAGCGCTGTTCGTTATCTAAGTTATTATAGAACATAAAAATTAAATATAAATTTGTAAAAATTAAATATAGAGTAATATTCAGACGCACAACAATCGCACTCATGCAAGGACTTTAATTTAACTTTTAATGTCATTAAAAGTTAAATTAAAGTCCTTGCATGATCTAATTTAACTTTTAATGTCTTGTCTATGCTATAGCAATAGTGGCACAGTGGGACTGTCTGACTACAAACGCGTTTTGGGTTCGATTCTCATTCGGGGTCGGACAATAATTTTAAAGTTATTTTTAATCCTTCACCCTGGTAAAAAAACTAAAGCGCTACATTGAGTTCTGCCACTTTGCACGCCTTATCTCGATGATAAAAGTTGGAAACAGAGCGTCAAGACACTTGGTTATTTCTGATAACCGTGTAATGTGGGAATAGCGAAGCTGCTGTTTTATCTGTTTCTATATATTAAAAGTAAATATTTTTTATTTTTTAGGTAAACTGGAAAGATATCGCGGGTCTCGATCATCTTATCAAGGAGTTGAGAGAGACAGTCATCCTGCCCATACAGAAACGTGAGCTGTTTGCCGACAGTCGTCTCACGCAGCCGCCTAAAGGTGTCCTGCTGCATGGACCACCAGGTATACGATTTATAACAGTCTTTTGTAAAATAGTATGACTACTACAAAAAAACCATATGAGATACAAGAAATCTTATACTTATTTTTTTGTATTTTCTTTTAATTGTTTCTTTAGCCTCACGCTGTATGCATACAGCACCTTGCTGTATGCATACAGCAGGGTGCAGGCAGAGGGATCTTAGTGTTAAGACACTCCGTTTCCCATGTCCCGCCGAATTCTGGAAGCATTACGTGTTAGAAACGAAAATAATTAAATTATCATCATTCCACCCAGCAAGAATCGAACCCGCATCCCTCCACCGAGTTTAACATATGATTTACAACAATTTTCCTTAAATTTCCAGGTTGTGGCAAAACTCTAATAGCCAAGGCCACAGCGAAGGAGGCCAACATGAGTTTCATAAACCTCGACGTGTCCCTCCTCACTGACAAGTGGTATGGCGAGACGCAGAAGTTAGCGGCGGCAGTTTTCAGTTTGGCCGTTAAATTGCAACCTTGTATTGTTTTTATTGGTAAGTTGATGAAATGGGTGGTTTTTTGAGGAGTTTTTCAATTTTTTTTTGGTTTTTCAGGAATTTTTGATTTTTGTGATGAGACTTTTTTAGTAGTAGTGAGTTTTTTTTCTAAACTGTGTTTTGAGTTTACTGCCTATATTAATAAATAATAATAATAGGCTATTGACAAAATAAAGATACTTGTCGTCTTGTAGCTATCAACAAAGCTTATGTCATTTTCATCAACCTTTTAGGACATTGCAAAACTGACTATTTTTATAAAATAAATAATCTATATCAGGTCATTATTACTATAAATAATAAAAATAAATAAATAAATATTATAGGTATATATCACTCGATAAGTTATACTTTTTTTGTTATATACAAGGTTAATAAAGTACACATTTTTTCTAAATCATGTAAAGTTTGTAAAAATAATATAAGCGGTGTTTTTAATTTAGGAACGAGATTCACCCTAGATTTAAATGATAATTTTGTTTTAATTATTACTAATGTAAACTGTTATATGTAGATGATAGTGGGTACTATCATCTTTGTCCCTTTAAACGTTATATTATTGACATTGTTAATAAGTTAAGTAAGTATGCATTAATTACACAATAAAAAAATCGTGACGTTGGGTTCCGTCACCTAACATGCAATATCTTGCTATTCGGACTAATACGAAGAGCTGAAAAAAAATTAACTATATTTTTTCTCAGCCTCTTTGAAAATAAATTCCAAAAATATGTGAAAAAATTAAAAATAATCATAATAAATATATTAATAACATACTTTTACTTAATAGATGAGATCGAGTCGTTCCTGCGCACGCGCACACAACACGACCACGAGGCGACCGCCATGATGAAGACGCAGTTCATGTCTCTGTGGGACGGACTCATCACTGAGCCCACTTGCACTGTCATCATCATGGGTTAGTGTTTGTTTATGGGTGTAGTGAGATAGATAGTGACGCGTCTCTATGTTATCATGTGTCACTATTTTGAAATGAAACTATGTTTAACCGGATTAATCGCGTATATTATTGGTATTCGAAAATACATTTTTAGAAACCCGACGTTTCGAACACTTTACAGTAGTCAGTCTACCTGTGACCACGGACTACTGTAAAGTGTTCGAAACGTCGGGTTTCTAAAAATGTATTTTCGAATACCAATAATATACGCGATTAATCCGGTTAAACATAGTTTCATTTCAAAATGTGTAATAATCGCGAAAACAAGAGATCATATTATGTGTCACTATGTTAGTGACTTTTTTTTAAGTTGTATTTTATTGGTGATTCAATGTAGCTGTTGATAATTTTATTTGTGGTTTTATTTATTAGTGCAAGTGATAAATTTTGTTTCTGTATGACTAAGTATGAAATAAAATTGTGTTTTTATTAAGTAAATTTAAAGTAGATTATAGACTATTTCTTATTTAGAAAAAATTAAGGCTGTCTTGATGCAATGGGGCAGTGTCTGATTGTAAAGCGATGGTTGTGGGTTCGATTTCTTTCGAGGAATTATTATATTTAAATTTTTATTTTTTTACTTTGCTACTTAAGACAATATACTGGGCGCTGAGTTCTACCACTCAACACGTAATGCCTCAAAGGTCTTGACACTAGGTTTTCTCTGACTATTCTGCTATGCGGCAAAAAGCGTGAAGCTTCTTTTTCTTATTTTAAAATGTTTAATGTGTACAATGTGTATATGTAAATCGAAAAACATATACAAAAAATTATATAAAAATCTGAATGTATTGAAGATTGAACCCTTTTAGAAAGTGTTTTTAGCGGTTTATCGCTCAGACTCTAAACTGTCTGTTGTTATTTCCCCACCCAGGTGCCACCAACCGCCCCCAAGACCTGGACAAGGCGATCCAGCGCCGCATGCCCGCCACCTTCCACGTGCCCATGCCCAGCGACGCGCAGCGCGAGCGCATCCTGCAGCTCATACTGCGCCACGAGCCCACCGCCGACGATGTGCGTACACACATACAGACAGACAAACGTATACTACTCAAACACACAAGCACACAACCGTCCAAACGTACAAACATATAAATATACATACACACATACACAAATAAACTCAAACTTACATATTTCACCTACACAAACATACAAACGCACACATATGCACACGCACGCTTACGTACGCGCGCACGCATGCAATACTAGAACAGGGATCTCATATTTACACGTCTACTAACATACACTCAAACAGAACGCACACACACACACACACGTGTTGCTAGCGCACACTGGAACACGCATACACGCACATGTACACACACACATACATATTCATAGATGTTATATTATTATTTTGATTTCATGCGTGGTGAATAGAATATCTTTACACTAGATACTGACACTGACTGAGATGTAGATAGTTGACAGCAATATGCTAATATTTGTTGACATATATACTATTAATAAAGAAATATAAAAAGGAATAGTCAGAGAGGACTTGGTGAACTAAACATCCTTTATGATATGATTATATTTTTTCTAACTACACTCCTATACGTGATAAAGAGTCGTTCAAGTATTACGTAAGCACTATATGATGGGAGTCTTTGCTTTGCTTATTTTAGATGACATAGGGGGTAATGAGTCTAAATGATGATTACGTAATCGGTAATTATTTACTTCTTCACACAAATGGCAAACTCACATTGTCTTTGCTTGAAAACGAAACGCATTTTCGGAGCTCCCCGAAAACTCTCATAACATTATAATTAATATATATATATATATATATATATATATATATATATATATATATATATATATATATATATATATATATATATAAAAAAATACATCAATTGAAAAATGTTTACGGTAAGCATGGGGAGGGGGTAAGGGCTTTGCTTACTTTCGCTGACAAGGGGGATGGGAAGGTAAATAATAGTAATAAATCTGCTTACGTAATACTTGAACGGCCTCTAAATCGTGAAATTACTTTAACTTTATTTAATATATAATTAATTATCTTCACAGATCGACTACAAAAGGCTAGCAAACGCAACAGAGGGTTTCTCCGGTTCAGATCTACATGAATTATGTCGCCAAGCCGCAGTGTACCGCGTTCGAGATCTGGCGAGAGAGGAGATCGCACGTGAAGAACTGGCGCAGGAGAAACTGGCGTGTGAGAATGGACAGGTATGTTTATATGGATATTTAAGTTATTATTTAATTTTATAAATATTATCTTTTTTTGTATCCCGTATACAGTAGTATATGTAGAGGGTACCTAGTGTTGAGACACTTCGTTCCCCATTTTTTGTCGAATTTCTTAAGGTGTTGCGTGTTAAGTGACGAATCTTAATGCCACGCTTTGCCTTGATAGTGGAGGGAAGGAAATGGAATATAGGCACACATAATATATGAAAAAGTTAAATTTTTATCTCTTTAAAGATATACCTAAGTAGAAAGAAATGACTGTCGGAAATCGTTCTGTTTACATCTTAGAGACATTGTCTGATGGATCTTAGTATCGCACTTTGTTATTGAATTAATTTAACAATAATTATGTATTCATTACCCAATACCGAAATTAATAATTATCGTAAAATTTAATAATTATCGTCCTATATCTATTCTCCCTATCCTGTCTAAAGTCCTTGAATCTGTAGTAAATGACCAACTTTATTCCTTTCTCTCATCCAACAATCTACTTTGTCCTTTCCAGTCCGGTTTCCGTCCATCCCACAGCACAGTTGGAGCGTTGCTGAATATTACGGACATTCGGTGTGCTATGGATAACACCAAGCTACTCCTTGATTTCAGCAGCGCCTTCAGCTCTGTTGATTTTGATATACTTCTTGGCACCCTCCGGACAGTGAATATTTCTTCTACAGCTATTAGCTGGTTTCGTTCTTACCTCTTCGGTCGCCAGCAATGTGTGAAAGCAAACGACACCACATCTACATGGCTAGAGCTTACTGCTGGCGTACCACAAGGCGGCGTTCTTTCTCCACTTCTTTTCTCTGTTTTTATCAACAATATTTCCAGAATTATTTCTTCTCCTTTCCATCTGTATGCAGATGATTTGCAACTATACCGACACTGTTGTCTAAATGATTTGCCTGAAGCTATCGAGAACTTAAATAACGACCTAGCTGCCATTAAAAGCTGGGCCGAATCTTTTGGCCTTTTAATTAACCCGAAAAAATCGCAGGCTATTATTATTGGCAGTAATAGACTTACACATAAAATTAATTTAGGCTCTGTACCATCCATTTTATATGCTGGAGTGTTAATACCTTATAGTGATAAGGTCAAGAACTTGGGTCTTATTTTAGATTGTAACATGTCTTGGGTACCTCACATAAATGAAATCAGCAGGCGCATGCATTTCTCTTTCCATTCTCTTAAGCGTCTCCAATACTTCCTGCCTCACAAAACCAAAATTATGCTGGCGCAATGTCTTCTCCTTCCAATCCTTGACTACGCCGATGTTTGCTATTTAGATGTGACCGAGGAGCTACTTTCTAAATTAGAGCGACTTCAAAACCTCGCTATACGCTTTATATATGGTCTGCGTAAGTATGACCATGTATCCGAATTTCGAGCTCAACTTAATTGGCTCCCGATCCGCCTTCGCCGTGATATGCACATCCTATCATTCCTTTTTAAGATTCTTAATTATCAACACTTTCCTTGTTACCTGCGTTCCCGCTTCAACGTGCTTCCTCCTCCCACGCGCTCGAGGCGGTCATGTGTCATTCCGACGCTTGACGTACCGAAGAGCAACACCAAATTCCTGCAGAAATCCTTTTCCGTCTATGCTGCCTCCCTTTGGAACCGACTCCCTAAATCTATCCAGAAAAGCCCCTCCATCATTTCCTTTAAATCTCACGTAAAAAGACATTTACTTGAAAGCTGTAACAGTTGTTAATACTGACTACACACATAATTATTCGCATATTTACTTTTTTTTAATTTTTCATTATTGTATGTATGTATTATATATTTATTTATTTATGTTTATGTATGTATTTATTTATATGTATGTATTATAGTATGTTTGTGTCTGTTTATGTATGTATTTATATTATGTATATATTTGTGTCTTGGTCCTTTGTTTATCATTCTCTTTTTCTTTTTTTTTTTTAATCTTGAATCCCGCAAATGTTTAATCTCATCCACTTCCACAGGTTGACTGGAAGAGATCTCTTTCAGGGATAAGTCCACCTTTGTTGACTATCATATGTGTTTGCTTTTTCTTTTGTAATATTTTTTCTTATGCAATAAAGAATATATACCATCTCACGTCTTTAATTAACATAATTTATTATGATTTTTATTATTATTCATTTGTTTCAGTCAAGCAAAACAAACATATCGGATTCAGAAGACGAATTCGTTGACGCTGTCCGACCAATCACAATGGAGGATTTAAAACTGGCTTTGGGGAAATTAAAGGAGTCTAAAATACAATGTGGAACCTTAGCCCCATCTATGCGGATAGAACTTGACTAAATAGAGAGAGAGAGAGAGAGAGATAGAGAGATAGAACATACGGGTGTGAAAGAGATAGACATATATGTATATATATCTAGGATAGAGGGTAAAAGCTATCCTAGTTTGAAGTTAGTTGTGAAAATTAATGCAGGGGTCAGCAATCTACGGTCTGCTTTGTAATTGAAGAAAACCCGTTAATAATTTATTTATATTACAGATGTTCTGATATATTGCTATTCATATTGGGTTTTATTAAATTAATGTGATTTATTTCAATGTTTTATATGATTGCATAATATATATTGGCTCTTTAGACTTTTTTTAAATTTTTGTATGTGTCATTTTTGACCTATTTTTTGTGTAAAGTGTGATTTTCAAAATTTGTATAGGCCTGTGATCAAAAAGGTTGTTAACCCCTGTATTAGTGTCTTTTTAAATTATTTGTAATATTACTTATTTCTATTTCTCTTTTTTTATATATATTTTGTTATAAGGATTTTTTTGTTTTTAATTGTAAATTATCTGTGTATTTTTTGTCTTTGGTTTCTGAGTGTGTTAAATTGCATTTCAATAGCCATGTTATTAGAAGGTCTTCTCATATGGAATAAAAGAAAAGAAAAATAAAAAAATAGACTTAATACTAGTATCCATATTAATGGAAAACGGAGTGTCTTAACACTAAGTTTTCTTTATCTACACTGCTGTATGAAATAATGTGAAGCTGACATAGGCTTTATTAACTAGCTTGCTAGTTTCATTATTATATATTTTTTTAATTTTCTTTTGTTCCATAAATCGAAAGATATGTTTATATAATATGAATTTTTATAATATTTTACGCCATGGTTGCCTTAATTTTGGTTAAAATGTGCTCTTTTTGTATATAACTTTTTTTTTCACATTTTGTCGACTAAAACGATGAGTTGCTTAATATTTCATTAAATCATTTGAGGCTATAGTGGCGCAGTGAGACAAATCTGACTGTAAGAGCAATGATTATGGGTCCGATTCCCACTTGGGGTTAAGATTATAATTAAATTATTTTCATTTCCCATCTCTGGTAGTATACATTGATACATTGACTTTGCTCATTGCTTTCCTCTCAGATTCAGGTTGAAAGTGGAGGACGGAGTGTCTTGACATTAGACTCTCTGTTCATTGCTAAGTAGGCCATAGCGTGAAGCTAAATAATACTTAATGCTTTTATCAATACAATTTGTTAGTAATTGTACCTTAGAGCAAAAAACCAATGAAAATAAATAGATTTTTAACATTTTTGATTTATGTAATTTAAACCGTTTGTTAGCATCTTTATTATATTTAGTCGATTATATATTGTTTTTTTTTTAACTAACAGTCTGCTTTGATCGTTAGTAATAATTATGTTCTACTTTTTTTGGGTTTTATGTATGTATTGTATCTGTGGTCGAAAAATGTTTATATATTCTTTATATACATATATGGACATGCTTTTGATAAATTATTAAAATTGTTTAATTTACAAAAAATGAACCTGGGTCTTAAAGTTTATAATGATAAAAAGAAAAAGGTTATGTTTATGTGAGCTGCCTTCAAATAATTATATGTATATTAAATTAATAAATATATATATATATATATATAAATATATAAATTGTATTATTGAGTCTTATAAGGTTTATCTGAACCTATCGTATTGAATTGTGGCAGCGTCTGAGTGTAACGCGGTGATTTTGGTTTCGATTACCACTTTTTATAGGTACTTATTACACGATTATATTTAAAAATAAAAATTTATTTCTTCGCTCTGGTACCTGACATGAAACGAGGCGTTGATTTTATAATGGAGGAAGGAGTGTCTCGTCACTGGATCCTCTCTGACTACCACGTGAAAAAAAATTAGATTATTATAGATTAAAGAATCATAGTTTAAAAATGGAAAAAAAGGCATGTCCATATATTGTCAACGATATCAAGTTCAAAGGCAGATAAAAAAAAATATGTGTTTAAAATTAAAAAAAGTAAATATTTACGAATGTTATAAGTAGATTGTAAATACTCTATTGGCACGATGGTTGAAAATTTTATTAAAATATGTAAAAAAATCTTTAAAAAATATTATAATATTTAATATAATTATTATTATATTGTAGAGGCCAGTCGTGGCTTAGTGGCACAGACGTATGAGTTCAAACAACTGGTTGTGGGTTCGATTCCCGCTCGAGGAGTGGAAATATTTAATATTTCCATTTTTTCGCTCTGGTAAGATCAGAGGTAAAAGCGCGGCGTTAAGCTCCGCCACTTAAAACGCAATGCCTCCGAATTCGGCGGTGCGTGGAGAACGGAGTGTCTTAACACTAGGTTCCCTCTGCTTACCCGAATCTGTGCGGGATACAGCGTGAAGATAAAAAAAAATAATGATATTATATTGTATATATAGAGGATGTTTGTTTGTCGCTACGCTTGTGTTGATGATAAATGTCTTTGAAAGTTTGTAGTTATTTAATAATGTTTGTTTAGTTTTAAATTAAAATAAAAATAGTCCTGAAATAATTTTATTTGTTTAAATGAATTGTTTTTTAAACAATTATTAGAATTTAATCATCTATTTTTGTTTTAACAATTAAATATTAACAATTGATCATTTATTTGTGCGAAAATCACAATTAACAATTAATTCACTGTTAATCGTAGTATAAGAATTAAGAACTAATTCCTTTTAACAATTTTTAAAGTGTTATTCCACACTTTGGAAAATTGAAAAATACATTTAGAAAACGTGTAAAAATTTGAACGCAGCGGGCTTTGAATCCACGCACCCTGAATACCGTTTAGGCGCTCTTACCACTGAGCCAAGCGTTCTGTTATCCGCTGCGTCGAAATTTTTATACGCTTTATTACAACTTATTTTTGTTGCTAGCATCTCTGTAGAGAGATTTTTACAAATTTAGATAGTTCGCTACCCAAAGATTATTCTACGAACAAACGTTTGGCATGAGAGATAAATGTCTTTTTCAAGAAGTAAATAATTTTCAGTTAATTGTGACTTTTATGCGGTTTCCCCATAAACAAATAATGAATTGTTAATATTTAATTGTTTTTTAAAAGAATTTTGCCTAAGTCTGGTCTGCCCGTTTGTCTTACACACTATTATGGCACAGTGACAGTATTTGACTATAAATGTAGTGATTCTGGGTTCGATTCTCAGTCGGGGGTACTACTTATATTTATATTATATTGATTTCTTCGTTTTAGTAAGACAAAATATGACATTAAGTTTCCAATCAAGACCATTTAATATACAATCTTTGAAATGCGAAGAGCGGAGAGTTTACACACTAGACTCTCTACATACGAGTATATCATATAATATGAGGCATATGTATGAAATATTTATAAGACGCTACGTAACTTATGAAGTCGTTTGTTTAAAGAATTATGTAATTATTTATATATTTTTTTAAATTAGATTTGTTGATATTACTTATTGTGATTAGTTTAACATATCTATTATTGTATTTTAAAAGCGTCTAAGACGAAAAAATTAAGAAAATTATAAAAATTGCTTCACAGATAATATAAATGAGTTGTAATAAACGTATAAGAATTTCTACGTATGGTTTAGTGGTAAGAGCGTTTGGAGTGTTTCCGAAAGACGTTGGTTCGAGCCCGTTACGTCAAATTTATATACGTTTTCTATTAACGTCAGTGAAATTTATTGTTAAACAAAAAAGAGGTTTAAGGTAAATTTAAAATGATATATTAAAAAAGAGGTTTTATTATATATATTTAGTACTTATATAATTATTAATTAAATAAAGTAGTTGTGATTAGATATAGTTAGTTAAATTGATAATTAGTTGGCTGTGTTCAAGCTTTTGACGTATTGCTTGTAAATGGTAATATCTTTTTGATATATAAACTTTTTAACTTGGCTTTTTCCTTTTTTTTAATTCTTAGGCCATTTTGTTTTGCATAATCTGTGAGTTTTAAAATGTCATCTCTACGTGCTTGTATGGATTATTAAATGAAATATAGACTATGTTTGGATGTTTTACTTATTTATTTTTTAAATGTCATTAATTATTGCTATATTAAATTGAAAGTCAAGTAATTTTATTCAAAATAAGATTTTATGTGCTTCAGTTTTTAAATGTCTAATAATTAGCAAACGGTTCACGTAATGACTCGGACCTGAAAAGAACCGGTGCAAGAGAGAATGTTATTTTTCTTAATCGATAATATATTTAGTTTCTTTTTTTTAATTGTGATGTTGAACATTTCAAATATATTCATTTCAGAGATATATAATATATAAAATAATCATTATTGACCAATTGAGGGGTATAAAAGCAAAGGCGCTTCAGTCCCAAAATGGCTAAATTGAAGGAATATGTACTCACACGGTAAAATAATTCTATATCCATTTTTTTTTGCAATGTATAATTAAAGCGTCCCAGAGGCAAAATAAATAAATTTGTTATATATGTTTAAAAACATTTCGATTGTATCACATTATAAGTGAGCTGAAGTTCTTATGAGAATAAATTCTTTAAACCCAACTGCCAATTACAAACTGTGCCGTAATAAATCGATATTTCTACACCAATTCTATGTTGGTTCTTTTATTGGAATACTTTATTAATATAACATTAATTAAAAATAAATAACTTTACAGTAACCATATAAAAACTGAGAAATACTTTAGGACTTAGGTGTATTTGCATTTGAACGTTGGACTAAAGCGTGTTTGCTTTTCACTGCTATGGTTCGAAGTGGCTTTGCATGTTAATATTCATTATATAACAACTGTCAAAAATAACAGTGACGTAAAGTACCGATTTCAATATAAAAAAAGGAAAAACATATATCAATTTATTAATATCTATTTGTTAACTATTATTTTATCTATAATAAAAAATTCTAAGTCATAATATTTGAATCAGCCCTTTGGTGGATCACACGAATGTTCATCTTCTTGAATTAAATCGCTATTTATGCTATTTAAAGTATTTTAATAATTCGTTATTAGTAGCTGACATTGATAAAGCCAAGGATGTCGTAAATCGTGCAAAGTGGAGTAGTTTAAGTCGGAAGGCAGACCCTGGCTAGGCCGGGATAAATGCCAAGTAGAAGAGAAATATAATTATACAGTACAGGGCTTTTCCGAAAAATGACGGGAAAAACTTTTTGACACTCTGGGGCTGTTCTTTGAAGCAAAACGAAGGATGGGGGAAGTCTGACATTTTCCCTAATTAACCATAAGTTATTGTATTCAAAGTTATCGCAAGTACTACAGGAAATCTCTCGTAGGTATATTTAGATACTTTCCTTCGGACACACAAACATACTTGCAAACGATCAAAACACACGCACAAAAAACACAAATAAAAAAAATGCATGTGGCGCTGAGGCACAAAGAAGAGACTGTAAAGAGACTGGTTGTGGGTTCGATTCCCACTCGAGGAGTGGAAATATTTGATATTTCCATTTTCTTCGCTCTGGCGACGAGGCAAAACGCGGTGTTAAGTTCTGCTACTTAACACGCAATGCTTCCAAAATTCGGCGAAAACTGGGGATGTGCTTAACACTAGGTTCTCTCTGCTTTTTTTTTTTTTTTTTTTCTCTCTGCTGTGTGCGGAATACAACGTGAAGCTAAAAAAATAATAATTGCCGATTTGGGTGGAACATGGAGTAGAGAGTGTCTTCACTGGGTTTTCTTTGCCAGCTATGCGGGCAAAAGTATAAAACTAAAAAAAATAAAAACGCGTGAGTAGGTACATAGCTAAGGTTAGATATCACATATACGTACATATATAAAGATAATAAATAAAACAAAACAATATCAGTATTTTTTTTATTAAATTATTACTTATACTATTTAAATAGTTTGATTTTCTTATTGAAGAGCACTCCACCACATTCAACGCCAGAAGGGTGTCTGAAAAAAAAAATGACACTATTGAGATATCTTGTATTGAAATTATTAAATAATCGTCTATAATATTATCAATATAGAAAAATTAAACAGAAATTAAGATTTTACAAAAATTAAACAGAAACAGAAGAACAGGACAAATTGGATTTTCCAAATGTTGTTAAAGAGAAATCTTGTCTTCTCTTATATATTTATTTACTTATATCTATTTAAAGAGTGTATGTACAATCCACGCAAAAGAAATCGAGAGTGATAACTATTTTTTAATAATTCAACACTTAGATAACCGCCCAAAGAGAGCGGCCTTTTGTGGGGCTTAAGCGGGGCATTCGGCCAGAGTGTGATGCGCCGAATCATTGTTGTCAACTCTAAGCCAACCTGTTAACCTCAAAGAATTTTACGTTTTTTTTTAATCATAAGCAATCGATGCATTTACGATGTCCATGGGGTTGTAAAGAGTAGTTCGCACAGTCAGAGGCACTGCGTCTGGGACTTGCGACCATATAACGATAACCAATTTTTTTTTACTTAGCAATCACGGCCTAGCAAGTGTCTGCCATTAACCTAACAAATTTATTTAACCAAATTTTAAAAAATTCTACTAATGTCTCCTTCGAAATCGATTAGGTAAATGTTAGACCGTCTTACAGCTTCACGCTTTTTAAAAAACTATCGGAGTGAGTTTTTACAAAAAATCTATATATTTTTTTTTTTTTTTTTTTTTTTAGCTTCACGCTGTATCCCGCACACAGCAGGGTAGGCAGAGGGAACCTAGTGTTAAAGCTTCCGTTCCCCACTTTCCGCCGAATTTTGGAGGCATTGCGTGGTAAGTGGTGGAACTTAACGCCTATATAAAATTCAAGATGTTTAATTGATCATTGAGATGTCATGTAGATAATAATAGCAAATACGTACCTTTTTCCTCTTCGAGTGTTTATTGTGCATCCCTCCATCTTCATCCCTTGGCTTTCTACTGTTTTTCTTTTTCTTCTTATGTTTATTTGACAAACCAGTGTGTTTCTTTGGTACCGTCTTTTTGGTCATTTTTCGAAGGAAGTCAAGGAGATCTAAAAATTTTAAAATATTGTGCTTAAAAACAAGCTTTTGAATAAACTTTTATAGGACATGGGCTAGTAACCTTTTTCAAAAATGGGCCTATCTAATTATTTTTTTGCATAAAAAATCACACTTAATAGAGTAATTGGAGAATGAATGACTGTTGTGATAAAATAATCTAGCGGGCCGTGAGTTTCGCATCCCTGCTAGAGGTCACTATAGCGCAATGGCATAGTATATCATCACACTGAATGTGGGTTCGAACCTCACTCTGGGGAATGGTTATAATCAAATTATTACTTTGCTGCTCTGTTAAGACAAAGCCCAACGTTGGGTTAGAAGTAACAATTTGTCTTGATACATTTTTTTTGTAAACGTTGTTTGTTTCTTTATATGTATACCTTTTGAGATGTCCTATATATGGCAATTATATGCGAGATATCTGAACAGCTATAACAACAGATATATTACACTAAAATCATAATAGTTTACAGACTTATTTATGTGTTCATATCACGCTGTTAATACTGTCAAAATATGACAAATATTTTTTGATAAATCAGAAAACACTGGAGATAATTTTAACCCCTACCTATTTTCAAAATGCTAAAATAATAAAAAAGACGCTAAAATATCTAGCGACGTAGCAATATCCATACGCTTGTAACAACTTTCGCGTTAGCATTTAAATTACAATCATTAAATGCTAAATTTCTTTTTCGATTATTACACAATTTATTATGGCGTTAGCCATTTTAAGTGGGATGTAAATAAGTTTATAATCCTTTATTACAAGGTATTACGAAACAAAGTATTATTGGGGAAATCTACATAATATTCATTGTGAAAATAATATTTTTTTATTCGAAATAGATTTACGAAGAGGTAATTGTTCTTAAAATACGTCTAACTGACATTGAATGTTTATAAATAAATGTTATTCCGCCTATTTTATGTCTGTTAAACGTTAATTGACGTCTTTGGGTGACATAAGTAGTATCTACTAATTGTTTTTTTTTACTACTGTAATTTATAACTCATGCTCATTAAAGAGAGGTATTCGTCTTTCAGTCATACTAAATGAACTACGAGGCCCCATATCCCACATATCAGATGAAATACTTAGGAATGCACTTTAATTAAAGACTTACAAGGCAGAGACATACTATATTAACAATAATGCTTTTTATTGTCTACAACACACAAGTAAGCTCGACTGGCTTGTTAACCATAGCCTCAACTAATTGTTTCTTAGAAATTCTTCTTCATGTTTTATCTCGCATAAAAGTGTAGGAAGATAGGACTTAGAATCGTGACACTCCGTTTCCCGCATTCCGCCCGGAAACGAGATATTACGTATTAAGTGAAGAAATTCAATGTCCATCATTCCATGGGAGAGGGATTTGAACCCATAACCATAACCAATCTCGACGACAGTTAGATGTTCTTCCACTGAGCTACGATAGTCTCGAGATAAATAACAAGATACAAAACGTATATTATAATTTAGCTTTCCACGTATTCTAACAATTCCACATTTTTACACGTCCCTTAATAATTTCCTTATCTATATAAAAGTAAGTACTTGGAAAATAGTAGTTAGATCGTTAGTTTTAGATTATTGTTTATGTTTGATAATGTTTCTTGGTACACGATAGAGTGCTGTCTTTCGACGAACCCAGACATATATTATTGTAATAAGAAATAAAAATGTTTTTCTTGTGATTTTAAATATCTATGGAATATAATGTTACATCTCTCTCTCTCTCTCTCTCTCTATTTACTAATTAATACGAAAAGTCTCTACTTTTTGTCAAGTAAAATACCTAGTGTCTTGACACTATTTTTTCTCTGTCTACGAGGCCAGTCGTAGCTTGTTGGTACAGAGTGTGACTGTAAACGCTACTGGTTGTGGGTTCGACCACCACTCGAGGAGTGGAAATATTTAATATTTCGTTTTCTTCGCTCTGGTGTTAATTTAAATGCGGTGTACAATTCCACTACTCAACACGCAAGGACTCCATAATTTGGCGGAAAATCGGGAACGGAGTGTCTTTCTAGTGTCCTGCTTTTTGCGGGATACAGCGTGAAGCTAAAAAAATAGATAAGAACACACCCTTACCTTCATCAACATCTCCCACATACGCCAAATTAATCGGCGTCTTCCCTCCTTGTATATAATTAGGCGAACTTATAGATATGTCGGAACACGCGCCAAAAGTTTCCTGGTCTCCACATCCCATTCCTTCAGTACCATTTCTGCATACACCCCAATTGTTCCCAGCTATATACCTCCATTGAAGAACACAATGCTCACAATGCAAGCCTTTAGGTAACCTATACTTTATAGTATACTTTCCTCCCTTAGGAGGAAAAAACTTATACCCTCCATGTTTTAGTTGAACTGGAAACCTGTCAAAGCATGATTGAGCGATTGAATTTCGATCTGGACATATCTTGAAGACCCAGTAACCGTGGTGGAAGGCAGTTATGTCGACGGTCACATCAAATGTTTCTTCGGCTTGGTATGATGCGACGATGATGCCCTGCCCGTATGTGCCTCCTAGCTCGTGAGGTCTCGGTGGTCTCATGTCGTATGGATCCCCGCATATACCGCACCTGCATAATAGAGACTTAGATATCTAAAAGAGAA
This sequence comes from Dryas iulia moderata, assembly GCA_019049465.1. NCBI lineage: Eukaryota > Metazoa > Arthropoda > Insecta > Lepidoptera > Nymphalidae > Dryas > Dryas iulia. The sequence goes on along the minus strand of CM032431.1, from coordinate 12,426,793 downwards.
AGTAGCGCTTATTCCCCGAGCTCCACTTTCCGTCCGAAATCAAGACATTATCCTGTGAGAGCCTAATTTCAACGTTGCTTTTTTTCTAAGGTTATTAGAAACCTTATATTAATTTACGTTTACTCTTTACTGTAAATTTTAATTAAACTTAAGAAGAGAGATGAATATCACCGTGGCGGAGTGGGTCAGCGTATGATACGGGGCATATGATCAGATCACAATTGCATATGGGTTGGCCTCGATGGGAGTATTATTATTTAATTATTCATCTCTCCGTTCTGGTGAACAAAACGAAGCTTGGCGTTAAGTTCCACTACTTAATACACAATGTCTCGAGTTCAGTGGGAAAGTGGAGGACAGAGTGTCTTAACACTAAGTTGTCTTTTATGATAACAAACCGTGAAGCTGAAGAAAAACTACTAGATAAATATTTATATTCAATACAATTAACTTTTGTTATCTTTTAAAATAGATTTTTGGCTATAAATACTTATTTTATTATACATCATGAATAAAACATGGCATTATACAAAATTCTCCGAATCGGCATAATAAAGTAAAAAAGACTTTCTTTTAGCAATTCTATTTAGAATGTAGATCAACATCAACAGAAATATATACGGAATATACCTTGAAACTCGATCGAAGATCAATGGAGCCCTACATTTGGTATATCACAATATTTAATCATTTAACACTTATAACACTGTGGCCAGTCGTGGCCCAGTGGCACAAGAGTGTGACTGTAAACGACTGGTTGTGGGTTCGATTCCCACTCGAGGAGTGGAAATTATATTTCCATTTTCTTCGCCCTGGTGTCGAGGTAAAACGCGGCGTTAAGTTCCGCCACTTAACACGCAAGCCTCCGAATTCGGCGGAAAGTGGGGAACGGAGTGTCTTAACACTAGGTTCCCTCTGCCTACCCTGCTGTGTGCGGGATATAGCGTAAAGCTATATTTTTTATTTTATAACACTTATAACATAAATTCTCATCGATCATCAGTGGTTCAATAGATATTTGAAATTTGTTTAAAAAAACGTATTCTAAAAGTTACGGAAAATATAGCTATTTTGCCAATAGTCAAGTTTTTTTAGCTTAATTGATTAGAGCAGGGGTGGACAGCTAATATGCATGATTTTTAAATAATATTAAGAAGTGTGATTTTGGCCCGTTAAAATAGTTTAAAATTTACTAAGCCCGTTGCTTAAAATATTTCTCTGGCCCAGCTAGAGCGCTTTCAATAGCCGCAGGTAGTTTCCAAAGGGTGCAGGTTCAAGGAATCCTGCAAAGTAAAACTTTTTTGTACATCTTCTAAAATATCCTTCAGACTTACTTTCCTCCATTACGGACATGCTGTCGAGTGACACCTCCGCAATTAAGTCCGGAGTCGTCATAATTTGGTTTCGCCCGCGGATCGTACCGCCATAGCGATGCTCTCGACGGCGGATGCAGAAGCCTGCCGTGCCCCGATACTAATGCTATTGTTGTCAATAGAATTAATAGGCGGTGAAACATCTGTAACATAAATAAAATATTTTGTTTAATTTTTACTGCTTCACGCACAATGAAAGTCAGAGAAAGCCCAGTGGCCACACTTCGTTTTACACTTTCCTCCTAAAATCGAGACATTGTGTAGTGAGTGGCAGTACTGAACATCAAAGGCTGTCTTATCAAAACAGGTAAAACAGGAAAATAATTAAAATATATGTAATCATTGCTTCCACAAGAAATGCACTCACAGTCAGGTGCTATCACATTGAGCTAATAAAGGTATTCCTCGTAATTATCAGGCTAGGCCAGAATATGGTGATCGCAGATATCTTGTGTCTCATGGGCTTATCTTGCTGCTACCAAACCTCAGCGTGTAGTATAATAAATGGCTAAACTTCGATAGGATGGTTATTTCGCCATCAATTGGCCCCCATAGCCTCGTTCGCTAGTTGACAGCCTACGTCCAGCAGTAGACAGTAAAAGACTGATTACGATGATGATAATGACTATCCTACTACACCAAGATGGCACCAATGTTAAAATATCTGGATTAAAAAATGTATATTTCTATTTTCCTTTCAGAGCTATCTATGAATTTTCATTCATGCAATATTACCTATAACATAATTATTAAATAACTAGCGGCCTCCCGCGTCTTCGCCTATGTAACTACACTACTTTTTATACCAACTTTTATCTTCTATTCCAACTTTATAGAAGTTAAATTAAAAAAAAGCCTATGTTTGACTCATGGGTCCTAAACTATTTACATGCTTAGCTTAATTTAAAATATAATTTAATTTTAGTTTTGAGTAGCAATACATGTCAATTTAATTTATGAGTTACAGGCATATGATATTAAGGAAAAAAGGATACGAGACCAGGTGTCTGTAGTGTTTAAATATTTAAAGATATAAACATATTTTCATTCGGAATGCAAATATTTTTTTTTCTTTAAATACTTTACCGAATTCCGTCCAATTTGGGCCGGTAGATATGCCATGAAAGCATCACAGACAGACGTACAGACAGACTTTCGATTTATAATATTATTATGGATTATTAGAAACCTATGAGTTACCAGATAAATTATACTCATTAACTTTTATATGATGTGGGTGACAATTAATCAACATGCGTGTGCAAAACCTTGCTTTTACACTTTCACCTTGTACTGTATAAGTAAATAGAAAATTGTGATATATGTATTTATTGATGAGATTTTTTATCTGTTTTAATGAGAAATCACTTGTCATTAAATGATTCGTTGATTTTAATTTTTTTTGCAGAATATATTATTTAGTTAAGTTGTAAAATTTTATATAAGGCCGTCGTCGTGATATGAGACAGCGTCCGATTGTAAATAAAATAGTTGTGTAATATTAATACTAGTAATAAGCATAAACTGATTACACCTGTGACTCGATTGCATCGAGTCAATAATTCATTCATGGGACAGTGTATACGCTTTTACAATAGGATCCCAGAAAACATCCAAGATTTTTCTATATCACAATTTAAAAAAGTTGTGAAAAGACGTTTGTGTGTTAAAGGTTATTATTACCTAATTAAAGATTTTATAAATGATAACGCCTTGGGAGCGAAATGCCCGGTCCAGGCTTTTTCAAAAGTATGCAATAAATCTGTATACAACAATTACTTTAAAAAAAAGAAGTCCCGCTGAGTTTCTTGCGCCGGTTCTTCTCAGGTCTGAGGCATTAAATTTAGTGAACCGGTGGTAAACTATTTGACGTTCAAAAAATGAAGCTTGTAACTTCTTATTTTGAATAAAATTATTTGACTTTGACTTTGTGGGTTTGATTCCCACTTAGGAGAATAATTACATTTAAATAACTTTCATTTTTTCTTTTTTTCTCTTTTTGCACAAATCAACGCGCTGCCTGCAAGCAAAATACGAGCAGGTAAAAAAAAAACTTTACAATATTTTAAAATATTTAACGGCGCTTAAAATCCCATACTTTAATGTTATTTAAAATTATTTTAAAGCCCACACAATACAAATTAAAAGTGATATAACCACATTACGCGTGTTAGCTTTACTAACACGCACAAGCACGCGGTCTGTTTGCAAAAATTTGCGAGGAAAGTTAGTTAAACGGTGACAAAATTTATGCCATGTTCTTGTATAGAGTGTAGTTGTAATTCTATTAATACTTTATTCGGAGAAAGTGAATTAACGCTGGGAAACTAGTCTACGGTACTTTGGGAATGACATGGCGATATTTGGTTCTAATGGATTAAGTAGATATTATTGATTACTATAGATTGAAGAATTTCTTTTTTTAGGTAGCAGTTTCCCGTATAAAAAGATAGTCAAAATTAACTTTTTTCGAAAAAATTCACGCTGTATCCCACACACAGCAGTGTAGGCATAGAGTGTAAAGAAACTCCGTTCCCACTTTCCGCTGATTTCGGAGGTATTGCGTGTTAAGTGGCGGAACTTAACGCCGCGCTTTGCCTCGACTAGAGCGAAGAAGATGGATATATTAAATATTTCCACTCCTCGAGTCGGGAACAAATCAACAACCAGTTGTTTACAGTCACACGCTTGCGCCACTGTGCCACGACTGGCCCCAACCAATCAATATTCAATTGAAATTGAAATATTACGAATTGGGTGGTGGTACTCAACGCCGCGTTTTGTCTTGCCAATCATTTAAATATATCATATATTCACCTTTTCTCAACTTTATTTCTAATTTTGTACTTATCTTATGTTTTTTTTAGTGCAATAAATAATATATAATATATCCACAATATCCATTCAGGAATTCTATAATATATAAATATATCATATATAAGGATTAAAAGGAATTTTGACTCAATACGCAATGCACGTATTAAGTGGCAAAACTCAATGTTTACATACCAGAGCGGAGATATGAAAATAATTTGTATGTAGATTCATACTCCCGAAAAGAGAATCGAACCCACAACTGTCACATATATTGTCACAAAGAACCTAGTGTCATGACTCTCTGATTTTACATTCACATTACTTAGGTAATATCGAAGAAATAAGTTAAACATAATCATTACTGGGGCCAGTCGTGGCGCAGTGGCACAGACGTGTGGCTTCAAACGACTGGTTGTGGTTTCGATTCCCACTCGAGGATTGAAAAAATTGAATATATCCATTTTCTTCGCTCTGGTACCGAGGCAACGCGCGGCGTTAAATTCCACCACTTAATACGCAAAACCTCTAAAAATTCGGCAGAATGTGGGGAACGGGGGGTCTTAACACTAGGTCCCCTCTGTCTTCCCTGCTGTGTGCGGGATACAGCGTGAATCTATAAAAAAAGCAAAAAAATGACTCCAAGAGGGAATCGAATCTACAACCAATGTCTGACTCCTGTCTCATTGGGTCACGATAGTCTCTTATTGACTATAGTGTCTATATAACGCGTAAAACATTCGTTGCTTAGCAACGCGTATTTTACACGTCAAGGAACCGTTAATAAGAAAAAAAAAGCTAATACGTCCAGAACTAAAGTGCATCGGCCGCTAAGTATGACTAACAAAGAACACTTAACCGATAAGATACATAAATAATATTACCGGAAATATTTTATATATATAGTGTAAATAAAAATTAAAAAGTTGTAAATCGATATATAGATTGCTAATCTACTAGTATTTATAAAATCACACGGTTTTAGTGTCGATTTTTGTTTCGTAATAATGAAAGAGAAATATTTCTCTATATATTTTCTATTTTTGTATTGTTTTCGCAGTTTTAGGTAGTGAACCTAGTGACAAGACACTCCGTTTTCCGCCTTACTCTATTATAAAAATAATATTATTTATTCAATTTAATCAGACTAGATGCGGTGTTGGTGTGAGTTCTGTTATTCATTTATATTAAAGGTGATGATAATATAGATTTTATTGGGTTTTTCCTTAAAAATTGGCAGAGTGCGATAAAATAAAGAAGTAGGAATTAAGGCCGAATACCGTAGAGAATGGAGTGTCTCTCTAACTTGCGGAGTGTCTCTCTAAAAATCAAGTTAACAAAAAAATTGCTAAGTACAAAAAAACTTAAACGTGTGTCTGTTTGTAATATTAAAATAACTCCTGTTTACTAATTTGATGTATGTATACAATATACATATATAAAAATATATTTTTTAAATATTTTTGTTTGTCTATCTGTTAGTTTGTTCCAGTTAATTTCTGAAATGGCTGGACCAACTAGGGCTGGACCTAATTTAGGCTACTTTTATTTTTGTAATTTTAACATTTTTTCTTAAATTCAACGCGGACAAAGTCGCGGGTGCAGCGATTACATTATAAATATGAAAGTTTATTTATATATTAGAAAATTATCTATTTAATGACCAACGAGTCACGACAAAACGGATTTCAATATAATGCGTCATACAGAGTTTATTACCGAGATTAACACATGCGGCACTTTTTGTATCGGTAAATGACATGGGTTTATGACAAGGAGATGATAAATCGAATAACTTTCGACGAATTTTCTCACGTATATAATTATGTATATATTATCTGTCTATCATTTTGAAACTTGACATTGAAAATATTAAAAATTTGGACTTGAAACATGGCTTCCAGAGACATCAAAACTAAGCTGTCAATGATAGATTTTTTGAAATATAGACACATTTATAATGATAGTAATATCAAAAAACAAACAAGCCGAAAAAATTTTTTATCGTATTTAATATTTATCATTATTTTTAAACTTTATATTATTTTTAAACTGATATCCTTCTGTCTGTTGTAACTCAAAACGAGAGTATTTTAATGCTTAAATGCTGGGTACAATTGTCCAAAGGGTAATATAGTCTATCCGTGGCATCACAACCATAAAAGTTACTAAGGTAAACATTTTTAAAGTGTTATTTCACACTTAGGAAAATTGAAAAAGACATTTAGGAAAAATCTCTCTACAGAGATGCTAACAACAAAAATAAGTTGTAATAAAGCGTATAAGAACTTCAACGCGGCTGGTAGTAGAACGCATGGCTGAGCAGTGAGAGCGCCTGGACGGTATTCAGGCGCGTGTTCAAATCCCGCTGCGTTCAAATTTTGATAAGCTTCCTAAATGTGGCCAGTCGTGGCCCAATGGCACAAGCGTGGGCACTGGATGTGGGTTCGATTCCCACTCGAGGAGTGGAAATATTTGATATTTCCATTTTCTTCGCTCTGGTGTCGAGGTAAAGCGCGGCGTTAACTTCCGCCACTTAACACGCAATGCCTCCGAATTCGGCGGAAAGTGGGGAACGGAGTGTCTTAACACTAGGTTCCCTCTGCCTACCCTGCTGTGTGCGGGATACAGCGTGAAGCTAAAAAAAAAATGTCTTTTTCAGGTATAAGTTTTTCCTGATGGCTATTTAAAACAGATTTGACATTAAATCGTATTGATAACTATTTTTTTTTAGTATTTCATAATACACTATTCTTCCAAATCAGCGATATGTATCTTATCAATATATTTACAAGTTCTACAACGAAATAATATTAGATATGATTATCTAGTTAGTGATGATGATATTTTGCTTAATATCTGCATACATTATAAGATTACATGAGTTAGTTAACAATCTACATTTAACAATTAGTTAATTCATTTGAAAAATTGATAACGTTTCAAATTAATTATGTCAAGGTATTAAAATGACATAATGTAGATACAGACAGAAGGGTTGTTGGTTCGAAATAGTGACGCTCGAATAGGATTTTGTGAATCTTTTACCCATGGGGGGACGGGTTAAGGATACAATTCCCCCCCGCCGCTGGGTAGCGTCCCGTAAAAGGCGGGTAACCGAGTAGCTTGGTGGTAGAAGATTCGTTCTTCGACTGGCTCGCGACCACTATCATGTCAAAGACAAACCGCCAAACATCTAATGATGTGTTCCGGTTCGATGGCATGTAAGCCAGCTCTCCTTATGCCCACCATTCCCATCCTTCCTCCCTCCTACCCTTCACTTCCAAGGTCGGCAACGCATCCACAACTCTAATGTTGTGAATGTCCACGGGCGAAGGTGACCACTTGCCATCAGGTGGTCCTTCTGCTCGTTTGCCCCCTTTATTCAATAAAAAAAAAGATTTTGTGATTCAAGTCACTCGTGTAGTCTAGTGGCAATAAAATTAAGTCAATGCGCAGAGTTATAGTACACGAATTTTAAGTTGAAAAATCGGAACCTAGCTAGTGATTGGTGGTAAGAGTCGGTGAGGAGAGAAAAATACTGGTGATTCCATTACGCATGGCGTCTTAGTCAATCGTCAACTCTAATCAGCTTGTTGACTGTGCCTGCGCGAAATATCGGAAAGTAAAGATATGACTGGTCAAGATAAAATGTGTATATATATATGCGTAATTCCATAACTTGAATGCATAGAGATACGAGTAATATGTTTTTGTCAATCGAGTACGAGTTGGACAAATACATTCGAGTTACTCGAGTAAAAATAGCGTTCGAGGCACATCACTGGTTAAAAGTTCAATTTTGAGGTCAATTTTGACAATACTTTTCTTCTTCTTGAAAAGAAAACTTTAGCTACCTTTATCATATTATTTAAAACCTTTTTTTTTTAAATATAGTAGGTAATTAATTAAATAAAATAAAAAGCAGTTATTTTTTCACTATTAATTAACTATATTGAAGGCATCCAAATGTGAAAATTTTACTTTGTGGGTTCGATTTCAACTCGGTAATAATTATATTTCTTTGCTCTAATAAGATAAAGCACTGTGTTGAAATGCAATGTCTCTGATTCGGGCGTAAAGTGGAGAACGAAGTGTCTTGACACCAGGTTCGCTTTGCAAACTTTGTTATACGAGAAAAAGCTTAGTTCCAAGCTTTTTCTTTTTTTTCTTTTTGTATTAACTATATATATTAAAAGAAATAGAAAAATGTCATATATTTATATTATAAAGAATTATGTGGCCAGTCGTGGCCCAGTGGCACAAGCGTGTGACTGTAAACGACTGGTTGTGGGTTCGATTCCCACTCGAGGACTGGAAATTATATTTCCATTTTCTTCGCTCTGGTGTCGAGGTAAAGCGCGGCGTTAAGTTCCGCCACTTAACACGCAATGCCTCCGAATTCGGTGGAAAGTGGGGAACGGAGTGTCTTAACACTAGGTTCCCTCTGCCTACCCTGCTATGTGCAGGATACAGCGTGAAGCTAAAAAAAAAAAAATAAAGAATTATAGCGTCTAAACGAGGCATAGCCCATTTTGTATGTATTTACTTGCTAAGCCACTAGTACTTACACATTGCATTTCTTATCTGTCATCGTTACAAATAACCGATAAATGAATATCGTTTAAGAATTAAACCTAAATGGTTATGCCAAGACGTGTCGCTTTTTACAGTATCTAAATTTAAAAGCAGTAGTCATGGGTTTGATTCCCACTTGGGGGAATTCATTTGATAACCATATTTAAATTATTATCGTTTTTCGAACGAACCGAACCGAACGAACAATTTTTCGAATTTTAAGCGGAAAGTGGAGAACGGAGTGACTAGACTCTAGGATTTTCTTGACTACTCTGTAATGAGAAAACAGCGTGAAGCTACTTTTTTTATAAAAAAATATATATTTTGTTCTCTTTTTCTTTGCAAATTTTTTTTTGTGTAATTTCAAAATTACACAGAAAAAAAAACAAACATTATTGAGTCGTAACAAAGCTACTGTACTGCTGGAAACAAAAAAAACTTATTATGTGGAATCACCATGGCATAGTGCATGGTGGGGCTAGTCGCAGTGGCACGAACGTGTGACTGTAAATGTGGGTTCGATTCCCACTCGAGGAGTGGAAATATTTAATATTTCCATTTCCTTCGCTCTGGTATCAGAGGTAAAGCGCGGCGTTAAGTTCCGCCACTTAACACGCAATGCCTCCGAGTTCGGCGGAAAGTGGGGAACGGAGTGTCTTAACACTAGGTTCCCTCTGCTTACCCTGCTGTGTGCGGGATACAGCGTGAACTTAAAAAAAAAATGTGGAATCACACTTGGTACTTTTTCTCTTTGCAGTTGCATAGAAATGAACAATTTAATTGTATTAAAAACGATTTCAAATATGGATAAGGCTTTTAACGACGAACTTGAAGTATACGTGTGCATATTATGTACACTAAGGTGAGAATCTGCAAAGTTGAATAACAAGTTTATTTAAAGAGACATGTTTTCACTTTTTTTTAAGTTTTAAAAAATATTTTTTAAAGCTAGCGGGGTAGTCTGAGTCGACCTAGTGACGAGACATTCTATCCTCTACTTTCCACCTGAAATTCAAATATTGCTTTTTGAGTGGCGGAACTCAACGCCGCGCGTTGTTTTTAGTATCAGAGCGCAGAAATACAGAATTTAAATATAATAATTGCCCCAAATGAGGATCAAATTCTCAACCGTCGCGTTACAGTCAGATGCTAAAGACGGTCTCAATAAAATTATAGTATTTTTAAAGTCTTCAATAACAATAAAAGTTAAAGAATTCCTAAATTTGTTATATAAATATTTTATAAAAAGCAAAGCTTATGTAGTTCATATTTTTTCCTATTATGTAATTCACGAAAATTTACGACTGTTGTGCCGCAGTGGGACAGCGTCTGACTGTAAACGTGATGGTTGTGAGTTCGATTCCCACTCGAAGAAAAAATTTCAAATTCACCGCTCTGATAAAAGACAGAGTGGGGCGTTGAGTTCCGTTACTCAATACGCCTTGTTTTCAATGGGGTGTCTTGACACTAGATTCTCTCTGACGGCCCGTGACAAGCGTGAATAAGAGTGCCAGAAAAAGCGATACATTTATAAAAATACGTTTATATGAAAGGAGTAGAGACTAGAATTTCTCCTCCTATCCTGCTACACGTCTTAAAGTGAGAAGCCAACATTTTTTTTATCATGACGCTGTATATCGCATACAGCAGAGCAGGCAGAGAAAACCTAGTGTTAAGACACTAGTTTTAACACTAGGTTCCGTCTGCCTGCTCCGTTCCCCACTTTCCGTTGAATTCTGGACGTCGTGTTAAGGTGGCGGAACTTAACGCCACGCTTCGCTCCAACACTAGAGCGAAGAAAATGGTAATAATAAATATTTTCATGGCTGGAGTGGGAATCGAACCCACAACCAGTCGCGTTTACAGTCACACTTTGCCCACTAGCCACATCTAGCCTCAACAAAAATAATTAAACTAATTTTTATTACTTTTAACTTGTATAATCTATTGCAATAACAAAATTAATAATTAATAAGTATTATTATTATAATATACTTTTATTATATTAATATTATAAAAACATAAAATTCTATATGGTTAATACTATTTTCGTACTAAAAATAAAAGTTTTACGACAATATAAGCTACAGGTACTATAACATTATGTACACATTGATAACAGTGTAGGCTGATTTTTAAGTGAAATCGTATCCAAATACAGGTTTGCTTTCGCATATGTTCACAGCAAGTAGAAATTTAAAAAAGGTTTCTTATTTTAAGTTAATATTTTTTGTGCAGCATGGTGGGCAGAGGGAACCTAGTGTTAAGATACGTACTCCGTTCCTCATTCTCCACCGAATTCAGGAGGTGTGCGTGTTTAGTGGCGGAACTCATCGCCGTGCCTTGCCTTGACGTCAGAGCGAAGGAACCGAAATATTAAATATTTCCATTTCTCGAGTGGAAATCGAACTCACAACCAGTCGCGTTTCCACTTTATGCCCACAAGCCACGACTGGTTTTCAAGGTCTTTTTAAATTAACAAAATTTATATAAATAAATAAAAAAAATATGTATTATACCTATCTATTATTTGAGAAAGAATACATCATTAGTAGTGTAGTGTAATCATTTCTCCCTTTTAATAATGATGCATACTTTTTTCTCCACAGTCAGGGAAAATCTGGTGTAAATACACTTCTTTCCCTACTTTCCGCCGGAAATCAAACCATCGCGTGTTGAATTGTGGAACTAATGCAATAATTAGCATAACGGTATAATTTCACCAATTTATATCCTGATATACCTATGTATAAACCTTTTTCGTTACTGACTAACAGACGATGCGCCGCCGAAATTACTGCGCATAGTAAGTTGAAATTTGATACAAACGATCCGATATTCTTGCAGGAACGGGAAAGAGAATATACTCGTATGAAGGAAGTTGTGGTTCGTAATTAATTTTTTAATACAAAAAAGCTATCCAAAAAGTTTTTATGTCTTAGACATTGTAATCTATAGATAATGTCTAGTTTAAGTACAGTAAAAAAATATAATTTGTAGCTAAAAATCTAGATAAGTAATAAAAGTTAATTAAAAAATATAAAATATAAACAGTTATGGAAATTTATATGCAAAACAATAAAAAAAAAACATTTAAAATTATAATTAGTTGTAATAGTGCTTTATATTCGAAATATTATGCCTTAATTAACAGAGATATATATCTAACTTGGTATAGATTTTGTTTTTTTTAGCTTCACGCTGTATCCCGCGCACAACAGGGTAGGCAGAGGGAACCTAGTGTTAAGACACTCCGTTCCCTACTTTCCGCCGAATTCGGAGGCATTGCGTGTTAAGTGGCGGAACTTAGTGCCGCGCTTTACCTCGGCGACAGAGCGAAGAAAATGGATATATTAAATATTTCCATTCCTCGAGTGGGAATCGAACCCACAATCAGTGGCGTTTACAGACAAACACGTGCCCCTGCGCCAAGACTGGCCCCCTAGATAGAATTCACAATCGAAAAATGCATAATATTAACAAGCATGTGGCTTCATTTTTTTTTATGAATTTAGTGTAAAAACACTCCGTTTTCCGTTTCCTGTCCGAATTAGAGACGTTGCGCGGTGAGTGTGAAAAATTAACGCCTTGAAATAATTAATTATGCAAATAAAAATTATGCAAATATTAGATAAAAAATAACTGTAATATATAACTGTACTTAGTTAATGTTTATGTAATGTTAATATTTTTTTTGTGTAATTTTTATAGAAATAATTTTGTTAGGCACAAAACTACATCACTTTGTTTTCCACTTTAAGCTAAATTTTTATAATAATTCCAGCGTGAAATATACGATATTTTTTTTTAATCCAGAACCTTTCAATATTTTGAGTCTGAAAATGTATGTACAAGAAAAAATGTTTATATAACTATACAATTTCCAGCTTTTTAGGAGGATAGTCAGATAAAACTTAGTGTCTTCATTTTCAGCCTTTAATCGAAATAGTACGTGATTGGCGATTGGAAATCAACGCCGCACTTTATATCCTTCAACAAAGCAGAGAAATGATCATTCCACTGTGTGGGATTAAATTTTCAAGAAGTGTTTGTTATAGCCAAATGCTGTCTCCATTATAATATTTTATATTATTTTCATAAAATATATCTGTCCATTAATAAATAATAACATCAAAAACTTACCTTAAAAAAACATATAAATTACACTTCCATCACAACAATAAACACTTATAAATTACTTAATTAAAACAAACAAACACAACATCAACCCATCACACATTCCCACTATAATTTAAACAAAAACAAAACAACACATGATAAAACAAGAAAAACGAAAAAAAAAAAATACATACAAAAAAAATGTTCTTTAAAACACAAAACAACAAACAAAAATACATATAATAAATATATATATTGTTGTAAAACACGACTTGTGTCAAACGAAGCATGTATATGAAATGTTTCGCGCCGGTAAGCGCCGCCGTCTTGTCCGTACACCGTAGGCCAATATTTCAACGGTGCCTTTCTAAATTCTAATGCATCTCGCTTTCTCCGAAATTGATCAGATCAGCTCTGTTTGACCGCGACTTATTTACTTAAAAATTAGTAAATTATACAACATCTGAATCATTGTTACGTAAAAATTATGAGTCGTGCTATTTTTAGATACAAAAAGACACTTGTTGCTCAGTTTTAGCGTGTAAAGTGAAAAAGCGTGTAAACTTGTGTATTTTAAAATTCAAAAAAATAAAATAAATATGTTAAAAAAGGTATGAAAATTCAAATAATAAAAAAGAGGAGAAAAAGAGTTTGCGTGGCGTTGAGTTCCGCCACTCGACATGCTGTGTGCATGAGTGCTTGAACGTTAGGGTCTATCTGACCTGCTGTTCGAACATAAATCAGCAAGCCCAGCTCCGTTCAAATTTTTGTACGTTTTCAAAACCTATTTTTATAAAAATAAAAAAACTGATAAACTTCGTCCAAAGCAGGGCTATGTCTGATGATTTTATTTGTTTTATTTTCGTATCGCCTATTGGCGTGTTTAATTCACACGCAAATAGCAATCAAGATGTGCATAGATTATGGTTATGTTGCAAAATTTTCCTGAAACCTGAATTGAAACAGAGTGTCATGACATTTGGTTCTCTTCAACTAACAATTTTCAGAAAAATATAAAAATTTAAGTGCAGCAGGAATCGAACCTACGTCTCTTGGAAACATGCGCATGCGCACCACATCCAGCTTCGTCGATATCGTCATCTGAAGCTGCTGAGGTAAAATTTTATTTTAAATTTAAAAGGGGCATTAACGACTTTGTTTTTTCAATATGTTAACTGGAAATACACCATTACTGTATTTACAAAAAAAAAATTGTAGTAAAAAGCTTTTCTTTTGGTGATAAGGTATCATATTTTCTCAATACAAACTAGATTTAGTTTCAAAGAAATGTTATATAGGTACGATTATTTCTTAAAAAATATGCAAAAATATCAAAAATACGGCATAATAAATTCATTCAATTGTCTTCAAAAATTAGAAGTATAGCAGTACTAATATCACGATTGTGTATGTATACATACATACATAAATCCTGCATCGTGCGGTTTACTTTTCGCATTACATAAATTGCGTGATATATTGCGAAGTTTAACACAGCATTTTGAATGATCAAATCGCAAAAACGATATCATTTTTAGTGAACAATTCTCCGAACGTGAATTGTTATCATAATCATAATTTTCAGTCAGGCATCAACGAAAAAAATAATATTTAATAATTCTACTTAATTTTTTATTAGGACCAATATAAGAGATTACGGTTCAAAATTGTTGTGCCTAAGCTTTATATATTTTACAATTTCTTTGAATGAAGACAAGAGTGTGGCCAGTCGTGACCCAGTAGCGCAAGCGTGTGACTGTAAACGACTGGTTGTGGGTTCGATTCCCACTCGAGGAGTGGAAATTATATTTCCATCTTCTTCGCTCTGGTGTCGAGGTAAAGCGCGGCGTTAAGTTCCGCCACTTAACACGCAAGCCTCCGAACGCGGTGGAAAGTGGGGAACGGAGTGTCTTAACACTAGGTTCCCTCTGCCTACCCTGCTGTGTGCGGGATACAATTAAAAAAAAATAATAAAAAAGAGAAGAGTGTAAAGTGACATCATGTATGTATAGCTTATTTTAAGCTGCACACTTCTTCCCGTATACCGGAGTAGTTAGAAAGATCCTAGTATTAAAATCATTTTCTACTTTGGCGGAAGTCAACACCGCGCTTTGTCTAAGATATCAGAACAGGGCAATGGAAACAATATATAACAATTTCCCCGTGCGAGGATTAAACCCTCAACCATCATGTTTACGGCCAGAAGCTGTGACACTGCACCGGTGTGGCCTCTGTAAACGTTCTCTAAGCAATAATATATGCAATATATAAAATCAATTGTATGTTATCTTAAATTCTTCTAAAATAAAAAAAAAACATTTTTTCGAGAGTCAACTAATAATAAGAAAAAGAAAATATTAAAAAAATGCTATTAATTTTGAGTTTGAATTTTTTTTTTTAACTTAAGGAGATAGATGTATGTAAAGGCACATACCAGCTTTATGTTTTTTTTCCTTTAGCAGCGTACACTGAACCTAGTGTCAGGACACTCTGTTCTCCGATATATGTATAATGTTAGTTATTGAATCACAATTTAGGTACTAATTGCCTTTTGTAACAATACTAGCTTTTCATATTTTTTTTTAAGGTTGGCAGAATCCTCGGTAGTATAGTGGTATCTCCGCTTGTCAGGCGGGAGACCGAGGTTCGATTCCCCACCAGGGAGAAATGTTTTAATGGTTTTAACGTTTTTTTTCTTTATATTTGGTTTCTTCATATTTGTTGTAAGCAATTTTATGTAAATATTTTTAAAACTAGAACATTATAATTCTTACTGGTCAAAAGTGCGTTTCATTGTGGTTTAACTCTTCCTGGGCTATATGTAGTAGGCAAACCTCTGAAATTTGGCAGCGATATCGAGCACAGTGTCTTGTGTGTGTTTTTTGGTGACCATTGTAAGTATAATTTTTTAATAAATGCTAATTAAATGGTCAAAGAGTGCCCATAGACTTAGGCTGTGGAACGTTAAGTCTTATGTTAGTGTAAGGTGTTTGCTTTTTAATTTTTTTTTACATGTAATAACATTAAATATATACTTCACTCAACTCTTCCCGCCATGCAGAGCAAACAGGCGGTTTATCGTATGGTTTATCGTATTATTTATTATGTATATATTTATTTATTATTTCGTAGTGTTATTTTTAAACATATATCTGGAGTTATAAACTTTTTGAAAGCAATGCCCGCTATAGCTAACTGATAAGACTTGCAAATTTTTAGGCAAATGTCGGAAAAAGAATGATTTGGAGTGAGCATGTGGGTTACTTCTTGTCCTTAATAATTTTTAACACACTATCATAAAGCTAACTCAAAAATGTTACATATTTTAATGTTACGGATTTCCTACACCTATAGACCCATTTTAAAGAACAATAAGGACAGTTATAGATTCAACACTTAGGATGTATATCCTATATTTCTCTGAGAACGGGATTGTGTTCAATAAAAAAAACACTAAATTTTACTTTACTTTAAATATCTGCTGGTCTACGGAGTATTGTTAAATATATGGGGTATAAATGTACAGGTATTGAGATGCTCCCACTGCTGGACTACCGGTTGATCCATAGATCAAATTAAACCCTGTATCTATGTATGATTACATACTCAGCTTCACGTTGTTGTGCGCATGTCTATGAGTCAGAAAGAATCTAATGTTAAGACACTCCGTTCTCCATTTTCCGCCCGAATTTGAGACATTGCATATTGAATGGCAGAATTGAACCGTGCTTAGTCTTACCTGAACGGACAAATTAAAATAATTTACATATTATATTCATTATTATTATATTCCTTTATTGTATAAGAAAAATACATTACAAAGTAAAGCAAAGATGTTATATGTTAGTCAACAAATATGGACTTATCCCTAGAAGAGATCTCTTCCAGTCAACCTGTGAAAGTGGACGAGAGTAATCATTCCTCCGAGTGGGGTTCGAACACACAACCACCTGCCAGTTAGACCCTCCCACTGTGCCACGAAGACAACCATAATTACATACTATTAGATATATATGCTTTCTATTGATAAACTCAGGATAAGATTTCAAACAACATATTTCCTGAAATATACCTTATCTTATAATATGAATAATAGTAAATTACATGAAGTTATAAATAGGTCGTTAAAGTGGATTATGTATAAGTCTAATTTGACGTTTATCCGTCAATCTTTTCGCGAATCGTAAATATTAAATAGGTGTTATTACTTAGTGGTGTAATCAAAGACCGTGTGAGTATAAAAATGTTTATTTGGCAATAAATACTTTAACTTCAAAAGATACCGCTTATATATTTGAAGTATATAGTCATTGACTTTGAAATTCTGATTATTTTGTACATATATCTTTTTTATTTGTTCTTTTTATATAAAAAATATTGAAATTAGTTAATATTTGGCAAAATCATTAGTTGGTAGAAACTTCTTGTTCTAACAGAGGTCCAGTTTCAGGTTCTATGTATTCGGTTCTTTTGATCGTTATATCAGAACAGGCCAAAAAGTTTTCCTGGTTGCCGCATCCCAACGCTCCTCTGCCATCTGAGCAGACTCCCCAGTTATTGCCAGCTACATATCTCCATTGTAAGACGCAGTGGTCACATGTCAAGTTATCCGGTAGTTTATAATTGACTTTGAATTCTCCCGAACCAGGTGGGTAGTACTTCGTCCCACCGTCCTCAAGCTCGATGAGGTACTGGTCGAAGCACGCTTGGTCGTTTGAGGTAGGATCAGGGCATATTTTGAACTCCCAATATCCCATGTGATAAGCAGTTATTTCGACTGTCGTTGATATCACTTGGCCAGCCTCATATTCGTCAACGATTATACCTGAGCCATAGGTTCCACCAAGCTCATGGGGTCTGGGTTGTGGTAAGTCGAATGCGTCACCGCAGATACCACATCTAGAAAGAATATCAAATTATTATTAAGAAATGTCGAAAAATTATGATTGAGGCCGTTGTGGTCCTATGTGACAGCGTATGACTGTAATATTTTTATAAGTGTATGCGTGCATGTGAGCGTGTAAGTATATACTATTCTTTTTTTTTATAGCTTCACGCTGTATCCAGCACGCAACAGGGTAGGCAGAGGGAACCTAGTGTTAAGACACTCCGTTCCCCACTTTCCGCCAAACTCGAAGGCATGCGTGTTAAGTGGCGGAACTTAACGCCGCGCTTTTGCCTCGACACCAGACCGAAGAAAATGGAAATAATTTATATTTCAACTCATCGAGTGGGAATTGAACCCACAACCAGTTGTTTCCAGTCACACGTTTGTGCCACTGCGCCACGACTGGCGCCTATATAATATGTGTATGTGTTTCATGTGTTTGCATGTGTGTGTGTGTGTGTGTTATGTATAACTAGTACATAGTATAAATTTATGTTATCTCACTAAATGTAAGTTGTATAATTGTAAGTTTTATAAATGTACATAAGTTTGCAAGAAATAAAATGCTTTTTTATTTTTATTTTTTTATGTTTTATTTATTTATATGACTGTAATACGATGATTGTGGGTTCGATTCTCACTCGGTGAATAGATTATATTAAAATTTTCATATTTTCGCTCTGGTACCAAAGACGGCGCGACGTTCATTGAATTCCGCCACTCAACATGCATTGTCTCGACGGGCGGAAAAGGGAGGGACAGAGTGTTTTAGCACTAGGCTTACTATATTTTAGACAAGAAAGTAGAAGACATTACAATATTAGTTAAGTTATAATAAAAACAAACCGATCGGTGTCTGGATGTGTGAATCAACACATATACTGCAAAATTGTAAATGTAAAATGCTTAAGTGAATAACGACGTGACACAATACCAAATTCTATGTATGTATTCTGTGAAAGTTGCGAGAAAATTAGAAAAAAAATGTATTTTACTTTTAAACATTTTTAAAGTGTTGTTCCACACTTAGAAAAATTAAAAAAGACATTTAAAGAAAACGTATAAAAATTAAATGTCTTTTTCAAATGTATTTTAATAGTCTGAATGAAACCAAAATAGTTCATGCGCATTCACAAAGTTACTAGTAGTGAGGTTATTTTTCGAAACAGCAAAATAAACACTGATATAGATGTATACCTAATGTAAACTAAAGTTATCTAAGAACACACTTTGTATATCGTTGTCAAAGTAAACTCCATTTGTGACAAATTCTTACTTTTAACATTTTAAACTGTTCCACACACACACTTAAGAAATTAAAAAATACACTATTAGTAAACGTAAAAAAATATTGAACGCATCGAGATTCGAACCCACGCTTCTTGAAAACCGTCCAAGCGTTATGATTGATAAACCATGCGCATCCCAATGCATTCAAATTTTTATACATTTTCAAAACAAATACTTACTTTCCATCGTTTTCATAGTACTGCCTTCCGAATCCACCACAAAATAAGCCGGTGTCATCGTAGTTAGGCAAAGTAGCATATCCCACTCTCCACATGGAGGCACGAGACGGAGGGTTTGACACTCTTCCATGTCCGTACACGGCTTCAGCGACCACCGCCAATACCAAAAAATGGCGCAACATCTTAAAACATTCACACACTTAAAAAAAACTACTGGCAAGTGCCACTTAAAATTGTAAATGTAATAGATAATAATATGAAACAATTATCAACAATTTTCGTAACTGTAATAACTTTTTCGTGTATTACATTTAAATTTAATCTATTTTCATGTTAGATTTGATTCTTGACATAATTCTAAGTTAAAAGTAGTAGATACTTGTAATTACAGAAAAAATATGATATCTAATATGAATACTGAAGAAGTTATTTTACAAACCTTTTAGGAAATTCCCGATTCGCACAACACCAGCCAATTTGTCGACAACTAAACGAACTGATAAGGAGACGGGAGCATCGCGGACAATTTATACAAGAAATTTCAAAGGATTGTAAAATATTATCGGCATATAATCGCTATCGAAAAGGCACTTGATAGAATCAAAACAATAATAGTTTATTCATTCGTCCAAATCGCGAGATAAAAGATCAATAAAATATCCCGGTCTGCCGACATCGTGACGTGCGCGAGGGTCTGGAAGTTAAAATGAAATATATTTTATTTTTTAGCTTCACGCTGTATCCCTTGCGGGGTAGTCAGAGAGAACGGAGCGCCAAACGCTACGGTCCCTGCATACTTCTTTCGCCTCGTCAACTGTCATCAACCTCTTCATACACGCCCTCCGGGGGGTCCTCATGCTTTTTACGTGACCTTCCTCCAGTATGATATCGTGTATATAATATAGCTCGTCCTGATTACTGGCTTGATTCATGACCGTCGAGCCTAAACTATTGGAGTTAGACGAGAGAACTTTTGGCCAGTACGTTTATTTTATGGAGCGGAATTTTGGGAAATTCAATTGGATACAAGGTTGGAAAGTTTGTTCATCCTAATTTGGCAGCCATTTAGGACCATTTATGAACTTGACATTTAAAGAAAACGTATAACATTTTTTTTATAAAATGTTTAAAATTATTTAATAAATAGCATTCTCTCTTGCCAAATGTTTGTTCGTAGAATAATCTTTGGGTAGCAGAAATTTGAAAAATCTCTCTACAGAGATGCTAACAACAAAAATAAGTTGTAATAAAGCGTATAAGAATTTCGACGCAGCGGATAGTAGAACGCATGTCTCAGTGGCGAGAGCGCCTGGACGGTATTCAAGAGGCGCGGGTTCGAATCCCGCTGCGTTCAAATTTTTATACGTTTTCATTAAATGTCTTTTTCAATTTCCATAAGTGTGGACACTGGAGCAATTTTCCTAAGTGTGGAGTAACACTTTAAAAAAATGTTTAAAAGTATTTATGAACTTATTGTTTACTCGTATTGATCATATTAGCTTTGCCGCGGGTAAGAATAGATAGTATTCTATATAATATTAGGTGAGAGAAAAACATTGGACTCTCTCCTATGAACGTTATGCTGACGAAGGAGCATAAAATGTAGTGCAGTTGAAGTTTATACAAAAGCAAAATTGCAGTAATAAATGTTTTATAAACAAATTAATGCTTATATTTGTCTAACTTTCTTTTGTATAAAGATACAGAAAAATCATTATAATAATACATGAAGCAAATACTCTGAATCTATTTAGATGAAAATTATGCGTGGAGGAGTATGAAATTTGTCATACTTAAAATTTATGTACAGAAAAAGAGAATTGCAAAAGATAATAATCCAATTGTAATTGGAGCCAGTCGTGGCACAGTGGTACAAAGTGTGACTGTAAAGCGACTGGTTGTGGGTACGATTCCCACTCGAAGAGTGGAAATATTTAACATTTCCATTTTCTTCGCTGGTGTCAAGGCAAAGCGCGGCGTTAAGTTCCGTCACTTAATACGCAATGCCCCCGGATTCGGCGGAAAGTGGGGCACGGAGTGTCTTAACACTATGTTGCCTCTGGCTACCCTGCTGCGTGCGGGATACAGCGTGAAGCTATAAAGATAATATCTCCAATTATAATCTAGTAGAATTAAATGAAGAAAATAAATATTACACACTTTTAAAAATTTTTTTAGTGTTAGTCTTTGAACTTAGGAAAATTGAAACTAACCCACGCCTCCTTAATACCGTCCAGGACGGTATTCAGGAGGCGCGGGTTCGAATCCCGCTGCGTTCAAATTTTTATTACGCACACTACCGTATGCTTTTGTGTAAAATTACATAAACGCTATTAAGGAAATGCATATTTTATGCGTCAACGGATACACTAGTGTGAATAGATTTGTAATCAAAATTCCAATTTTTTTACTTTATCACGAACCTTACTCATCTCCTAAAACGAACATAAACTGAAAACCCCTGTACATTGTAAAAGACATTTAAAGAAAACGTATAAAAATTTTGAACGCAGCGGGATTCGAACCCGCGCCTCCTGAATACCGTTCAGGAGGCGCGGGTTCGAATCCCGCTGCGTTCAAAATTTTTATACGTTTTCTTTAAATGTCTTTTTCAATTTTCTTAAGTGTGGAATAACACTTTAAAAATGTTTAAAAGTATCTGTACATTGTAAAAAGGAAAATTAATAAAAAAAATAATTGCCTATAATTTGGTTTTTCTGAATACTAAAACCTTCTTCCTATTATTAAAAATAATACCAAAGTGAACGCAATGAATCCAGTTCAAATTTTTGAAGAATCAGCATCTATAATAATTTTAATGCAAACTATATAAAACTTTTAAAGATATTATTAAGCCTCTATAATTCAGTGTATCACCATGTCCACCACTCTCTGTCGTGGTGCAAGGGCACAAACTGTCTGTAAAAGTGCCTACTTGGGGGTTCGATTACCATTCGAGGGATGGAAACATTTAATATTTCCTCTTTCCTCGCTCTGTGATGGGGGCAAAGCGTGATGTTAAATTCCGCCACATAATATGCGGTACCTCCAAAATTGGGCGGAAAGTGGCGAACGAAGTGTTTCTTAACACTAGCTTCCCTCTGCATACACTGCTGTGCGCGGGATACATCGCGAAATTAAAAAAAGTTCAAAGTTTTCCTAATGTAAATCAACATTATAATTCAACTATTTTATAATTCAACTAGCGGTCCGTTCGCGGCTTCGCTGCGTGATCTACATGGCTGTTTCGTCATATTGCAACCTCGGTGGTGGATTTTAGAAAAATAAAGTAGTCTTGGATTATCCACTATACATATGAAAATGCAAAAAATCATTACAATCGGTCAAGCGGTGTAGATTTTTCATACAAACTTTCATCCCCTACTTCAATCTTTTAGAGGTTTATTTTTGAAAAACTAAGTAGCCTTTGTTATTCCCAGTCATTTTTACTATTTTCATACTAAACTTCATTCAAATCGCACCAGTAAATTAACCGTGAAAGCGTGACAGACAGACACACAGACATTCGCATTTATAAGTATGCATAGATGGAATGAGTCTAAAATCATTTAGTTTTTCAATCACCTCAAATATTTCATTTCAAATTACTTTAAAAAAAACAATTTCAAAGTTTGTCATCACCTGCATCAAGGTCACACTAATATTATCAGTCCCATTTATAGTGGCTGTATACTTTATGACATTGTCTTTCCTAGTTCCTCGTAAATTTAAAGAAAAAAACCCATAAATTGACTGTAAGTCATAGTTGTCAAGACATATCATATGTACATTAACTGTTAAACTAGACTACTTCATCGACTATATTTAGTTTCTTTTTTGTTTTAAATGTTGTAGCTTCACGCTTCTTTTTTTTAGCTTCACGCCGTATCCCGCGCACAGCAGGGTAGGCTTGACTTGGTGTGAAGACACTCCATTCCCCACTTTCCATTGAATTCAAGCCATTGCGTGTTAAGTAACGGAACTTGACGCCGCGCTTTGCCTCGACACCAAAGCGAAGAAACTGAAAATATTAAATATTTCCACTCCTCAACTGGGCATCGAACCCACAACCAGTCGTTTTACAGTCATAATTCGTACCTCTGCGCCACGACTGTCTATTAGATAATAATATCAAGTTTTCTATAAATAATAAACTGATAAAATAACATTACTCAGAACTATTGAACAAATATGTAGGAAAATGGAAATATCTTTCAAGTGGCAATGACTAACTACATCAGTTGTGCCTATAAGACATGTTTCGAATGAGTAGCTTAATCGGCTAACGCGCTTGGACGGTTTCCAAAAAGCGCAGGTTTCATTTTTATAACATAATAGGGGCCAGTCGTGGCGCAGTGGCACAAAGTGCGACTCTAAAGCGACTGGTTGTGGGTTCGATTCCCACTCGAGGAGTGGAAATATTAAATATTTCCATTTTCTTCGCTCTGGTGTCGAGGCAAAGCGTGAAGTTAAGTTCCGCTACTTAACACGCAATGCCTCCGAATTCGGCGGTGCGTGGGGAACGGAGTGTCTTAACACTAGGTTCTCCCTGCCTACCCTTCTGTGTGCGGGATACAGCGTAAAGCTAAAAAAAAAATACGGACTTCCATATAACTTTTAACCCTTTCTTTGGCAACAAAAACACATGAGTGACACACGCTTACTGCGATTACGTTTGTAGATATTGGATGAAAATGAAAAAAAAAAACATTTTTTCTTCTCCCACTTGCCTCATCCTATTTGTCCTCGCAATTTTATAAGAGTGACAGTAAGATTTAATTAATTAGGTTATTTATAAGTTGGTTATTTATAAGACAAAATGATTCGACTGCTAATACAATGAAAACTAGATGTGGCGTGACTATCGTGCCTCAAGAGCGCCTTTGTCATTCTTTCTTTCGATTCTAATTTGAAGGCACCCTTGGGAAGGATATTATAATCATATAATAGCTGTAATAAATGTTTACTAACTTTCAATGTTTTAGCCCAATAATAAAAAGTTTATGTTTGTAACTTAAAAAATCACGGACTTTTATATAAAGGTTGAGACTTCTACCTTCTCAATACGTTCAGTAGCTTTGATTTGATTTTAATATAGATAAAGAAGAGATAAAGGTCACTGGAGTTGTTTCAATAAAAAGAAAAAAATGAATAAAACTATTGTATTATGCTGGAAAATTCTTGTCATAATTTTAGGTAAAATCACAACTTACATTATTACTTCATGTCGTATTTAATTCAAAAAATTGACAAACAGAATACAACGAAATTTATAATCATTACATAATATGGACCGAAAGATGAATCGTTATAAATTTACTTAACGATAAATAAAATAAATCAAAAATGTCTTAAAAATATTGAAACGTATCGTAAGAAATTACTAATTAATTATTTAAAAATATTTACAAAATAATGTTTTTCATGAGAGAATGAAATTATAATCAGTAGCACTCCATATCAGCAAGTCCTTTCCTTCAAATTTTTAAGAAGTAATTAATACATGGACCTTCAAAATGAAGACGTGTTTTGAAATAGTATATCCAAAATATTTATTAGTAAAAATTAGGGAAAGAACTTACAAATATGGATATAAGGCAACACTAATAACAATGTGTTTTGAATATTGTAATAATAAACAATCTAGCAAAACTTACGTTAGCCATGAAATACATAAAAGAAATATTACACACGCTCTTATAGAAAAAATCTTTTTGAAATTTATTATACAGTTAAAATTCCAAAATACATTTCAATTACAATTAAAATATGAATCGAATATTTTGAAAAAATGACTTTAAACATTTGAATGATTCTAAATTAAAAATAAAAATGTTGGATACATTAAACATCTGATCTCTATTATAAATTAAAGGAGAATTAAGGAAGAAATTAAGAATTCCAATGAATCCAAGAAACTTGTACATGTTACGATACTTAAAATTACGGCAATTGTTAATTCTATTTTTTTGCAAGAACGTCTGTATGCATGTGATGGTAATAATCTACATGTATCATTTATATATTTTCAACTAAACACAAGTGATCAAAGATCTGATATTAAGTTTTGACTTAAATTTACATCACAGAAGAGTATTTTAAATCTAGAAAGTTATATATTCATGAATGATCATCATGATTAAGTGACGTGAATGTTAGGCCAGATGTTAAAGCAAACTTCTTTTATATTTTGAAAGTCATGAACGTAATTATATATGATGATGAAATTATAAGAGATAATACTAATGACAAAATGACAAGATAGATAATCTAATGAAAGAAAATCAAATAACTTTAAAAAAGAAAACAAGTTACTAAGGAAGCCCGTACAGTCCATTAAATGGCAAGCACTTACTAATTAAAGATAAGCTTAAGAATTACTAGATCTGGTAACAACACAGACATTTGTTAAAAAAATAATTTACATATGACTAGAATATGTTTTAAAAAGCCTATTGATCCAGTAATTGGTTCTTTGTACAAGAGAAGATTTACGATTTTAGCTTAACGTCTCAAATAAATAATAAATAAATAAAGAAGACTAGTTAAAAAAATAATAATCTTTCAAAAAGAAATGGCAATGTGTTTATATAACATGTTAAAATAAATGAATTTTCGAACGTTGCGTCACTTAAAAAACTATAATGTATTTCATATTGTATACTATTTCTCATTAAAATCATTTTTCTTAGATCTTAACTCGTTTCTTAAATCTCGTTTTGCTTCGGTTTTGTGCGTGTCGTTCTCTTTCTCAGTTCTCTTGCTGTTTGATTCTTTAACGTTCGCGTGTTCGTGTGTTTTATTTTTAGAATCCCATTTTGGAGGGAATTCTTCATTTAAAATCTTTTCGAACTCTGATGATACTTTGGCAAGGTTCTTTTTCATGCTAGAATCATTATAGGTCTGAAAGTGATTGAAAATTTAGTTGCATGATGATAATATATATAAAAGTACAAATAAAAAAATATACAAAAAATACCTTAAGATAAAGACGAACATTGTTGAAAATACGTCTGAAATCTTGAATTACTTGATCTTGTTCCGTATAAGAAGAATTTTTTAACTTTGTAGATATATCGTTAAGACACATTGGGTACTTTACAACTTCATAAAATCTTGGAGCCTGCAAGTTCGTCATAAAGAAATTATGATTCTGAATCTGAAATTTCTATAGTAGTCATGGATATACTCTAGAAACTAAACTACTCACCACTTTAATATCCATGTCATCATGTATGAATTTAGATTCGTTAAATTGCGATAATGTGGAAATAATATTTTCAAATTTTTTCACAATGGTATTCGGCAACGGTTTCTTTTTTTTGGGATGATACCACATGCCTGACACAGCTACTTTTGGTTTATTGCATTTTCTTTGGTTTTCATCTTTGACATAACCACCAGCTTGGTCAAAATTATGACGACGCGTGGACGCTTTCGAATCTTCTGGCTTATTTTCACTGATATATTCTTCTTCTTCACGTTCTAAATTTTTATCTGTTACCTGTTCTTCATTTGGGGTGCTAGATATGATATTATCAGTAGAAATTATACTATCATTATTTTTATCTTGTGGACTAGACTTTTGAAGAGATGACTGACCCCATATGGAAGTTTGTTGAGAATTACATTTCTGACAAAGCTCTTCGTAAAATAAGTCATTTTGATTACTGTCTTCAATTAACTGTTTAAGATCATTCGAAATTTCCTCATTGTTATTTAATCCTAGAGCATCATAAAGTCGCGCTGCGTCTGATTTAGAGCCTTCATGAATAAAATCCATAAGTTTGGGTGCTGATTGCTTAGCAGCTTCCCAGGCCTGATCAGACATCACTGTGTTTAATATATCTAGAGAGTCGAGAGGACACATGTCTAAACAGGATGTAGGAAGAGTTTGAGAATTATTTTTTTGATTTTCTGAATATATTTCTTCAGCTCGTCTTGAGATCAAGCACGGCCATGACTCTAGGTTATATTTTGGCTGCGGAGCGAGTGTTACTTGAGATAATGATAACTTATTTACAGTAGAATCAATAGTCGCATTATACACAGTGTCTTGCGAAGAATTTTGTAGAAAAGATGACAAAGGATCAGCTGGTTTTATTGGCACTTTATAACTGCCTGGTTTCATATAAACTTTGGACATTTCGTGAAACTCATCATTTTCGGGATCAATAAATTGTACGGGACCAGATATATTATTGGAGATCGTCACAACATTTGAAGGAACTTGAATGTTATGAGTATGATGAGTCAAATAATCACTAGGTTCTTTTTGAGTCATCTGGCCCCACGCCGCAAAAAAATCAATATCTTCTTTAGTATCACCGCCACTATTATTTCTTTGAACGAAACAAGTCCTGACATCTCCTGAAATATTAGGTATTAGGTTTTTTTCAACATGGCTTAACGGTATCATTTTCGGCTTTATCTCCAGTTCACGACGATGTAATAAATCGCAAGGGGTACTATTCAATATCGGTTGTCCGGGAGCTTTACCTAGCTCCGCATCCATTCTATGTTTCAATTGTGTATATACTTCTCTTTGATCGTTATGACAAACTCCTTCTAAAGCTCGCAAATCAGCCACATTACTAATAGTCCAAGACTGCCTTGGTTTCGCTTCACGAATGCTACATGAATCAAATCTATATTGTGATTTCTCAATTGATTCAGATTCATTTTGGTCATTTAAAGGATAAAAATTGTGAGAACTAGGTGCAGGTACCGGAGGAAATTTTTTGTAAGTAACTGTTGATCGATTCGGCCACTGGTTTTCATTATAATTTAGCCCTGGAGGTGCTTGAGCTTGAACCCATGGTGGCTGCATGACGTTATAAGATTGTGGAGAAGCATTGATGAGTCTTGGAGTGCTAATATGCTGTTTTATAGCTTGAAATTTGTTTGGATTTTGATGCCTCGGTGCTGCTGAATTTGTGGCATAGTAGTTGTGAGTAAAACTTTTCTGTTCCATTGTAAATCCGTGATCCAAGCATTTAAAAGTTTTGTAGATATGTGTCAACATTTCTTTAGTAACAGCTTGCCATTGTACGAAGCATTCGCGTATATTTTGACTATAATACTTATTTTCAATTCTAGAAAACGTATCATGCTTTTCGCTCAATAATTCTTTTACTCCTTTCCACCCGTCCAAAATCCTAACAAATGAAAAAATAAAATTTTTAATAACCCAAGGTATGCCTTGAGAATGTAAATTAGCTACAGCACTATCAGGTTTTTGTACATTGGACCTAGTCTTAGCACATATCGAATGAATGTTTTTGAAGCAAGGTCTGTTATGATGGGCAATAGCAATATTTTCCGCATCAGTGCACGCTTCTATTGCTAATTGAACAATCTGATTTGGAATCTGGTCATGAATAACTATTCGGTCTAAAGCTGTTAGTAAAATATCAGAGGATTCGTCGTGTCTTATTTTGTCATCTTCTTGATTTGATTTTGCAGATTTATTATAAATATTATCAACTTTGGAATTGGAATCAGAAATGTTACAAAGCTCTGATACCATCCGTTCTCCTTCAGTATAGAAATCAATACTGGACGTCGATTCTGAAGTCAGATGGCGCTCATATTTTCTTGGTCGGTCCGTTTCTGTACTCATATCTTTATATCTCTCTTGATATCGAGAGTCTGCGCTATATACATTTCGTTTGTCTTGACTTTTTACAATTTTTTTCTTTGCGCCAGATCCAATAGGTTCTTGTGAAGATAATGACCATGAACTTTGTGGACGTCTCTCTGAATTAAAGTGATCACTCATAGTATTGGAACCAGAGTAATTTGATGAAGATGGATCGAAAATTAGTCCGACTAAAGGAGAATTAGGTGGAGAGCTAAATGTGGGAGCTGATGAATTATTGTATCTGAAACGTGATATTTAGAAGTATATAATAGATTAATGAAATATTCATATTTTTATATAATAGATTAATGAAACTAGTCTTATTTGTATAAACCTAGAAATTGAATAAATGTAACAGAGTAAGAAATAGAAGGTGAGGGAAGAGACGGTGAGCCATACAGTAATTTCGAGACATTTTTGAGACTATTAGCAAAACACGACACTGCGTTTTGTCTTACTAAACTGTGAAATTAAGAATATTTTAAATATAAGCATTTTTCTAAGAGAGAATTGAACCCACTACCGTTGGCTTTACAGTCCCATTGCCCAACTGCGCCAAAAGTGTCTAAACTTGTAGTAATAGTTGCCTTTTTCCGGTATATTTAAGAAATGATAAATGGTATTACATAAAAAATCCTACTAATCTGTCATTTTTATATATAAATAATACCTTGTATTTTGATACTGCTGGCTTGTTGACGGTGATACTATTCTTCCAGTATTAAGTTTACAATTTACAATATTTTGACTATTTAAATCTTTATTGTGGCAAGCTGAAAATAGAATTAGTCTATTTTAAGGAATTAATTTTGTTCATATATAGGATTTTTTTTTATAGACTAAAGATCGGATAGACTAAAGATCGAACCGGAACACATCATTAGATATTTGGCGGTTGGTCTTTAACATGATAGTGGTCGGAGAACGAATCTAAAAGGAAATAAACTTAACAAGATTAGTTTAGATATAGGGAATAAACTCAACAATATTGTTGTTGTATCACTAAAAGATTAGAACTTATCTTTTATTATGTGTTTATATGTTTGTGGTTTTGGAAATTTCTTAATCTGCTAATTCATTTAATCCTCTGTTATTACCTTTTAGGCCTAAATTAGACTATAGGACTGTTATCGTACTTAACTATCGGGAATTTCTGTTCAACCAAAATAAAATAAATGTACGGCTTGATGCCTTGCGTCAAGTACGTCGTCATTGTAAGGGTTGAATACTGTTTTTATTATTCATATTTGTTTTTTTTTAGCTTCACGCTGTATCCCGCACACAGCAGGGTAGACAGAGGGAACCTAGTGTTAAGACACTCCGTTCCCCACTTTCCGTCGAATTCGGAGGCATTGCGTGTTAAGTGGCGGAACTTAACGCCGCGCTTTGCCTCGACACCAGAGCGAAGAAATTGGAAATATTAAATATTTCCACTCCTCGAGTGGAAATCGAACCCACAACCAGCTGTTTACAGTCACATGCTTGAGCCACTGCGCCACGACTGGCCCCTATTATTCATATAATTAGTATTTTTGCAACTTAATATTATACCGGAAGTATTTAAAATAAAATACTTACTATAATATTTTTGTGCGGGACATTGATGCTGGCTATTCGTCCTATCTTGACTGCGATCTCCTCCGTCTGTGCTATCGCGATATTCTTCTGCCTTATTTGTCGCATTAGCATACTCTTGCATTTGGTTTTCTAGGTACTAAAACGTTTACAGTATATAATTATATATATTCAATTATATAATATTGATTTCAAATAGATAATATTTTTTTGATTATATTTTAAAATATCGAAGAAGTCATGGTCTTAAGGTACGCGTAACGCCGGGGACTCCAACCTTGTTGTATTGATATTAGGTAGTCATAAAGAAGCATTGTGTGAAGTTTGTAAAAATTTGTAAAAATCTTTTGCTTCTCAGTTGCATTAAGTGACAATGTGTCAAATAAAAACTGATCTAGTTGGTACCTCCACATTTGTATAGAGATAATCTAACAATATATAATAAGGTGTTAGTTTTTCTCACAATTTCATACCTAACTTCTCTCCAAAACGTTTTTTTCTACAAAATTATAAGATGCAATAAATGTATCTTTAGCAATAAAAAATAATTGAACAGGACTTGCCTTAAAAATGTATGAACGTCGTTTCACATCCACTCGTTTTCTAATAGTAGATCATTGCATATAATAAACTACTTATGAATTACTTGATCTGTCAATAGTTAGGTAGTAATGTCTTTATTTTATTTTAGCTTAGTATTTAAAATAAAATTTAACTTTACGAATATAGCAACTGTAGGAGCAATATTGTCTTGCTTATTCTCTATAGCTGTTTCTTCCATCAGATGTTGAACATGATCGTTTAAGGGATCTTGATATGCAATGAACAAGATGTAACTTGCCAAATAATAGAAACCAACCATATGATTTCATTCATTTGTTTTCTGACGTGATGTCATTTGAAATTTTACTTTTCAGAATTTTCGGCCAAGTTGTGAGAAAGATTGCTGTTGTAGGTTTTGATTGTTAATTCAAGATTTTGTGGATATGTATAAATATTTAAATATATATAAATATGTAAATAAAAATATATTGAATTTCTTTAAATTTTTATTATTCACTTATATCCAACAAAAATCAAGACGAACTATTCGTGTTTTTCTTCAACGAAACTGACTAACTACTGCAAGCAATATTTTCTTCGTATCACATACAAAAAGTTTAAAATATACATTTATAAATAAAATGAAATATTATAATTAAAGTCAAAGTAAAAAAGGAGGAATTTTCGAGATCATTTGTGCCGTTGCAGAGATCTGTAGTGCAGGAGCACACTTCCTGACGCCCTCCGTAGCCTGACCGATGGTAACAAGCACCCTAGGAAAAAAATATAAACTTAAATGAATATATTATTTACACACTTAGAATAAAAAAAACCTTTTGCAAAAAGCCTTTAATTCAATTTTTTTATATTTTATTTAATGCATTAGAATATATTTTTTATGTTTAAGTATCTTTCATTTTTTTCACGTAATTATATTTATTATGCAATAACATACTATATTTAATTTCAAGCGATTTGACAAATGTGTATTTTAAAAGATTTTCGCTTAACTAAATGATTTCCTTTTTTTTTTTCTTTGTCATATAATTACATATTTAAAATAAAAGATTTTCTCTATGAATTTATGTCAATTCTGTGACGTTTTGTTTATCTACACAAGATATTTTTTTTAATATATATCTGATCAATATATATCGGATGCAAGTAGAAATCGAACAGCGATTGTTGAAATCGTGTCTACAGACACACTTTAATTTCTCTATGACCCAGTCGTAGTTCTTGCAATATAGTAATATCAACATAATAAAATATAAGAGTTATATATGTGGAATGGGAACGTAGTGTTTTAACACTAAGGTTTCCTCTATCTATCCTGCTGTGTGAGAGATAAAGCATGAAGCTAATAAAAAGAAAAAAAGAGTAATATATAAATAACAATTGCATATACCTACTATGATCTTATCCCCTTTATTTATTCTCAATTAAGACATGAATGTTTTATGTGATTCCCGCATAGCGGAGTAGTCAGAGGGGTAGTTCGTAGTGTCAAGACACTCCGTCCTCCACTTTCTGCCAAATTCTGAAAGCGTTGCGTGTTAAGTGACGGAACTTAACACCACGCTTTGCCTCGACACCAGAGGGAAGAAAATGGAAATATTGAATATTTCCACTCCTCGAGTGGGAATCAAACCCACGATCATTGCTTTACAGTCAAACACAATCCCATTACCCCACGAAGGCATCCCTGGCGTTAGTCAATAAATTTAGACAATTTTATCACCTTATATTTCGTCTCGTCCCACCCACAACTCCGAATGACCCGGCTAACCGGCATATGACCGTTCACTTCGTGGTCCACGTGCTGTATGATCTTCCTGCACAGTGTATGCGTGACGCCTCGCTCGTGGTCAGAGCAGTTCCTCTTCAGGTGGTCAGGCAGTATGGTTGCAGAACACATTGAGTTGATGGCGCTGTTACATTCGTAGCAGACTATGGTGGAACCTAGAATGTATTATATTCTACTTTAATTTTGTTAACAAACACCCTTTTTGGTATGTAACGGGGTATTTAGGGAGGACCTAGTAGTGTCAAGAAACTCCGACAAACTTCCGAAAATCGTGACATTGCGTGTTGAGTGGCGGAACTCGATTCAATCCGCGCTTTGGAGACAAAGCGTTTTATCAATATCAATAAAGACAAAAACCCTGTAGTCTATATTGAATTAAAATAAAATAATTAATAACACATTGAAATAAAACACATTGACTTTTTAGGATATTTAAGAATAAAATGAATTAAGCTGGTAACTGAAGTAATATTAAATTAATTATTAAAGATATTTTTTTCACTTACACGGTAGAAAATTAAATCAACGAATAAGGTCGGCAAAAATACAAAATAGCTATAGCTATTCACGCGGGTGAAGCCGACAGCGGAGCTCTAAGTCTATCTACAAATATAGACCTCTCTTTAGTAACTCAAACTCTCACACCATATTCCATTGACGCTTATGGTGGGATGGCAGAAAACGATCTTCAGTTTCAAGGTTTTTATGCACAGAACGGTAGAAAGAGAGAAACTAGTGTCAAGACACTCCGTTCTCGGCGTTTCTAGCAAATCTAAGACATTACGAGTTAAATGGCAGGACTCATTGCCGCACTTTGCGTTGCAATAGCGGCGAAATAAAAATGAAAATCATTGAATATAATCTTTGTTTTGATTGGAAATCGAACACTCAGCTAATCGTGTTTACAGTCAGACTCTGTTCCACTGCACTGCTATGGTTCCTTATCAAGAATACAATATACTAAAACTTCCAGTAATTTCAGATGATATAGGTAAAAAAAATAGATTAGTCTACTTCAATAAAGTCATTCTTGTTAACGGTCACACCTCGTCTACGCCGCCGCGCCTTAATGGAGCACAGTGGGTGGACAATGTAAATACATTGTCGTCATTTTAGAATTTAATACAGAAAACTTATGAAACTAAAACTATATAGTGAAACTTCGTCACGTAAAATTTAACAAATAAGTTATAATATGGAAAATAAATAAATATAGCTTAATTAACTCCTTATTACATCAGCTCAGAAAGTACCGTCAAAATTGGTCCAGCCTTTCTTGAGATCAATCATCATCATCATCATCATTAAAACAACAAACAAACAGACAGATAAAAAATGGTAAAAATCTTATTCTGGTATATGTATGTGTATACTTATAGTATACACATACATATACCAGAATAAGATTTACAGTACATATATATATGTATATACTTATAGAAAAAATTTGATATTTTTTCAAGAGCGGCTATTTAAGTAAAAAGTGGTTATTTTAATATTACATACAGATTCAAATTTCATTTATTTGTATAGATTAGGCTTAGCTTTATAGGTGGGGGAAGATAAAAATTGGCTGCAGTTACAGCAATTCAATTTAAGGTATTCTCTTAATAAGAAATTATTTATTTAACTAAGTAAGAAGCAAGTAAAGAGACTACCATGGGTCAGTGGAAAAGCGTCTGACTGCTTACGCGGTTATGGATTTGATACTTATTCGGAAGAATAATTATATTTAAATTATTTTTATTTACTTTTAACATTTTTAAAATGTGTTAATAAACACTTACGAAATTGAAATAGACATTTAGAAAACATATAAATATATGAACACAGCGGGATTCGAACCCGCGCTTCCTGAAAACCGTTCAGGCGCTTTGACAACAAAATAAGTTGTATTAAGCGTATAAGAATTTCGACGCAGCTGGTAGTAGAACGCAAGGCTTAGCGGTCAGAGCGCCCGAACGGTTACCAGGAGGCGCGGGTTCGAATCTCGCTGCGTTCAAAATTTTATACGTTTTCTAAATGTCTTTTTTTTCATTTTATTTCTTTGCTTTTCATGAGATAAAGCGCGGCATTAAAATCTGCCACTGAATGTCTCGATTGCGGAGAAACCAGAAAGCGGAGTGTCTTGCAGTGGCAAGACCTAGTGAGGTTCCTTCTAATAATCGTGTTATAATAAGAATAAGCGTGAACTTGATGAAAAAGAAGCATTATTCAAAAATTTCAATTCAGTGGGGAACGGAGTATCTTAACACTAGGTTCCCTCTGCCTACCCTGCTGTGTGCGGGATACAGCGTGAAGCTAAAAAAGCATATTCTAAAACATCTGTTTTTAGTAAAAAAATATTTATATTTAAATTACCAGTCTTTGATTTAGAATATTCTTTAATATAAATACAAAACCAGTTTTTAAGTTATAACTTATAAATTAGCAATTATAAATATATTTATATCAATTTGTCTGAATCGAAACAAAGGAATTTTAAAACAATTAATTACGTAATAATAATTATAATATTATCTAAAACAAAAGCGCGAGCGATCCGTTGCTCAACACGGAACTCCTCGATTTCGAGCAAAAAGTAAAAAACGGAGTGTCTTAACACTCGATTCTTTCTATAACCACCCCCGTACACCCTTAATTTTTAACATAATTACTTAAAAAAGTCACCTAATTTACACAAAAACCAAAAAAAATAGACATACCATATCGCAAAATCCCCAAAAATACAAAAACTCCAAGGCCGTAACTCATGTCTACGGTTCTACAAACAGCTTGCATGTGAACACATTAGCGAAGTATTGCAATAACTATGTATAACCGGTATGTACCGATACGTCCGTGTGTCACAGCGAGATTGGGTCAAACCAACAGGATGACAGTAGTTGAAGGAACGGATGATCACAATTTTCCTTATTAGTCGATTGAAACGAGATTTTGACACCGAATTTAATTTGTTGGGTATAAAATTTGTGTTTTTTGTTATTGTTAGTGATGTTGAATTGGGAAATAGAGTGTTGAGACACTGTGATAGTGTTGGGTCACTAAGTTAGCGGAGTGCCGCGTCTCTAGGTTAGAAGAGTGTGGTGTCACTAAGTTAGGGGAGTGTCACGTGATTAAGTTAGTGTTGTCATGACACTCAATAAGCTGCCATGGCACTAAATCTAGCTGCAAAATAAAAAAAGTAGAAGATATTGAGATTATATGTAAATGAAAATCAAAATCATTAGAAACTTTTAATAAATTTTACATTTCAAACATAACAGTACGCTGATGTGTTGGTCTATAACTCAGCACCTAAACCTAGGGAGGTGGATCGGCCTTATTAACAAATGAATAAATTTACCTTTGTGCTTCACATTTAATAAAATTTCGTAGATTTTTCTCTTTGCAATTTTAAATATGACTTAAAAAACATTATATTTAAACTATATAATGCTAAATTTATTTTGAATTGTTATTTATTTTATATAATAGAGATTTATTCTGCTGCAAAGCGCTAATGTGAAGAATAAAACAACTATAATATGCCATATCAGATTATACTAACCAAATTTAAAATATTATTTTAAATTATACGGAATTAGTTGAAAAACTATATATTTTACTCTTTTCTTTTATCTTTTTAAATATAATGCTTTAAAATCCATATTAATGTTTTACTTTATCGTTGCGCGTACAATACTGCGAAAGAATAGTTTGTAAAAATCGGATAATCGCAAAAAGTACACAAAATGGCTAAAAACTTTAAGCATTGATTCGCTTGTTACTGCTTATACTATTTAAAAAACACTTATATTTCAATTAAAAAGCAACATAGAACACTTATTGTGTTGCCAAATTATTAACTAACAGCGACCCGCGGCTTCGTCGCGTGATCTATTTATCCCCTATTCGAGCCCCTTTAGGATTCTCTGAACTTTCTGTACAATTATAAACTCCTGAATAGTGTAGCTTTCTAATTGTGAAATAATTTTCATTATCAGTTCAGTATTTCCGAAGATAAGCCCTTACAAACAAAATTACTAACTTTACCTTTTTATTATATTAGTATAGATTTCCTTCTTTCTATAAAATTCTAAAAATATAGATACGCGGTATTTACAAACTGTTCTTCCGCGGTATTTCTTAAAGGCGATATATTTGTATGATATTTAGTTAATAAGGCCACGGTTACTTAAGGCAGTGTGGGAATTATCATCTATTTACATATCATTGCTAAGTCATTTTCATAACACTAATAGATTTGATTAAAGCGTTTTGTACTAATTCAATTATACGTGCAAATCCTATCCTTCACTCGACTGTGATATTGAAAGAAGTACTGTATTTATGAAGAAGTATGAATTTTTTTATTTTGAAATTAAACTTTTTTAATAAAATTAATTGTGTATATTTTTTGTATATGAAAATTCGTTTTTAAATTCATTTATATTTATTTAAATAAAATAGTTTCATTTCAAAACGTATAAAAGTTGGGAAAAAGAATTTTTTTTATATTTCTGGTGAAATAGTTTGTATACATAAATTAGTCGAGTTTTTCAAACATAATTACAATTCTTTTAAATATTTTTCACATCTAAAGTAACTTTGGTTTCTAGCTAGGTTTCTCTTCATAATTAATCATATATAAATATTTATAATGTAAAGGTAACTAACTAAATCTTCAGTACAAAGTACATTAAACAGATAGACTAACAATTAATAATTCTATTCATAATGTGAATATATCCTTTAATCTTGCCTTTATTCAAAAAACGAGTTCTACACAATATTGCATGAAATTCATTACTTTACTATAGTGACAATAGTAATCTATATAGTACAAGTTTTTTTCTACAGGCGTTTTTAAAGAAATATTCACAAATAGATAGGTTTTCTAAAACCTTAGTAGAGCAAATGTGAGGAGCATAAGGACAGTGGCAGTCACGGGAACACTTGCGGAATTACAGCCGTCTTCTAAGCAGGAGCACACTTCCTGTCTGCCACCGAACCCAGAGCGTTGGTAGCAGCGACCCTGAAAATTTATTATGTTAGTAGATTCAGATTGACATTATGGATATGTGGAAATTTAAGTTATATTGAAACAAGATATTAGTTATATTTAATATTTAAGAGATTAGATCAATATTGAAAAACTAAAAGAAACTGGACTGTCTTAGGGTATATTTTATAAACTTAGTTAACTAGAGCTTACATAGTTTTAAGCACTGATATTGTGAAAGAAAAAAGAAATAAATATTAAAAAAAAGATTATTTAAAAAAATGTACAGACGTCCGTAGTGATATAAATTAAATTATAAAAAATATATATACATATATATACATATATGTTTGGTGTTAGAGACTCAGAAACATTATGTTAAGAGAATAAGGATAAACGAATGACGGATAGAACATGACAGATCAAGGGACTCTATTCTTTACTTTTCTGAATACTACATGTTGAGGGATGGGCCTCAACGTCGCACTTTGTCTTGTCACAGAGCGGAGAAATGAAAATAATTATATTATAATCATTGCACCAAATGGTAATCGAACCTATGAGCAGTTGCGATTTTAATTAGACTCATGCCACTGCGCCATGATGGCTTCTACTAGAATAGATCTGATTTTCTTCAAGGATTAACAAAGATGGGGATGAACGAATGACAACCCTTCCAATTCGTTCCGTATTTTTTACAGCTTCACTTTTTTTCCGTAAACCAGGTTAGCGTGACAGAACCTGACATGTCATTAGACTATTTTCCATTTTCTGCCTAAATTCTCGATTTCGGGCGGAATCGGGATAACGGAGTGTTGCTACTTGGTTCTTTTTTACTCCGTGGTACATATATATTTTGATATGTAAAAATCTTATTACATTCAAGTAAAGTCACAGAAATATCAAACGATGAAATCAGTTATAGAGTACATATGGATGTTTTTCAATTGGATTTGAACACGAATGTAACATAACATTATGATTTACTACTTAGTGTGTAGACCTCGCGTTTTATTTCTTTGAAACCTTTTTCTTCAAATGAAAGAAAATTTCTTTATGGAAAGTATGTAAATCTACTTAAGTATATTATGCGGTTCACTGTTTAGACACTCCGCTCTAAAGAGAGTTCCGCCCGAAATCCGTCCCGATTTCGAAATTGGAATATTTCATAATATATGCAAGAACTCAATCGCGCGACTTTCTGCCAGATTGAGCGTTACTATTTTGTGATAGCGATAGATTAGTAGTAGGTTTAAATTATTATAATAGGAGAAACAGAAGAAATACCTCCTCCTCTTTAATTTGAATCTGTGCATGGCAATGGCAACAAAAAATACCAGCAAAAAATGGCAACTTGTAACTCAAGCGTCACTATCTAAACTTCTCTGTCTACTTAAGTAAATTTGAGGTGTTAGAGTTACTTTTAGTATTGTTATATATTTGTGGCCAGTCGTGGCCCAGTGGCACAAGAGTGTGACTGTAAACGACTGGTTGTGGGTTCGATTCCCACTCGTGGAGTGGAAATTATATTTCCATTTTCTTCGCTCTGGTGTCGAGGTAAAGCGCGGCGTTAAGTTCCGCCACTTAACACGCAAGCCTCCGAATTCGGCGGAAAGTGGGGAACGGAGTGTCTCAACACTAGGTTCCCTCTGCCTACCCTGCTGTGTGCGGGATATAGCGTGAAGCTATTTACTTTTAGTATTGTTATATATTTATCTTATTATTGGGAGGTAATTTAACCCAGCCTAATCCCATCCTCGTTGCCTCTTATTTTTATATTTATAGTTAAGGAAATAGGAAGGGAACAAGCAAATTAAAAATAATTTTAATATATTATTCGTATATATATAAATATATAGGATATATATATATTATTCGTATATATATTCGTATATATTTACCTTGTAACTGCTCTCGTCCCACCCGCAGCCTCTGATCACGCGGCTGTCAGGCGGCATGCCGTTCATTTCGAACTCCACTACTTGCGATATCTTCCGGCACATGGTATCCTTTGGGCCGCAGGGCAGTCGCAGGGAGTCGGGCAGCTTGTCCATGAGACAGCGCGAGTCGTTGTGACTGTTGCATTGGTAGCAGGTTATTGCTAGACCTGAGGAAATAGTTTGAGTTAGTTATAATTTTTTTTAATTATTTTTTTTAGATTTTAGTCATTATGTATGGTAGACGATAGGTGTGGAGGGTTAAGGCACTCCGTTTTACGTTTTTTCAAAGTAGTAAGTTGGGTATAGACCATTTGTAGGACATACACTAAGTGAGACACTTTCACTCAGTCACTTCTCTTCATTATCATCGCCATTTAAAAGATATATTCATGTAATGTATAAAAAAAAACATGTTATGAATAACCAGACTTAGGAAACTTTTTTTTCAGCTTCGTTTTTCTACACGAGAGGGTAGTCAGAAAGAACGTGCTGTTAAGATACTCCACTTTCCACTTAAATGTCTCAAATTGTGCGTGTTGAGTGAGTTTCTCTTGTTATCAAAGCGAAAAAGCAAAAATAATTTTAATAAATTTATTCCCCCGAAAGGGCATCAAACCTGCAACAATCGCATTTATAGCCAGACAGCTTCGTGTTATATTATTAACATTTTTGCTTTTACGAGTGGCACACTGATGAAGTACACATATGACTAAAATGTATCCAATATTTCGGTCAGACATGCTTCGATTGCGTCACGACAGCGTACAGGATGATAATGCTTAATACACATTCAACGAAGTATCCATTAGGTAAATCTGTCCGTCTAGAGAGGCTGTGGTAACGTCTGACTGTTAACGTGATGGTGGCGGGTTCGATTCCCACGAGGGGGTGGAATGTTGAAAGTTAAAGAAGATTGAAAATAATTGAAGTTTAAGTTATT
Organism: Dryas iulia moderata; assembly: GCA_019049465.1. Taxonomy (NCBI): domain Eukaryota; kingdom Metazoa; phylum Arthropoda; class Insecta; order Lepidoptera; family Nymphalidae; genus Dryas; species Dryas iulia. The sequence goes on along the minus strand of CM032431.1, from coordinate 12,386,120 downwards.
CCTTCAAGCCGATGATACCAGAGCGAACATGTCTGCTCTGGTATCTAAGATGAGCAGGTTGATGATGACTCAACAAGCAAGTCTCTATTTTGAGCGAAATGTGGAGAATGCGATGGCTTGGTACTAGATTCTTTCTGACTAATCTGGTATGCGGGAAAGAGCATCATGCTGTATGAAAAGTATCTACCTCAGTGGGGATCGAACCCACACCCATCTACTTGACCTACAAATCAGAGTTACCTTCATCAGGGTCTACCTATTTTTTTAACATTTTTAAAATGTTATTCCACACTTAGGAAAATTGAAAAAGGCAGTTAGTAAACTACCAGCTGCGTCAATATTCTTATACGCTTTATTACAACTTATTTGGCTCAGTGGTGAGAGCGCCTGAACGGTATTCAGGAGGTGTGGGTTCGAATCCCGCTTCGTGCAATTTTTATACGTTTTCTTTAAATGTCTTTTTCAAGTTAGAAAAGGTTATGAGTAGTTGTTTACAGTTTAGTTGAGGTCCACGAAGTAATATACATATTTATTTACTATGTCGGCTTCCAGCCTTTATATGCATATAACAGGGATTCTAGTGTTAAGACACTCTATTCTCCATTTTTATATTTATTAAAAAAAAACGATTTTTAAACATTTCTCGACAAGTACCAAATACGTATTACTGAAATTTGCAACAGGTTATAAATCTAAAAATATACAGAAATAAAACTGTTTTAGCGAGCATTTTAACCTTGATCCTAATCGACTGTAATATGAAATATGGATAGAATCTATTCATTTATACAACGAAAAGAAAGTTAATATAATTCTATTATTTACATAGATTTTCCTTTTTTTTATAGTAGCTTTAAGCTTTCTCTCTCTTAGGAGAGTAGATGGAGAGATTTAAGTGTCAAGGCATTCCGTTATCCATTTTCCGTTTAAATTTGTCACATTGCTTACTAAATCGCAGACCTACCTCACGTTTTATTAACCCGATGGGAAAGATAAAATTAGTTTAAATACAATAATTTCTTCGACTGGGAATCGAACCTATAGCCATCGCGTTTACACTTAGATACTGCCTTACTGAGCCACGATACACAGAAACATGATATATTGTAGACAGGCTCGCGGCAAGGCTAAGAATTTATTTTTATCCAATAATAAATATAAAACTTTACTTCATAATGTAAACAATTATCTTTGCATAATAAATTATATTTATACTATGCAATATACGAGAGAGAACGTTTGAAGCATATTGAATGAAAAGTACGGATAAAACGAGATGGGACTGTCGTATGGCGGTGGGTTTAAATGCTAAACTTAATTACAGGTTCGATTCCCCATCGGGGTAACGATTATATTAGGTATCATTTCTCCGCTTTGATTGAAGGTTTTCTCTGTCCGTACTACTAGGTAAGAAAGAATGTGAAGCAAAAAAGGGTAATAATATTATATTTTGTAATGTTTTATAAGTACAGCTTCATATATTAATGACTTATCAAAAGTAGTTAGTTAAGTTAATTCCCTTTTTATAAAATAAGATTTTACTATCGTATCTCTTTTTCCCACATGATAGGGTAATTAGAGAGGCACGGTCCAGGTACACGGACGATTGGGGCAGTTCCCGAGACCTGGGCAAGCGGCGGGAGAGGAGCACCGTCAGGTTTTAGTGTAATCAGGAAGAACCTAGTGTCAAGACACTTCTTACTACATGTTCCGCGCGAATTCAAAATATTACCTGATTAATGGCGAATCTCAATTAAGCTAAGAAATGAAAATAATTAAATTATGATGACCCACCGAGAGGGAATCAAACCCACAACAAGTCGTGATTGCAGTCTGATGTTGTTCCACTGCGTCAAGACGACCTCTTTGAAGTTTTAGGTGCGCATTGACAATATTTTTTAGCTTCAAACTGTATCCCGCATACAGCAGTGTAGGTAGAGGGAATCGAATCATATGACACTCTCTTCCCCACTTTCAACAGAATTCTGGAGGCATTGCGTGTTAAGAGAGAAAAAAATGAAATATTAAATATTTCAATATCTCGAGTAGGAATAGAACCCAAAACAAACGCGTCTATAGTCACACTCTTTACCTTTGCACCACGACCCCCGACCGATCGATATAGCTACATAATCTTTAAGTACTTATATCTAAAAATGCTGATGAATGGCGTAAGTTGTTAAAGACCATAAATATTGGCCCAAAATGGAGCAGGCTTGTACCTGAGAGGGCTATATACCGTAAATAATTAAATTGTATATTGTAACTTTAGCATGTGTGTAAACCACGGGGCATACAATGTTTCCAATTTGAGTAGTAACGTGAAGACGGAGTGTCTTGACACTAGGCTCAATTTGCCTACTCTGCTATGGGATGTAGCAAAATGTATTCTCATACGGGTAGATAAATAGAGCTTTTTTATTATTGTTATCTGAAATATTCTATATATCAGTAGCATATTTTTAAAAATCATATTTTTTAAAAAAATTATAGAAATTTATACATATTACACATATTACACTAATAGTCGCAAGCAATTATAGAATGAATAATTTAGACTACCCGTGTAAATATAAATGCGATTTGTGGATTCGATTCCTATTCAGGGGACTGATTATATTTAAATTATTTTCATTTCCTCATTATGACAAGAAGACAAAGCGCGGCGCTGACTTCCTCCACTTTAACAGTCAATATTTCGAATTAAATCCAAAATACAGAGAACGGAGTGTCTCAACACTACATCCTCCACAACCTGCCCACCAAACCACAACAATACATACAAAAATATAACTGAAAACCAAATTACAATCAACCGATATCAAGGTCAAGGCTCACAATACCAATGTAAATCAGCCCACAAAAGCATATATAATAACAATGAAAACCACACAAACCTTGCTGTAGTAAACTGCACAGAACCGCCAAAAAGCAGAGGTTTACAAGAGCCATTTTTCTACGTTTTACCCCTTTGTACCGGTTCTCTCTGCTCTACACCGCGCGGCTGATACACGTCGACTGAAATGAGACTAGGTTGCCTGTAAGCTACTCGTATATCTACGATCAAATTGTGGAGCGTTTATTCAATTGTAATAATGTGTGGCAAATTGGTGTTCTGTATGTATGGGACATCATAGGTGGAATGTCAAAGGTTTCCTGACCCAATTTGCTTGTTTTAATGGTGGTTTTTGATTTTTTTTTTGCTATGTTATTTTCGTTGATATTGGATTTAAAATTGGTTTTGTTAAGGCTTTTGTTTAATTATTTTTAATTTTCTAAATTGTTTTTTTTTTTTATTTTTGAGATATATTTATATATTTATTTATTTATTCTTTTTTGTACATCACAAGTACACTTAACAATTCAACATAAAAAGGAGAAATAATTACAAAAAGTGTGAGGCACAAAAGGCGGTCTTATCGCTAAGCAGCGATTTCGTCCAGACAACCTTAAGGTTAGGAGACATGGTAATTTAACGTATAGACGCAAAATAATATATATTTTTTTATGAATTTATATATTTAGTCGATAAAATAATGCGACAATAATTTCAGGAACTTCATTGAATCACGTCACTTTATTGAATTTAAAATTCATTGTTTTATTTATTTTATACTTTTCTTTGATATTTTTAAAAGAATAAATTTTCTTTTCAATAAAATTTGCATATTCTTTTCAATGAAATTTAAATATGCATTCAATATAATACAAGGCGATGCTTTTATCCATACAAATGAGAATATCTGCATTGAAATTTTTGGATCGAATCAATTCTGTATTAGATTTATTGATGACATCATTTATTGTAATGTATAATTGTTATACGGAAGTTTCAATTGTGTCCTTTTTTATATCTAAACAAACAAACGTTGCGTTTAGTTACCCTATCCAAAAATTTTAATATTATAACACTTCTCTTTTCTTCTATATGTATAGTTATATTTGTATAGTGTAGACTTTGCTTTAATTTTATAACACTTTTACAGTATGGTTACGTTATATTACGGTTTTTATAATATCTGGCTATATGGGAGGCCTATTGACATCTTATTATTTTTATTATTTTCTGACTTTAGTATTGAGTAGTACAAGTATTTTTTTTTCAGCATTATATACGCTTCTTTCTCGTCCCGGTAGTCAGAAACCTAGTGTCAAAACACTCCATCCTTCACTATTCCGGAATCGTGACTTTGCATATTGAATGGTAAAACTCAAAGCCACGTTTAGTCTTTAGTACCAGAGTAAAGAAATAATAAATTAAATAATCATTTCCTCGAGTGGGAATCGAACCTACAATCGTCGATTTTACAGTTGCACATTGCAATTAAATTATATAGATTAACATATGCCAATTGTAACTTACAATTCATTTAATTGCAATTAATTTTTTAATCAACTAAGAAGTTGATTGAAAGATTAGTTAATTAATGCAAAATACTGGTCAGGTCGCTACCTGGTAGTACTTAGGTAGTGAACATAATATTATACATATTTTTTTTAGCTTCACGCTATATCCCGCACACAGCAGGGTAGACAGAGGGAACCTCGTGTTAAGACACGCCGTTCCCAACGCACCGCCGAATTCGGAGGCATTGCGTGTTAAATGGCGGAACTTATATCATAAATATGTTATTATTTTTTAGTATTACTAATGCATTATCAGAAAAAAGTAGTTGTTTCTCATTTCTTATCCAAATAAACATTAACTATACTAAATTTACGTCCACATCATTACCATACATAAAAAAAGTCTCCTAAGCTTTTCATTACCTTCCTTTCATACAAAATAAAAATATAAAAATATATATAAATTTATCTAACAGGTAGTTACTACGTACCTATACAATCCCAACCTCCGCATACATTATGAGATGAGATTAGATCAAAATAGTTTCTTCCTGCGCCTGCGCATAGGACGTATAATGTAGGTACGAGTAGTAACAAGCTGCAATCCAGGAAGCAATGAATGAATACTTGTGTCACGTGGACTATTTGTATGTATATTATATGTATGTACGTATGTATGTCTGTATATAGAGTGTTACTTAGGAGGTATGCGGCCTGAGATAATCAACTTTTAATGTATTCCTTTCGTGTCCCCTTAAATATATCATTAAAAAACATTGTGGCCAGTCGTAGCCCAGTGGTACAAGCGTGTGACTGTAAACGACTGGTTGTGGGTTCGATTCCCACTCGAGGAGTGGAAATTATATTTCCATTTTCTTCGCTCTGGTGTGTCAGTTCCGCCACTTCACACGCAAGCCTCTGAATTCGGCGGAAAGTGGGGAACGGAGTGTCTTAACACTAGGTTCCCTCTGCCTACCCTGCTGTGTGCTACAATGCCACTGTATCCCACAGCGCGAAGCTAAAAAAAAAATATTTTTTGTTATTATTAATGTGGCAGTCGTGGCACAAAAATAATGTTAAAATGTTGTTTATATAAAGAGTTTTTTAACTTCAAGCTTCTCGTTAACTTTTATCAGAATAGTCTAAATTATGAATAATATAATAAATTAAATTCATACTTATATTATAAATGAGAATATCTGTCTGTTTGTCTGTTACGCTTTCACGGCTAATCTACCAGTCCGGTTGACAGTAGTAAATAATCCAGGGTCAAACATAGGATATTTATTTTTTCAAAAATCACCTTAAGGGTTGAGATGGAGATGAGAGAGTTTATATGAAAAATCTAAACCACTTGACCGATTACAATGAATTTCGGCAAAAATATATAGTCGAAGGTTAAACATAGGCCACTATGATTTTCAAAAATCCACCCCCGAGGGTTGCAATATAACGAAACGATTATGTAGTTCACTCGGCGAAACTGTGCTATACTGAAAAAAACATGAACGTGCTTATTTTTATTCTACTATTAATGAATATCCAAAATTTTGGAGTTTTGTTGCGGAATACGACCCCTTTAAATAACATGATCATTATTATATTAATAACTTTTTAAATATGTTCCCTACATCACCAAGGATTGTAATGCAAGATAATTACAATGTAGAGTTTTCTAAATACTTCTGAAACTAAAATGAAATCTTTACAGTTACTATTAAAAACACAAAATACAACTAATTTTTCAAATCATAATACAATAATTAATTAAATAATAAAATATTAAAATATCTATAAAATATTTAAATGTTTATATGTTTTTTTTTAACAAATCTTTTTCTTCGTTTACACTTATTGTAATAGCTTAAAATTTTGATTGACCCACCTAAAGCTGGGCTAAACACTAGGGATGTTACGAATGTGACATTTTCGATTTTTACAAAGATAAGGATATAATCTGAATACTATATTTTTCGGTTTCGGCTTTAACAACGGATATTTATCGGTTAAAAATAATATATTTTTAAGAATTGTAAGTTTACGACCTTACCTTACATAGATTGGTGGCAAATTTTAATGCCGCATTTTGTCTTACCAGAGCAAGGATATAAAAATAAATTGAATATAATCATTGTTTTGCCACGTAAATATTTGTATACTTTATTAATAAACTCATGGGGCCAGTCGTGGCGCAGTGGCACAAAGTGTGACTGTGAAGCGACTGGTTGTGAGTTCGATTCCCACTCGAGGATTGGAAATATTTATTTCCGTTTTCTTCGCTCTGGTGTCGAGGCAAAGCGCGGCGTTAAGTTCTGTTACTTAACACGCAATACCTCCGAATTTGGCGGAAAGTGGGCAGAGTGTCTTAACACTACCCTGCTGTGTGCGGGATACAGCGTGAAGCTAAAAAAAATATTTAATAAGCTCCAGTTGGACGCCCTATGAGAAAAACATTGAAGTCTTTTATTATGTCTTTTAGTTGGTATGCTGTTTCTTTATGCACTAAATATTTAACATACGTTGTGCAAAAATATTGTTGATGATAAAATGCAAATAAAAATGGTGGAAGTATCTTTTTCCTGCAACCCTGTAGAACCAATATACCTGTAGAAACTATTTTACCATTTTTCTTATTGCAGTATAAAGTGACATTTATAAACAAAAGACATTCTGTTCGGATCGCATTGCTCAGTGGTGAGAGCGCCTGGACGGTATTCAGGAGGCGCGGGTTCGAATCCCGCTGCGTTCAAATTTTTATACGTTTTCTTTAAATGTGTTTTCCAATTTTCCTTAGTGTGGAATAACACTTTAAAAATGTTTAACAAGTATTTATAAAAAAATATATTATCTTGATCCAATTAGTAGTAATTAATTGACTTGGGGCCATCGTCTATTATTATTGTTAGAATTCTACTTGATGGTTTAACAATGCAATAGTATTATATTTAATTTGCATACTACAGATATTCTTATACATAGTTCTGTATATGTTTTTGTTAGTCTGCCTATAAAAAATACAAAGTTACTTAAATATATCTGATATTTAAAGCGTACAATTTCCTGAAATAAAAATGAAGCGGAAAAAAGAGTGATTTAATTACAACTTTTCTCCTTAAGCCATAAAATAAGTAAAAATAAAAAAATAAATAGAGAAAAGCGGAGAATAGAGTGTCATAATACTAGATTCTCTGAATAAAGGAAGGATAAAGCGTGAAATTGAAAAGAATTTTTTTTTTATCTTCGCGCTGTATCCCGCTCACAGCAGGATAGGCAGAGGGAACCTAGTGTTAAGACACTCCGTTCCCCACTTTCCGCCGAATTCGAAGGCATTGCGTGTTAAGTGGCGGAACTTAACGCCGCGCTTTACCTCGGCACCAGAGCGAAGAAAATGGAAATATTAAATATTTCCACTCGTCGAGTGGGAATCGAACCCACAACCAGTCGTTTACAGTCACACGCTTGTGCCACTGGGCCACGACTGGCCACAAATCAAAAAAATGGGAAAAAAAATAACATAACAAAACAAAATTAACAATATAGCAGTTGACAACAGGTGATATAAATTTCCTTCCATCGAGCCGTGCACGCAATCTTCCTGTACCTATAACAGTCTACATACATAAGTATGTATGTATGTATGTATGTATGTATGTATGAACTACAATTGATACACGACCGAGGCCGTATAGTAATTTGTTGAGACTAACTTAGCCCTGTGACTTTGAGTTGGTAGAGGGAAATGAAAATGTACCTATTTGCGTATTGCTTCACTTTAGCTTTAAGCAAAGCAAGTAAGATAGGTTTTCAACAATTTTAAAAAGATATATTAATTCTAAGATAAAAGGCGCCGTTCAGTTCCGCCACTCAAGAAGCAATATTTCGACCTCGAGGATAAATTGGAGAAAGGAGTTTCTTAAATGTTCAGATTCTCTCTCAAGTTAAAAAAATGTATAATATTCAATGTATTATTTTCTCTTTCTCCGTATATTTCTTTAAATTCTCTAAACAAGTAGAAAGCAATGAATGTGTAAAGAGTTACTAAGGTCACTAGAATAATAACAAAAAAAAGTGGCCAGTCGTGGCCCAGTGGCACAAGAGTGTGACTGTAAACGACTGGTTGTGGGTTCGATTCCCACTCGAGGAGTGGAAATTATATTTTCATTTTCTTCGCTCTGGTGTCGAGGTAAAGTGCGGCGTTAAGTTCCGCCACTTAACACGCAAGCCTCCGAATTCGGCGGAAAGTGGGGAACGGAGTGTCTTAACACTAGGTTCCCTCTGCCTACCCTGCTGTGTGCGGGATATAGCGTGAAGCTATTTAATTTTAATTTTTATTTTAAATGGTTTGCATAGTAATTTTTGAGTCCTATCATCAAAAATCTATACTTTGGATGATAGGACTCGCAAATCTCTATTCTATTCTCTTATCTAAGGATTATTCCTTGTGTATAAAAAATCAAAATATTTTTTTATACAAATTGACTTCTTACATTTAGAAGCGATGTAATATTTGTTTTCAGTGTTACGCTTTTATCCCCTAGTATTCTACCCGGCTAGGCAGGAAGAACCTAGTTTCTTAATACTTTGTTCTCCAATTTCGCCCTGACATCGAAACGTGTAACATGCTGATCGACGGAACTCAACGCCGCGCATTGTCATGTCAATAGAGCAGTAAAAGGTTCTAAATCGAATGGGAATTGAGCCCACAACCATCGCGCTTCCAATCAGACTCTGTTACACTACGCCTCGATGGCCTCGTTATTGATGGTATATGCTACAATAAAATGTTACAAATTTAAAAAGCTGAGCAGTTAAATCATCCAGCAGCTCTTTAAAATAAAAATTGTTTTTCAGCACTGCAACAAAACCGATCTTTTTGCGCTTATTTAGATGCAAATTGCTCGTATAAACTTGTTGAACAGGATTTTATATTGAAATAGAGTGAATTTTAGCCTATACATTAAAAATAGCTTATTATGAGACGTCGTTCTCCATTTTCCACCCAAATTCAAACCTTTGTGATTGTGGGAACTTATTGTCAAGACACTCTGTTTCCACTTTCCGTATCAATTCGAGACACTTTATGTTCAGTGGTGGAGATCAACGACTCATTTGCTTTACCAGAGTGGTCGCACTCTGGTAAAACAAATGAAGATATTTTTTTACCAAAACGGAAAAAGAAATTAAATCACCTATTCCTCTTAATGAGAATTGAACCCTCAACTAATACGTTTACATTCAGATACTTCCACTGAGCCACGATAGGCGATATCAAAGCATTTTATATTATAAATTTATAATTCAAATTATAACAATATGTGCTTTAATCAAAGCCATATTGATTTCAAAAGCAATATTATCCTAACCATATCGTTGACAAGGATGTTCCATATCACTATAACTGACAAACGAGCGGAGTCCGACAGACGCACCAATTGTCTTACGATTAGCTAGACGCTAGACGACTTGACCCCATTCTGCCTGTATAGTGCGTAATTTAATTCCTAGATTAGTAAAATGTAATAACGTTTATTAATGCGTCCTTTGATACAGACAAACAGATAGTGAAAACCAAATTTAACCAGATTTCCCTTTTGTTGTCTCCACAACTGGATGTCAGAGTACGGGAGACTTATATACTCACTTAGTATCTCCTAGCTTCGTAGTATGCTAGTGACCTGGACGTTTAAAGTTACCATTTTTTTAATATTAATAAATAAATTAAATACATTAGTGCGTTTTTATAAGTCTTTTTAGTACAAATGTTAATATTAAAATGTTGAGGCGCCTGGTAAAAAAATAATGCAATTGTGTATATAGGTTTTGCTATTATATATTGGCAGGAAATTGATTTTAAAATGTTAAATCGAGTAATGTATTGTGTTGTTTTACTTACGGCTTATATTAAATCAGGTGAGTGTTATTTTATTTAGTTTATTCTATTTTGGCTTCACGCTTTTTCCCGCAGTAGGATCAGAGATAACCTAGTGTCACCTTACTCCGTCCTCCAGTCTCCGTTCCAAATCGAGACAAAGCGTGATAAGTTGCGGAACTCGAGGCCGCGTGTGGTCCAGGGACCAGAGCGGAGAAATAAAAATAGTATATTATCATCTCCTCGAGTGGGAATCGAACCTGCAGTCATTGCGTTTTAAGCTCCTTACTTTTATATAATTTTATGTTATTTATAATTTTGACTCGTTTATTAAAAGCTAACGAGAAGATTGAATATTAAGTCTTTTTCATAATTACACCTAAAACATTTTATTGACGTGCTTGAAATGAGTTTTTATTTCTGTATTTTAAAAATTCATGACAATGTAAAAATATTATTCCTGTGCTTCACTGTGCTTACTGTCATATGTGATGATGAATCCCACCAATTTTTGCTTTTAGGGGCTCTTATCTATGAATCTTATTGCCAGTATTTAATTTTGTTACTTTACAAAAATACATTGGGGCCAGTCGTGGCGCAGAAGCACAAAGTGTGACTGTAAAGCGACTGGTTGTGTGTTCGATTCCCATTCGAGGAGTGGAAATATTTATTGCTTCCGTTTTCTTCGCTCTGGTATCGAGGCAAAGAGCGGCGTTAAGTTCCGCCACTTAACACGCAATGCCTCCGAATTCGGCGGAAAGTGGGGAACGGAGTGTCTTAACAGTAAGTTCCTTCTGCCTACCCTGCTGTGTGTACTACTATTTTGAGTACATAAGAGAAAAAGTCAAATATTTATTTTACAAAATAACGAAATTTTTAGCGCCATACATCTCCTGGATAGTGATGTAGACAGGTAAAAACTACTGTGAACACGAACGCACATTTAACTGAAATTACTTAACGCCGCGCTTTACCTCGACAACAGAGCGAAGAAAATGGAAATATAATTTCCACTCCTCGAGTGGGAATCGAAGGGGGGAGTCACACGCTTGTACCACTGGGCCACGACTGGCCACATTTGATTAGAAAAGGATATTATAAATATAATAAAGGATAATGTAATATTAATAGTGTTTAAGCGACTGGTTGTCGGTTCGATTCCCACTCGAGGAGTGGAAATATTTAATATTTCCATTTTCTTCGCTCTGGTGTCGAGGAAAAGCGCGGCGTTAAGTTCCACCACTTAACACGCAATGCCTCCGTATTCGGCGGAAAGTGGGGAACGGAGTGTCTTAACACTAGGTTCCCTCTGCCTACCCTGCTGTGTGCGGGATATAGCGTGAAGCTATTTATTTATTTATTTAGTGTTTAAGCTAAAACAAAATATATTTTGTTTGTTTTCTTGCCGTACCTGTGTTCTGGCGAGAACATCGACTTCATGTTGTGAAACTATTAACTAATTGTATACAAAAAAATCGGACACAGGTGCTTTTTTTTTAAATCAAAAAACATTTTCTTTGATTGAAGGATTGATGAACACAGATAAAGCACTGAAGCTACTAAGTTTAATTTTCATTTTACGGTTTTAAGATAGAATCCCAAACATTTTTTTTAGTTATTATAACATATTTAATACATTATAACGGAAAATATTGGTTTTTCGAACTTTCCTACAACACTCGCACTTTTCTGGCGCAGTAGGGCAGAATCGATAGGCTCAATTCCTACTCACCCCAAATGGGAAGGGAAATATATATTATTTTCATTTCTCCGCTCTGGTACCTTTTTATCGTCAGGAAAATCCGTTACGGATACCCGCCAAGGGTGGGGACCCGGACGCGGTTATGTGGGACTCCGGTTCGTTCCTCCGTTTACCCACTAAAAACCTGACGGTGCTCCTTACCCGCCACTAGCCACTAGCCCAGGTCTCGGGCACTGCCCCAATCGTCCGCGGACCTGGGCGGCTCTCCGCTCTGGTACCTAAGAAAAAGCACGGCGTTGAGTTGTGCTACTTACGCACAATATTACAATTTCGGATAGGAAGTGGATAACAAAGATTCTTGACATTTTCTGAATATCTCGGGCCACCCTACTGTAAGTTATAGATACCGAAAATTTTTACCTATACGAAATTCCATATTCCTCCTTATAATTTTCGTAAAAAAGGATCCAGCTTTCGTTCAAATTTTAATATCCATACTTATATTATAAATGCGAAAGTCTGTGTGTTTGTCTGTCACGCTTTCACGGCTAATCTACCGGTCCGATTTGGATGAAATTTAGAATGAAAGTAGTAAAAGTTACTGGGTCTAACATAGGCTACTTATTTTTTTAAAAAACAACCTCTAAAGGGTTGAAATAGGGGATGAAAGTTTATATGAAAAATCTAAATCGCTTGACCGATTGTAATGAATTTTGGCATATATTTAATTGATAATCTATGCTCAAACATAGACTACTTTATTTTTTCAAAATTCGCCCCCGAGGGTTGCAATATAACGACATAGTTCACGCGGCGAAGCCGTGAGCGGGCCGCTAGTAATGATATAAATCCGGTGCATATTGCAGTGACAGTCTGTTTATATATAAACCTATCACACTAAGTAATTAACGACAACGGGCAATTGAAAGTAAGCAGCGCGTGCAATTTGTAACTATTCTGGATAGAGCACGCGATATAATTATTTAATTAAACACACGAGGACGGTCCGTGTCCGGTGTGGGCGGCTTTTTCTTATATTGTTTAATGACTATTTAATTATATGGGCTTATTCTGTTGAAAATTTATTTATTTTTGTGTTATTTTAAATTGTCACCACATATTTATTTTCATTAAAAATTATTATAAAGTTTTATATAACTTGCCAGTTGTAGTGACTGTAAACGACTGGTTGTGGGTTCGATTTCCACTCGAGGTGTGAAAATATGTAATATTTCCACTTTTCTTCGCTCTGGTGTCGAGATAAAGCGCGGCGTTAAGTTCCGCCATTTAACACACAATGCCTCCGAATTCGACGGAGTGTCTTGACACTAGTTCCCTCTGCCTACCCTGCTGTGTGTGGTATATAGCGTGAAGCTAAAAAAAATAAAAGACAAAAAACATAACTTGCAATGTATCTTTGCTCAGGTGAAACCTTCACATTTTACACACACTTTTATATGTTAGCGATGTGACGTTATTGTAAACCATTAGCTTTAACCTTATAAGATTTTTAACATTTATTAGGAGATTATTTCTAAACACTCCGTAATATGGAGAAATGCGTAAATACCGTTCCTGGCGCTCTCAACTCAGAGCCATGCGTTCTACTACCAGCTTCGTCGAAATTCTTATACGCTTTATTACAACTAATTTTTGTTGTAATTTTTATACGTTTTCTAAATGTCTTTTTCAATTTTCCTAAGTGTGGAATAACACTTTTAAAATGTTTAAAAGTAAGCGACAATATCGTATAGGTATACATAGGTATATATCACTGTAGAAGGTTATAAGAGACATGCCCGACTTTCATGTCAAACCTCAGTTCAACGCCTTTTTGCCCTATACGAGTAAGTACGTAGATTGTTTTGGTACCACAAGACTCAGTCAGGACGCCGTGTTGCTAAAATTTTCTCGTCAAATATGTTTATTAAGAGTGTAATATGTATGTGGCTTACTTGAATGCATTATTATGGTGGCTGGTTCACTTCCTGATTATTTAAACAGACTTGTTAGTCACGTTTAAATTTTATATGAAATTTGAGACATTGTTAACAAAATTAGGTCTATCTTGAGTCATTTTTTTGAAAATTCAGACGTTTTGTAAATGAATAAAATTTAAGAACATTATTCAACATATATATTATAGGTATATGAACTACAGAGACAGAAAGCTTAGTGTTATAACGCTCCACTTTTCCTTTCTCCCCGAATTAAAAATATTGCGTGTTGAGTGGCGGAGCTCAACGTCGCGCAACCAGAGCAGAAAAATGATTAAATTTCAAATATAATTAGATCCTCAAGTGGGAATCAAATCCACAACCATCGCTTTTAAGTTCGTATACTATTATCCTACGGCTGTAGAAAAAAATATAAAGTTAAGTTAAACACTTAACTATAACTATAATACAAAGATAAATTAAAACTAAGTATTGAAAGTTGATTTGAATCACAATCCCAATAATTGATTAAATATTTTGTAGCGTACTTTGAAAATTGTGATCTTTCTATGTAAAGAAAATCTTTGAACAACTTTATACGAACATTATGCGTAGGAGTGTAGAAATTGGCATATTTAAGTTTATAAGTAGAAGAAGTACAGAAAAATAAATTAAAACAGTAAACGTACAGTAAACGTGGGCAACGGAGTATCTTAACACTAGGTTCCCTCTGCCTACCCTGCTGCGTGCGGGATACAGCGTGAAGCTAAAAGAAAAAAAAACGTACAGTAAACGCTTTTCCCGCATACGAACGTAGTCAAAAAGGACTTGGTACTAGATCTAGATACTCCATCCTCCACTTTTCGCCCGAAATCGAGACATTAAGTGTAGACTGGCGGAACTCAACGCCGCGCTTTACCTCTTGCAACCAGAACGAAGAAATGAAAATTTTCATAATATATGTAAAATATATAACACTTGCCAATAGAAGTGTACCAAGAATTGTAACACCAGTTCATTCACATCTGAGCTTATTCACAGAATAAGGATGTGCATCACACATTGTGCTAACTTATCTTTTGAAGCTGCGGATCAGTCGCTTAGCGTCGCGGAAACTAAACGTTGGCCTTAAATAAACAAATTATTTGTTAAAATATTGGTATTTTTTGAAAAAAATATGGCAGTTAAATATATTTTAGGATTTATGGTGTTGGTCGTTTGCCTCCATTTTGGTGAGTTTATGAGATATTTAAAAAAAAGAAGATATTTTTATGTTTTAGTGGCCAGTCGTGGCCCAGTGGCACAAGAGTGTGACTGTAAACGACTGGTGGTGGGTTCGATTCCCACTCGAGGAGTGGAAATTATATTTCCATTTTCTTCGCTCTGGTGTCGAGGTAAAGCGCGGCGTTAAGTTCCGCCACTTAACACGCAAGCCTCCGAATTCGGCGGAAAGTGGGGAACGGAGTGTCTTAACACTAGGTTCCCTCTGCCTACCCTGCTGTGTGCGGGATATAGCGTGAAGCTATTTTTATTTTATTTTTATTTTTATGTTTTATTTTTAATTAATATGATTTTGACAATTATATGACAGCTAAAATGTTTGTTTATAAGTTTTACTATTAATTTGATATGGAGTGTAAAGCAAAGTTAATTGAAGAGATAGTATTATTACATAACTATATGTATACTAGCGGCCCGCCGCACCGCGTGAACTATTTCGTTATATTTCAACCCTCGGGGGCGCATTTAAAAAAATCAAAATAGCTTATGTTTAAGCTTAGATTATCAACTATATTTATGCCAAAATTCATAACAATTGGTTAAGCGGTTTTTCATTCAAACTTTCATCCCCTACCTTTTAACCCTTTAGAGGTTGATTTTTGAAAAAATAAGTAGTCTATGTTAGACCCAGTCACTTTTACTACTTTTATTCTAAATTTCATCCAAATCGGACCGGTAGATTAGCCGTGAAAGCGTGACAGACAAACACACAGACTTTCCTATTTATAATATAAGTATGGATATGGTAAATTATATCTTATAAGTCAAAATACAAAAAGGCAGTATAGGAAGCAATTCTTATAAATTGGGTTTGGATCATATCGAAAAGTAATTAGTAAATGTAACTATGTGTATGTATCCTATCTATATCTATCTAAATTAATTATTTAATTTTGTTACGATTAATTTACGTGAAATGATTGAAAAATGACAATCACCAAGTAGTCCCGTTGAAGCTAATATACGCGTTGCCTTGACGACAAAATCCACGCTGGAACGCTGGAAATCATGAATATACAACTGTTGCACCAGACCCAAAAAAATAATAATAAAATAGCAGTCGTGGGACTGCCGATAGAAGTGAAAACGGAACTATTAAGTTGAGTGTAATTAAAACTATATGCAAAAATTATATGAATTTTTTAATGTTTTATTTATTAGTTACATATGATGGGTTAAACAAATCATGAACAAAATATAAATACAAAGTGGTTGAATAAATAATTAATATACAATTATCTTAATTATACATAGTATTTATATTTACACGAATTTCAATTTCAATACTATTATCATTAGCATGTCGGTGACGCGAACCGAGGATTTCACCCTCTACCAAAACGCTCAACGCGCCTAAACAAGTTTTCACTTCAATATTGGGACGAAAACACATTATTTCATGTTTATTCTTTATCTAAAAAGATATCATTTGTTTAATTTAGAACTTTGGAAAAAAAATTAGTAAAGCAATTTAGGATAGGTATAGTAAAATACGTTTTCCAGCGTCGATAGTGTTTATAATGCTTTTCTTATTGACTTAATATATTTTTGTGACATATTTATACACCTCTTCTCAGTAAAACTACCTATGCCTAATTTCGTACCCCTACGTTCGGATAATTTTCCCAGAAAGGAATCCAAAGGGCAGTTTAGCTTTACGTATTAATATCATATGGTATATGACTTGGTCTTTATTTTTGGCCTTTCAGCGTCCAGAGGAAAAAAAATAAAGTCTAAATAAAGTCAGTCTACCTGTGACCACGGGCTACTGTAAAGTGTTCGAAACGTCGGGTTTCTAAAAATGTATTTTCGAGTACCAAAAATATACGCGATAAATCCGCTTAAACATAGTTTAATTTCAAAATGTGTAGCAATCGCGAAAACAAAATATCATATTAAAAAATAAACTATTATTATTATTCTTTCCCTGATTCTAAATCGAAATCACAGGCAGTCCTGAGTACCGTTAGGCTGCTTGTGATAGCTTCTGACTTTATAAGAAAATGTTACAATGCACTTTTGACCTACTTTTGCTGTTCAATTTACTTGACAATTTAAACATACCTATATCCGGATAAGATTACTATACTCGTATTATAAATATTGAATACAATAGGTTCTGATTTAGATGTCACAATCAAAGTATAAATCTCATCTCCCATGCCCGAATTTGAGCCATTGCATTGAATTCCACCACTAAACAGTGGTATAATTGAACGCCGTACTTTTCCAGCAGGGAAATGATTTTTTTTTAGCTTCACGCTGTATCCCGCACACAGCAGGGTAGGCAGAGGGAACCTAGTCTTAAGACACTTCGTTACCCACTTTCCGCCGAATTCGGAGACATTGCATGTTGAGTGGCGGAACTTAACGCCGCGCTTTGCCTCGACACCAGAGCAAAGAAAATGGAAATATTAAATAGTTCCACCCCTTGAGTAGGAATCGAACCCACAACCAGTCGTTTACAGTCACACGCTTGTGCCACTGCAACATGACTGGCCCCAATGATAATAATTTAAATATAACTTCTTTACTGAGTAGAGATCGAACCCGTAACTATCATGTACACTGTTTCACTGCACCACAGTAGTGTATGGTAAAAAACTTATTAATTTAGATACATTTTCAGGTACCGCCATTCGTTGCTACGAATGCAATAGTGCAAACAACTCTATGTGCCTGAACCCCACTATCTACGACGTGCAAAGTGTTCAGAAGTACTTGCGCACTATTGACTGCGCGAAAAGTTCCTTCTCGCCCCCCAGCCAGCATCGAACCAAAGAGCTGTTCTGCAGGAAGATTGTACAGACAAGTAAGTTATATATAAGATTATTTTTTTAGGGTCACGCTATATGTATATCGCACATACTCGTAGCAAGGTAGGCAGAGGTAACCTCCGTTCCACATTCTGAATGTTCACCGAATTCTGGAGGCATTGCGTGTTAGGTGCTGAAACTAAACGCAGCGCTTTGCCTTTACACCAGAGCGAGGAAAATGAGACATTAAATATTTAAAAAAATTAAATTAAATAGCTTCACGCTATATCCCGCACACAGCAGGGTAGGCAGAGGGAACCTAGTGTTAAGACACTCCGTTCCCCACATTCCGCCGAATTCGGAGGCTTGCGTATTAAGTGGCGGAACTTAACGCCGCGCTTTACCTCGACACCAGAGCGAAGAAAATGGAAATATAATTTCCACTCCTCGAGTGGGAATCGAACCCACAACCAGTCGTTTACAGTCACACGCTTGTGCCACTGGGCCACGACTGGCCACTTAAATATTTAAATTCCTCGATATGAATTGACACCCAGTCGCGTTTACAGTCACAGTTTGTGCCACTGCCATGATTGACGTCAAGATTATTTTAATTATTTATTTTAGACTTTTTTTACTCTGAATTGTCAATTACCATAATATTATTAGATATCTTGCTAGCTGCTATTCTAGTAGGGGCCAGCCGTCGCGCAGTGGCACAAGCGTGTGACTGTAAACGACTGGTTGTGGGTTTGATTACCACTCGAGGAGTGGTAATATTTAACATTTTCACTTCATTCGCCCTGGTGTCGAGGCAAAGCGCGGCGTTAACTTTCGTCACTTAACACGCAATGCCTCCATATTTGGAGGAAAGTGGGAAACGGAGTGTCTTAAAACTAGGTTCCCTCTATCGTGCTATTCTAGTTATACTTAATAATAAGACATATTGCGTGTTGAATGGCGGAACTCAACCCCGCTGTTAATCTTACTAAAACTGAGAAATGAAACAATTGAAGTATAATCATTCCTTCGAGTGAGAATCGAACCCACTATCCTAATGCGCCATTGTGTCCTTTACTGAATAAATAATATTTTGATTTTGATATAAAAATAAATAAATAGCTTCACGCTATGTCCCGCACACAGCAGGGTAGGCAGAGGGAACCTAGTGTTAAGACACTCCGTTCCCCACGCACCGACGAATATCGGAAGCATTACGTTTTATTATTATTTTGATGATTTACATTATTTTGATTTTGATATATAAGTAGTAAATTGAAAGTAATGCAAATAAAAAACAATATAAGCAGGAAAAAGTTTCAATATACATTGGCATTCCACAGTACTCCATAAGGGCCACGATCCGGAAGTGAGGGTAACCCGCGGCTGCGGCTGGGTGAGGCACAAGCGGGACTGCTACAAGGCGGACAATGAAGATCACTTGGAAACTGTATGCCAGTGCTTCTCCGACGACTGTAATTCAGCTAATATTGCTAATTTAAGCTTAATAAGTTTATTTTTAAGTAGTTTTTCAGTATTTTTTCTTAGATTTTAGAGTATAGGAGGAGGTAAGGTGTTTTAAGGATAGATTGCCTATAGTTTGTATGATTTAGATGTTATTTTAAACTAGTTAGAGTGAACTAAAATCTAGGTCTAGATTATTTATGTGAGTAATGTATAACATTGAATTTATGAGCTAACTAGCGGCCCGCTCTCGGCTTCGCCGCGTGGACTGCCTAATTGTTTCGTTATGCAGCAACCCTCGGGGGTGGATTTTTGAAAAATAAAGTAGCCTATGTTTGACCTTCGGTTATCAATTATATTTATTTCAAAATTCATTACAATCGGTCAAGTGGTTTAGTTTTTTCATATAAACTTTCATCCCCTATTTCAACCCTTTAGCGGTTAATTTTTGAAAAAATAAGTAGCCTATGTTAGACTCATGGTTATTTACTTCTTTCATTCTAAATTTCATCCAAATCGGACCGTTAGATTAGCCGTGAAAGCGTGACAGACAAACACACAGACTTTCCCATTTATTATATAAGTATGGATTTTCAACTGGAAAACTGAATAATATATTAAGGAAACATATAAACTTTATGTGAACCCAGTAGCATTCGAACTATCGTCTCTCGGAAACTATATTAAATAACAGTTTAAGTAATTTGAAATAAGAAATAACTTAAGAAATATATAATATAGACATGTATTATAAGTATTTGTTATTTAAAATATTTTTAAAATAAAGTACAAGATATTATGTACCTAGGTGTGTTAGCTTTCACTGATTTTGGTTGATACCAACGTATGTCAGGGTATTTAAACAATGTATAATATAATTTATATAAACAAAAATCAATTTAATTTTACTTTTGTGGCCAGTCGTGGCCCAGTGGCACAAGCGTGTGACTGTAAGCGACTGGTTGTGGGTTCGATTCCCACTCGAGGAGTGGAAATTATATTTCCATTTTCTTCGCTCTGGTGTGCAGGTAAAGCGCGGCGTTAAGTTCCGCCACTTAACACGCAAGCCTCCGAATTCGGCGGTAAGTGGGGAACGGAGCGTCTTAACCCTAGATTCCCTCTGCCTACCCTGCTGTGTGCGGGATACAGCGTGAAGCTAAAAAAAAAAAAAATAATTTTAAACAGTCTAAAATATAATGAAAGGAGAAAAGCTTTATTAGTCCAGGTGAGGCTTAATTGACTGAATGTAATACTTATTGCAAAATTCTTTTGAGAAAATTAGTTATTTATCATATAGTTTTATGTATGGATAGGCAAAGAGCGGGGTTAAACTCCGCCGTATCCATAGAAGAAGCAATTCAGTTACGTTATAAATTAAATATATTATTTAGTTAAGATAAAATGTACATGTGCATAGTAATTGTAAAGTGATAAAAATTATAATAATAAAGTAATGAAATTTATAAAGTTTATTTGTAAACTAGGGGATCCTGGACTATACAGTTGATTCGTAATATTGCAACCCTCGCGGGTAGGCTTCTGAAAAATAAAGTAGGCTATGTTTAACTTTGGATTATCAATTATATTTATGCCAAAATTCATTACAATCGGTCAAGCGGTGTAGATTTTTCATATAAACTTTCAACCCCTTTTTTAATCCATTCGAGGTTGATTTTTGAAAAAAATTGCCTATATTTGACCCAGTAACTATTACTACTTTCATTCTAAATTTCATCCAAATCAGACCGGTAGATTAGCCGTGAAAGCGTGACAGGCAAACTGACAGGCATTCCCATTTATAATATAAATATGGATTCAAGCAAAACGCTAACTTCTCCATAAATTTTGGAGTAGTGGATATAAAACTAAATATTCATACAGAGATTATTCCAAAGAGTGTTTACATATCATTTGATAAGTTTACGCCATCGTCGTGCAGTGGAACAGTGTCTCGCTTTATTCGCTAATTGCGGTTCGTAGTAGGCTCAATTCCCATTCAAAGGAATGAATATATTGAAATTATTTCCATTTAGAAATAGCCACGCAGATAGCGTTGTTGAAGAAACGGACCGCGGCGTTAAGTTCCGCCACTCAACACATAATACACTTCAAATCCGGAAGGAAAACGGAAAGCGGTGTGGCTCGGCACTAGGTTCTCTCTAGCTACGCTGCTTTGCGAGAGATATGGTAAAGCTGAAAAAAAATAAAAGGTTGCTAGTTAGTAAAGTAGTAAAGTTAAGACAATAAACAAACAAACAAACGAAATACACTGTTTTTGCACAAATAAAACACACAAACAGTCAAAAAAAATGTACAATAAGGCAGCCTTATTGCTTAAAGCGAACTCTTCCAGGCAACCTTTAAATGTTGGAGTTGTTTGTACAAAAAGATGGTAGGAGGTGCAATAAGAGAATATAAATATCTTATATTTGAAAATAAGTATAAAAGTACATGTAAATTATATAATTGTGGCCAGTCGTGGCCCAGTGCCACAAGCGTGTGACTGCAAACAACTGGTTGTGGGCTGCGACTCGAGGAGTGGAAATATTTAATATTTCCATTTTCCTCGCTCTGGTGTCGAGGTAAAGCGCGGCGTTAAGTTCCGCTACTTAACACGCAAAGCCTACGAATTCGGCGGATAGTGGGGAATGGAGTGTCTTAACACTAGGTTCCCTCTGTCTACCCTGCCGTGTGCAGGAATACAGCGAGAAGCTAAAAAAATGTAAATTAACATATACATACAATAAATAAGAACCTTACTTCTTATCGTTACTATAACTGACGTAGAGCTAAGTGTAAATTGGTACTTTGTTTTACGTGAATTATATTTAAACTTGAAACACCATTAATTTATAATAAATGTAATGTCTATTAATGTTCATGAAAAAAAATGAAATAATAAAAATTAAAATATAATTTAAGTTTAAAGAACCAAACAGATTTTTGAATCAAAAAAAATGAAGCATTCAACTTCTTATTTTGAATAAAATTATTTGACTTTGACTTTGAATCAGGTTCTCGAATGGATATTGAACCCACGACTATCGCAGTCGCAGCCAGACTCAGTCTATGCGCCATTATAATATGATTAACAAATTATTGTACTGTAGTACAATGTCTTTTTTCTGTGGGACAATAAACCGGAAAATCATTCTCTCAACTTCCGGTTTTGGTTTTTAGAGCGTCAAAAATGTATCAATTATACAGACTTTGTATTGTATCACGTTGTTTACGTTTTAAATCATAATTTGAAATATATTAAAATCATGTGTTGGCCTAATTTTATATATCTAAGTTGAATGAATTTAACATGTTGAACACAGTATCGAGGATACTGTAGGAAGGTCAAGTAAAAATCATGAGGACCCTCCGGAGGGCGTGTATGAAGAGGTTGATAACAGTGGACGAGGCGTAAGAAGTATGCAGGTACCGTAGCATTTGGCGCTTCTGACTATCCCGCTAGAAACGCAGTGTTAAACTAAAACAAAAAAAAAGCATATTTTTTTTGTTGTTTGAATTCAAAATTTAGAAATAAAGTTATTTTTCGAAAACTTGACATTTCGAACTTTACAGTAGTCAGATTCGACATGAGAATAAATGTGAAATGAATATCTTCAAAATGTCTTTAATTATTATAATATGTAGTAAAATTTCACAAATTCTTTTAAAATAAATAAAAAATGTATAAATTATATCTATCCAAGTAGGTTTTGTATTTACAACTACCGTATTTATTGTTATTTCCAAAAGCAATTTAATTCTTGGTCAAGTTATTAACTTTATTTATAAATAACATTACATAATATGTAGCTTAATTCTTGGTCAAGTTATTAACTTTATTTATAAATAACATTACATAATATGTATGTATACATTTCTGAGAAATAATTATAGGTACATATTTTGTAAATATTATACTATCATAAGCATCGTAGTTGCATATGTTATCTAAGTTCATCTAATAATTAATATATAAATAAATATAATATAAATATATTTTATTTTACGCTTTTTCGCACATAATTAGAAATGAAATTTTCGCACAAAATCATAAAATCTTTGTCATAACAGAGCAGAGAAATTAACATATGTTAAACTAGCGGCCCGCTCGCGGCTTCGCCTCGTGAACTATTTCGTTGTATTACAACCTTGAGGGGTGAATTTTTAAAAAATGAAGTAGTCTATGTTTAAGCTTAGATTATCAACTATATTTATGCCAAAATTCATTACAATTGGTCAAGCGGTTTAGATTTTTCATATAAACTTTCATCCCCTATTTAAAACCTTTAGAGGTCGATTTTTAAAAAATAAGTAGCCTATGTTAGACCCAGTCACTTTTACTATTTTCATTCTAAATTTCATCCAAATCGGACCGGTAGATTAGCCTTGAAAGCGTGACAGACAAACACACAGATTTTCCCATTTATAATATAAGTATGGATACAGTATTGTAGCGTGTCCTGGCGCGGCCCCGTATAATTGTTTTTACAACAACGTAAAAGTTTTGGGGGCCCTTAAATGGGGGTAGAGATGTTTCACAAAGAAAAAAAATATTATGAAAAGAAATATTTATTTATAATAACATAATTTAACCATTTTACAAATAGTATAAATAAAAATAAATTAGGAAGTTTTTTTTCCTTATATACTTTGGGGTCCCTTATTGCCCGGGGGCCACGTATAACTGATTGGGCAGATACGGCGGTAGCTACTCCCCTGATTAAGTAGAAATATTCCTCCAATCAGGAATATAACCCACGACCAATTACGTCTGTAGTCGGGCCTTGTAACACTGCACCGCAACATTAATAATTTATTATATATTTTTATACAACAAAAAGAAATATTTTAATGTTGTTTCAAATCAAATTTCTTACCCCTTACCCTATTATTACTCAACCACTGTGCCGCGGCAAATCTCCAAAGTGTGCCGCCAAATTTTGCAAATATATAATAATGTTAATATTATTAAATTATATTATTTAAAATCTTTTTCTTTGAGTGCTGCCAAATTTTGAAATCGTTAAATATGTGCCGTAACAAAAAAAAGGTTGATAATCACTGCCTGGCCCTATCATTACAATTATTATGATTATGTACTACATATATTATTAATAATTATTAGATACAATAAAAGCTGAAAATTGATATTCTAGAGACGCTCCTTTATGCATAAGGCGCACTCTATTACTCTTGCTTATTATAAATTATTTAAAATTTAATCTGCGTTTGTTCTTACCTTGGTTATCTTAGTACAGAAATAAATAAATTTAGAGAAAATTATAAGCGTTCTCATACGGAGTCATTTGCAGACATTTTATGATCAGCGCCATCTGCTAACAGAGTTTCGAACCTCTATGGTTTAGTACACTATATAGTTACACATTTTGACACTAGATGGCAGTAGTAAAAAATATCGAATTTTGTATTAATTAACAAATAATATTGGTTATTGGTACTATTAAATAAATTGTATTTCTTATTTTTTGGTATTTATATAATATTATAGACCTAAATTTAATCTAATTAAGGAAAGTTTTATTAAAGAAATGTTTTTTTTATATTTTTCTATTTTTTAATTTCCGATAATTTGATAGATATTTCTAACATATCTATTTTAGAAGAAAATAATCGACATCTTTAATTAAAAAAATAACAAAAAAAAAAATATATTACAATAAAAATAACTCTTCAATATAAAAAGAACAAACAGACAACAGTATTCAAAAATTGTAATATATATATTTTTAAATTTTATTTTTAATATCAACAACTGTTATATGATTGTAAAATTGGCCTTCCCTTGTACCAAGTCAGGTTGGCCGAGTGGTCTAAGGCGCCAGATTTAAGCTCTGGTTCCCGAGAGGGAGCGTGGGTTCGAACCCCACACCTGACAAACTTTTTATTTTTTAACTAATTTTATATAGAAGTAAAGATTTTCGCTTTTTTTTTATTTTATGCATAATTTAATCTATTATATTAATTAAAAATTTTATTTATACTTGTATCTCTATCACTTTTTATAAGAAAATGTTGCGAAAATATTTTTGCCGTCTAATTTACTGCGAAAATTTGAACGCTTAACACGTAATGCCTTAGAATTCGGCGAAAAGTGGGGAACGGAGTGTCTTAACACTAGGTTCCCTCTGCCTACCCTACTGTGTGCGGGATACAGCGTGAAGCAGAAAAAAAAATACTTCGAAAATTTGAACACGTGTCCGGACTCGAGTCCGGACTATATAATTTTAATATGTCCTCAATATTAAAGTATTTTAGAAAGAATATGTTATATTTAAGTTTATTTTAACCTTTTTTTATACATTTTATTTGTATATTTTTAATAAACTACTTGGAAGTTGTAAACATTTCAATACGGCAAGAGATTTATAGGTTAATTATACTTTTAAACATTTTTAAAGTGTTATTCCACACTTAGGAAAATTGAAAAAGACATTTAAAGAAAACGTATAAAAATTCTTTAAATGTCTTTTAAAGGTTAATTATAATTAATGTTGTAATCAAGTGCTGGTACATATTGCTATTTTCAGCAATTTTAGCGTCTAACGCGGCACTTTGGGCAAATCAGATGTAGTAGTAAAGCGTAAGAAGAATATACATTAAGACGTTTTTAAATCACGTGTTATTCGAATTCATTATCATTGTGTATAAACTACATATGAACTCTTTATCGTATCAAACGAACATTTGTAATTAAAATTAGATTTTGCTGAAAGAGCAGCATTGTGTATCGGAACCAATATTATAACCCATTCTCGCCCCATTCAATTAATATTATAAATGCGAAAGTTTGTTTGGATATATATTTTTTATTTTTTTTATTGAATAATGGAGGCAAACGAGCATAAAGGACCACCTGATGGTAAGCTGAAATACTGTGGATGTCTTTGGGCGAAGGTAAATACCGCCCATAGACGTATTAGAGTAATGGATGCGTTGCCAGCCTCGGGGATGTAGGAGGGATGTAGGACAGAAGGATGGGAATTGTGGGATTAGGAAGAGCTGGCTTACATGTGATCGAACCGGAACACATCATGACATGTTTAGCGGTTCGTCTTTTACATGATAGTGGTCGCGAGCCAGTCGGAGATTGAATCTCCTACCACCAACCTACTGGGTTACCCGCCTTTTACGTGACGCTACCCAGAGGTTTAGGGGAATTGTATTCTTAACCCGCCCTCCCACGGACAAAACTTGTTACTCTTTCACGTAAAAACTACTGAATAGATTTTAGTAAATCGATTTTAATAGTCCTACAAAATATCCCGCCATAATATATATGTACACCTTAAGTGTAAGCCATCAAAACCAAAATAGTGAACCATAACTACAATTTTCGCTGGCAAAGAGCTGATACATGACGGAATAGGGGCCAATCGTGGCGGAGTGGCAAAAGCGTGTGACTATATACATGTTTAAAAGACTGGTTTTGTGTTCGATTCCCACTCAAAGAGTGGAAATATTTGTTATTTCCATTTTCTTAGCTCTGGTATTTTGCTATACCAGAAAGCGCGCGGCGTTAAGTTCCGCCACTTAACACGCAATGCCTCCGAATTCGGAGGAAATTGGTTAACGGAGTGTCTTAGCTCTAGGTTCCCTCCGCCTACCCTGCTGTATGTAGGATACAGAAAAATTTAGGTTCCTTTGATTTTACACTTATAAGTATAACTGCTTTTGTAAATACCGCGCTACAAATAGTAACTAAAATAGGGAACGTAGTGGCCTACCACTATTCTTTCTGTTTATCTCAATCATTGCTCCAAATCAATCAAATGCAGGTAACAGAAGATACGGGCATTTAAAAATAAACACTTTAATACAATTTTTTATCTATTGACATTATCAGTAATATTTTCATCAAGAGCTTCATATCATTGCCCCAAGATAGAATTTAATCTACGCATTTACTACTTTGTATTGATTTATGTAGTTAAAATGACATTGTGGGTTATTCCCTATCTTAAAATTAATATAATTAGATAAAATAATTAGTTGGGTGGTAAGAGAGGCAGGGGGAGATCTCGGTTGACCTTCGAAAACACAGTATCAACGATACTGGAGGAAGGTCACGTGAAAAGCACGAAGAACCCCCGGAGGGCGTCTATGAAGAGGTTGATGACAGTGGACGAGGCGAAAGAAATATGCAGGGACCGTAGCGTTTGGCGCTCCGTTCTCTCTGATTACTCCGCAAAGGATACAGCATGAAGCTAAAAAAATAAATATAATTAGAAATAGCTAATAAATATGGCCAGTCGTGGCCCAGTGGCACAAGAGTGTGACTGTAAACGACTGGTTGCGGGTTCGATTCCCACTCGAGGAGTGGAAATTATATTTCCATTTTCTTCGCTCTGGTGTCGAGGTAAAGCGCGGCGTTAAGTTCCGCCACTTAACACTCAAGCCTCCGAATTCGGCGGAAAGTGGGGAACGGAGTGTCTTAACACTAGGTTCCCTCTGCCTACCCTGCTGTGTGCGGGATATAACGTGAAGCTATTTAATTATTTTTTTAATAAATATATAACAAACAGGCCATCATGGCACAGTAGTGCATTGTTTGACGGTAAACATTATTTGTTATGGATCGACCCCCTTTGAGGTCCACGAATTTAAATTTATAATAAAATTTAATTTATTTTATTTCTTCGTACTGTCTCTCTTTTGTTTAAAAGAAATTTAATCTTTATTCATCTAAGTGTCACTTAAATAATCCTGTCATTGTCAAGTTTGACACATTTCAATGGATGTAGATAAAAAATCTTTTTATCTGTTTTCTTGTGAAACCTTTTATGATATCTTAATCTTGCAAGAAAGTTATAACAATTGAATACTTCAATGTAGTAGAATTGAAATACTGATTACGTTCGCGGGGAAAAAATTGTACTTATTGTATTATTACACAGCTAGTGTCATTATTTATTTTCATCAATTGCAATTTAACATTGTTTAGCAAAATATTAAGTTAGTACATATTTACATTATATATCTTTGTATATTAAATGAACTGATCTACAACTGGCCAGTCGTGGCCCAGTGGCACAAGCGTGTGACTAGAAACGATTGGTTGTGGGTTCGATTCCCACTCGAGGAGTGGAAATTATATTTCCATTTTCTTCGCTCTGGTGTCGAGGTAAAGCGCAGCGTTAAGTTCCGCCACTTAACACGCAAGCCTCCGAATTCGGCGGAAAGTGGGGAACGGAGTGTTTTAACACTAGGTTCCCTCTGCCTACCCTGCTGTGTGCGGGATACAGCGTGAAGCTAAAAAAAACAATTTTAAAATGGGAAATTTAAGTACTGAAATTGTAAACAAATAAAAATATATTGCATACATGTTAAAAAAGGTACAGAGGTTATGTCCGTAGTGTGATAAAATAGAATTATACAAAAAAAAAAGAAAGTGGGCAATTTCTAATTGAAACTAGATCTGACTAGATCAGCATTGGATATTATCCGTTGATACTCAATCCTACTCTATGTATATTAGTAGATACTATATTCTCTACTTTACTACTGGATTAATAGTCAAGTACTAATTAGTACTGAACCCATTCTTTTCACATAAATAACAAGTAGTTGGAGATTGTAGACATAGAAATCTACCTCCAATTTCTTTCCATTTATCTCTCTCTACTAATGATCTAAATCACTAAAATGCGCTTAACAAAATATATGTATATTTAAAAATAAACACTTTATTAAAATTTTCTATCAATCGACGTTATCAGTAAACATATTTTCATCAAGAGCTGTAATATAACTGCGCAATAAAACAAAACAAAACGCTGGAAAATTACTAGCGAAATCTCTGGCTATCTCCCGAATGTTTACAACTTAATGCCAATTGAATTTGAACCTAATTTCTAACTAAAAGAGATCATAATCCAATAAAAAAGGTTATACTGTGTCTAACTCACACAAACAAACAAGTAAATACAAGGATTACTTATTTATACAGTGTACACATTGAAATGTAACGCACACATGTATAAATTGCGCAGACGCATGCTATAGTCGAATATTTTGATATAAAACAGCTCCTTTAAAACGAAAAATGGTGTCGTTTGAAGTGGCTGAGATATTTTGACGTAAGAAAAAGATAAAAATAAAAGTTTATTAAAGATGGTAACTGTATAATATATTGGTGTTGCCAAGACGGGGTTATGACGCATTTAGGGTGCGTCTGGCTTCAAACTAAGCTTAGAAGAATGTTAATTTCTTAAGGCATTTATAAAAAATAGTTTAAAAAAGACTTTCCCACGTAGGAAGGAGTAGAAAAGAACGTTATGTAAAGACAGTTTACTTTCTATCTGAATTCGAGCCTTGTGTATTCAATGGCGTAACTCAACGCCGCACTTTGATTTGCCACCTGAGAAATATATTTTCCATGATGTTAGACACTGTTAAACTGCACGACAATGGTCAACGACGGATACGAATATACTAACATAAAAATAAACAAAAACAATGTGTAATTAAAAAAAAATACATAAAACAAACACTGAAGCATTAAAATCATAATAAAAAAGAAATCATAAATATTGCGAAGGAATCATCGCGAGAAATCATAAATCATTAACATTTGCAAAATCAAAAAGAAATAACAATTGGGCCTCGTTCAATTGCAAGGTTCTTTGAAATTAGAGTTGCCATCCGTCCGGGTTTCCTTGGATTTGGGGTTGTTTGTGTTGCCCGGATTTTAATCATGAATAAAATAATTTTGCTTTCCACAAAAAATAAAGATAATTTAATTAAAGATAAACGTCCAAATTCAAACGCTTAAAATTGTATTTAAATTCATTTAGGACTATTAAAGCAACAGTTTATACTGCTGACTGCTTTAGAAAACATACTTACTTCCAATGTCCAGGGTTGTGGGTTTCGAAATTCGGGATGTTTACGATTCTCATCCTAGTTTATAGATTTTGAAATGACATAACCCTAGTTGAGATGGTTTATGCTATATAATATATATTACACACAATATATCCGAACTCGTGTGCAATTTTTCAAGCAAATCGGACAACAAGAAGTAGGTTTAAAGTTAAAATTAGTTTTATACATAGAGGTTTTCTAACAAGTTCAATAAGATATAAGGTACTTTTTTTTTAAACATTTTTTAAATTGTTTTTCCACACTTAGGAATCTTTTAATGTCTTTTTCAAGATATTAGGTATATAAAAAACAGATCAGGAATCCAATTTGAGTTTTGGAATCAAATTCGACTGAGGATTGTTCCTATTTATAACATTCTTTTTTATTTCAATTTCATTTTTGGTGCATAATAGTAGGTAGTCAGAGAAAACGTTATGTCAAAACACTACGTTCTTCTTCACTTTCCATATTCGTTATATTGCTTTTTGACAGAATTCAGAGGCACGCTTTGTGTAGCTTATGTGAGCGAAGAAATAAAAATAATTTTATATTACAATCTCAAATTCCTCATAGTAGGAGTCGAAGCCACAACCAGTCACAATAACAGTAAGACGCTATCCCACTGTGCTACAATGTACTCTATATGTTCATATAATCGGCGGTGTTCAATTACGCTGTCTAGGAAGTTATGGCCTTTTAATGGGTAGTGCAAGACGCTGGTATCGATTATTTTTACTTTTTACTAAAAGCAAAAGGTGTGCTTAGATAACTAATAGCTAAATGGCTGTGACTCATCATAGTAAGGAAATAGAAGTTAAGCTTCAATCTTTTTCCGCATAGCAGAGTAATCGGAAAGAACCTAGTGTCAAAATACTCCATTCTCCACATTTCGCCTGAAGTCGAGACATGGCTTGTTAAGTTGCGGAATTTAACGACATTTTGTCTTAAATACTAGAGCGGAGAAATGAAACGATTACAATTATAGGGGCCGTTCTAGTATTATGTAAGCAGATTTATTATAATTATTTACCCCCCATCCCCCTTGTCAGCAAAAGTAAGAAAAGCCTTCCCACATGCTTACGTAAACATTTTGAATGAATGTATTGTTTTTAATATTATAATAATATTAATATTATAATTACATAATGTTATAAAAGTTTGCGCGAATCCCGGAAAAAAAGTAAATAACTACGGATGACGTAATCATTATCAAGACTCCCCCTTTTATCGTAAGTAAGCAAAGCAAAGCCCCCGTTCCATAGTGCTCACGTAATACTTGAACGGACCCATACCCCCGAGTGGGAATCGAATCCACAACCATATAGTCTTCATTCAGAAACAGCTCCTCTGCGCCACGACTCCCTAGAAAATAAAATGTTTCACAATATTATATATATTACATAATGTATGGGCAATATGATGTCATAGTAGACGTCAGTGCAGCGGTTAGTGTAATTGAATAATTATAACAGGTTTCCTTTTTCCTTTAAATATAGTCAGCGGATTGGTTTTTCCTTAAAAGTTATAAATACGAATATAAATATTGTCCAAAAAATACCTAAAATACCCATTTTTGGTTGTGTATCTAGTCGAAAGCAATTTTTATAAATTCTAATTCCACCAAAACATTTTCCATACTTATATTACAACTGCGAAAGTCTGTCTGTTTGTCTGGCACGCTTTCACGACTAATCTACCGGTCCGATTTGGATGAAATTTAGGATAAAAGTAGTAAATAATTCCGGGTCAAACTTGGGCTACTTATTTTTTCAAAAATCAACCTCTTAACGGTTGAATATACCTATATAATGTTCTTTTCGTTTGATGACCTGATGCCTTAATTTTTTTTTAGGTTAGTTTTGTTAGTATCCGCATTCTTTGTCAGGGTTAGAGATGACCTACCATTTTTCCCCTTGCAGCCCGAATTTAAACGTCTAATTTTTTGACAATTTTGTAAATTTAAACATCAAGAGACCTTATATTTGTAGTTACTTTCTAAAAACAAAACCAGACCCTAGTCTGGTTTGGTTAGTAAAGATTTCTTAGCTTCACACTGCCCGCACACTGTAGGGTAGGCAGAGGGAACCTAGTGTTAAGACACTCCGTTCTTCATTTTCCGCTGAATTACGGAGGTATTGCGTGTTAAGTCGCGGAACTCTACATTGCTCTTTACGTTGAAACCAGAGTGAAGAATATGGAAATATTAAACATTTCAATTCCTCGCGTAGGAATCGAACACACGACTAGTCTAAACAAAATTAAAAATAATTATAATTCGATACATGAAGAAAAATTGTTTGAATACTTTCTACGACACTAATGCTGAAGTGAAATTTAGCCTAGAATTAGAATCATTTCCCCGATTAGGAATTAAACTCACAACCATCTCGTTTACAATTAGATTCTGTCCCACTGCGCCACGACGGTTACATATACAGACGTTATGTCTACAGACTGCTTTAAAGTAGTTATATGTATTACATAACCTTTTGCTGATGAAATGAGTCACGATTTCAAGAACTAGCACGTCATACGTTTGTGTGGTCGTCATATGGTCACGGAAACTGTATATTTGCGGAAAAACTAAGTGATAAAAGAAATAATGAAACAGATATCGATAAAAGTTTATGTTTTTAGGCTGTCGTGACGTAGTTGGACACCATCTACGCGTAAACATGATCGCTGTAGGTTCGATTCCCAGTCGAAGGAATGATTACTTTTCAATTTTCATTTCTTCGCTCTGGTGCCCAAGATAAAGTGCAACGTTGAGTTCCTCGAGAGAGAGTTGGGAGAGTAATCATCGTAATCATCACAATCATCGTCATCATCATCATCAATCAATCTAGTGTCAAAACTCTAAAATAAGTAATGGAAATGATGATGCTGACTAATCATAATTACTGGTGGTCGATGATTATCTAAGTGTATTTTCCTAAGTACATGAATAACAATATAGATTTTTAAAAGCAGCTACGTACTTTAACTAGAAACCGTCTACATATATCTAGTATATAGCAGATTGTGACTGCGGTTTACATTTCGTGGAACCGTTCTAGTCCAGGTAATTTCATTAACGGCAAAGGTCAAGACCAACCCTCCTGACTCACTAGCCACTATACACTGTAAATTATCTTAATGGTATTGCTTTAGACGATCGATGGTTTCTTTGTAAATATTTTAAGTAATATATTTTGTATACGAACTTAGTAGTACTTAGTATTACGTAGGAGCCAGTCGTGGCGCTGAGGCACGAACGTGTAACTGTAAACGACTGGTTGTGGGTTCGATTCCCACTCGAGGAGTGGAAATATTTAATATTTCCATTTCCTTCGCTCTGGTATCGGAATGCCTCCGATTTCGGCGGTGCCTGGAGAACGAAGTGTCTTAACAGTAAGTTCCCTCTGCCTACCCTGCTGTGTGTGGGATACAGCGTGAAGCTAAAAAAATAAATTAATTAAAAATTACATTCTTATTTTCAATAAAAAAAAATCACTTTAAGCTGAAAAACGTCACTCATTGTCCCGAAATCAAAGTGAAAACAGAAAACGTCTTGCAAATGTCTTGATACTTGAGGCTCTCTTACTATGGTTATGGGGCTATGGGTCAAAAACCTTAAACGTCCATATCATAATAAATAAACCAAATATTACTACATAATATTTGCAATCTCTAGATTTATTTAACTATCAGAGATTAATGAAAAACCACGCCATTTGGCACACGAGTGTTGAAACGATCGATATCTCGTGATGTTCGCGTGACATGTGAATATACCCGTACTTAGATAAGAGAATCAAGGACGTATATAAATAATGGCCATTTAATAATTATAAGTAAATAATACTAAAGTATATACAAAATTTGTAAATTATAAAATTTTTATATTATTCTGGTTCTGGTTCGCCACCTATACAAAGCACGGTATTAAGTTTCACTGCTTAACACGTAGTGTCTCAAGAATGTGGAGAACGGAGTGACTAAACACTATATTGTCTCTGACGGCTCCGGCATGCGGGAAAAAGAGCAATGCAGCTTTTGTTAATTGTTTTTTTTTATATTTAGTCAACTCTGTATTTGCTATAGGACTTACAATTACAATTTAATCTGTTATTAAGCTAGAACTAGTTAAAAGAAACTTCAGGCCCAAATAGAAGGATATTTAGAGAGAGCGTAGTGTTAGAACACTCCGCTTTCCACCCTAAATCGAAGTATAGCGTGTTAAGTAGTAGAAATCAACACTACATTTTTTTATCAAAGCCAGAGAAAAAGTAAAAAGAAAGGACAAAGTAAATAAAATTATTATTTTTTTTAACTTCAATTTTTTTTTTAGTTTCACGCTGTATCCCGCACATAGCGGGGTAGGCAGAGGGAACCTAGTGTTAAAACACTCCGTTCCCCACTTTCCGCCGAATTCGGAGGCTTGCTTGTTAAGTGGCGGAACTTAACGCCGTGCTTTACCTCGACACCAGGGCGAAGAAAGTGGAAATATAATTTCCACTCCTCGAGTGGGAATCGAATCCACAACTAGTCGTTTACAGTCACACGCTTGTGCCACTGGGCTATGACTGGCCACTATTTGTTATATGTAAAGGTAACATTCATTGTTTTTCATTAGGCACATAACAACTACGTCACCACCATGTGAAATTCATCACAATTTAATTGTGTGAACACGCTTTTTTAGCTTCCCTTATGTATAACTAACTATTTATCTATATTTTTTTGTTAAATTATGATCATTTTTTTTATAGAAATAAGATATAAATAAAAAAATAAATAAATAGCTTCACGCTATATCCTGCACAGAGCAGGGTAGGCAGAGGGAACCTGTGCAGTGTTAAGACACTCCGTTCCCCACTTTCCGCCGAATTTATAGAAATAAGATATGAGCAACATTTTTAATTATATGTAGAGTTAGCTTGTAATTGAAACTTATAATTGGTATACTTATTTTTTAACTTCACGCTGCACATAACAGGGTAGACAGAGGGAACCTAGTGTTAAGAGACTCCGTTCCCCACGATCCGCCAAATTTTGGAGGCATTGAGCAGCGGAACTTAACGCCTCGACACCAGAGCGAATGAAATGGAAATATTAAATATTTCGACTCCTCGAATGGGAATCGAACCCACAACCAGTCGCGTTCACAGACACGCTTATTTGCCGGCGCTACGACTGACCTCATTACACTAATTAACAAGTAATAATAATACAAATAATATCATATACTAATTAATAAGTTACAAGTAACTGTATGTATAAATGTGTGCAACACACATAAATGCATTTTAATAGCGTTTGCTTCCTAATAAAAAAATCTGTCTTCCAATATAAGGAAGTCTTGCAACTCTATGTTATGTTATGGCTAACTTTTCCTCCGATTTGCCTAAAATTTTGCAAATATTTTTGTCAATTTCCGGCAAAAATATAATATTTTACGCTTTTTTCCGCATTGCATGGTAAGCATAGAAGGAGTGTTAGATCGTAACTTTGACCTTTGACTATATTTAAGTTTTCATTTCTTCATTCTGGTAGTTCAACATTTTTTTTTTTTTTTTATCGTCAGGAAAATCCGTTACGGATACCCGCCAAGGGTGGGGACCCGGACGCGGTTATGTGGGACTCCGGTTCGTTCCTCCGTTTACCCACTAAAAACCTGACGGTGCTCCTTACCCGCCACTAGCCCAGGTCTCGGGCACTGCCCCAATCGTCCGCGGACCTGGGCGGCTGGTAGTTGAACCTAAGATAAAGCGCGGCGTTGAGTTTCATCACTTAGCCCGTAATGTCTCAGTTTTATTCAGAAAGCAGAGAACGACATTTCTGGACACTAGGTTCTCACTGATTACTCTGCTGCGAATAAGCATGCAGCTGCGAAAAGATTTCGTTTTCTATTTTCCGCCCAAAATCGATATTGTGTGTTCTAAAATATATGTTGCATAAACGTCATATTCTTCTTAGGATGGTCAGGATGCCGAAAAAAATTAAAAAGTATTTCTTTTATTTTTTTTAGCTTTACGCTGTGTCCCGCACACAGCAGGGTAAGCAGAGGGAAGCTAGTGTTAAAACACTCCGTTCCCCATTTTCCGCCGAATTCGGAAGCATTGCGTCTTAAATGACGGAACTTAACGCCATGCTTTACCTCGATACCAGACCGAAGAGAATGGAAATATTCAATATTTCTACTCCTCGAGTGGGAATCGAATCCACAACCAGTTGCTTTGCAGTCACACTTTGTCTCCCTGCGCTGCTACCGGCCCAAGAGTAAAATATTTCTTATAATTCATTTTGAAGCCAGTCGTGGCCCAGTGTCACAAGCGTGTGACTGTAAACGACTGGTTGTGGGTTCGATTCCCACTCGAGGAGTGGAAATTATATTTCCATTTTCTTCGCTCTGGTGTCGAGGTAAAGCGCGGCGTTAAGTTCCGCCACCTAACACGCAAGCCTCCGAATTCGGCGGAAAGTGGGGAACGGAGTGTCTTAACGCTAGGTTCCCTCTGCCTACCCTGCTGTGTGCGGGATAAAGCGTGAAGCTATTTTAATTTATAATTCATTTTGAAGTTACTTTTTTATGATTCTGGGAAATATATATTATATAGATTCTATACATGCATGACGATAGTACAGTTTATTATAGTCATTGTCAAACAAACATAAGTATGTAATTATAGTAATTAACTGGCATAAAGAAAAGATAAAGTGAAGGTCAAAACTTCATTGTTTATAATGAGTTATGCTTATATTCAATTATATTATAAACGTTCTAAGAATCTGTCTTAAATATCAGGTATTTATTTGACGTTTCTCTTGTGTCGTCATTATGCAGCGGCGTAACAATAGGGTGGCAAAACGGCAAAATGCCACGGGCCCCGAGCCAAAAGGGGCCCCCAGGTCAGAGAGGGCCGCGAACACAGAAGGATCCTAAATCTTTATATTGGAGGAGGAGAGAAAGAAGGGAGGGCCCCATCCGGCGAATTTGCCACGGGCCTCAAGCGGTACAGTTACGCCACTGTCTGTATGTCGACTTTAATTTATATTTTTCTACGTAACTATATTAGATTGACTTATTTTGATTGTTGAATGATCATAATTTAAGGATTTTTATTTTTTGCTTTAGTTAGGACAACAAAGCGCGGCGTTGACCTCCGTCACTTAACACGCAATATTTCGACAAAACGTAGTGTCTTAACTCTTATGCAGGGATAAAAGCGTGATTCTGAAAAAGTTAGATTAAAAAAATGGGTAGAGGATAAAACAAATCTATGACGGCATAGACTGTAGTTAAAAGGGTTCATTCTTTTGTTTTTTTTAGCTTCTCGCTGTATCCCGCAACCAGCAGCAGGGTAGACAGAGGGAACCTAGTGTTAAAACACTCCGTTCCCCACTTTCCACCAAATTCGGAGGCATTGCGTGTTAAGTGGCGGAACTTAACGCCGCGCTTTGCCTCGACACCAGAGCGAAGAAAATGGAAATATTAATTTCCACTCCTCGAGTGGCAATCAAACCCACAACCAGTCGTTTACAGTCACACTCTTGTGCCACTGCGCATTATTAATTTCTTAGTTACTATAATTAAATAAAAAAATAGTTTGTTAAACTCTATAATGAGGCGGGAGAATCCCTTCTTCCGTCGTGGCATGAGGCACATAAATGTGACTGTAAACAAGACTCTTCGCTCTGGTGTCGAGGTAAAGCGCGGCGTTAAGTTCCGCCACTTAACACGCAATGCCTCCGAATTCGGCGGAAAGTGGGGAACGGAGTATCTTAATACTAGGTTCCCTCTGCCTACCCTGCTGTGTGCGGGATACAGCGTGAAGCTGACAAAAAAATTAATAATAATTAATAATTTTATGTTTTGACAGACAAGCATTCTAAAATAGGTCGATATAGAGGACATGCCATTTTGCAAACACGTGCGATTATTTGTTTACACGAACCAGACATCACGTTGCACGCACACGTACACAGTACAGACATACACACAAACACATATAAAATAAAACACATATACAAAGTTTTCCTAAGAATTCGTCAATGTGTGTGTATAACTGTATTGTTTATACACGCTAGGTAAAGTACATAGAGACTAAGCTTTAGCGTTTTATTTAAATATTTGTTTTTATTAAAAAAAAAAAAACGATATTATGCTTTGATTAATTTTGTTTTAGTAATTATTTAATAATTTATTTTTCTGTATTTTTTTTATGTCTTTTTGATACTTTGGTTTTATCGGTTGGTAGAGTAAGAAAAAGAAAAGCAATAAAGAAAAGAGTATGCTACATGCATGTTCTTACGTCTATCTATATATCTAAAGTCAACAACCATAAGTATAGTAAGATAGGTAATCACTTATCCCAAAAAAAACCAAATCAATTATTTCCTTCTACAACTTAATTTTTTTTTCAGCGTCACGCTTTTTCCCGAAAAACAGGATAGGCAAAGAAAACCCAGTTAGTCAAAATATTGCTTCCCTCCGTCAATCCGTCCGAATCCGAATTCCAAACATTATGTGTTCAACTAACATAACTTCTTAATAATTCTAACATAATATCTTGTCAAAGCTCAAGTGGGAATCAAATTCACTACCACCGCGTTTAAAGTCAAACGCTGTCTTATAGCACCACGATGCCCTCATTTTCACTTTAAACCCAAAAGTAATAAGTAAACGCGAATCGCTTATAAACTAAAATAGTTATAAGGCCATTAACACACCAGCACAACCCACACATACACACACAATGACGTAGTTGAATGACGCACGCTAGGGAGGGGAGTGAGGGCCAAAGGCTTATATACTCCGCGTCTACGCAGACCAAACCAGTTTTACTCGAGAGGTAAACAATAACAGTTCTTAGAGGACAACACTATTATCGAGACAGGCTAGCCGCCCAAATGGGTACGTTTTTACCTTGACCTTATTATAATTTATATTATATTTTATAATTATTTGTTATTTATCTATATTTATTGTAAATGTCATTATTTTTCTTTTATTATTAAACGTCAGAAGTGTCAATAAGTCATGACAATGCCCTTTGACAACTGTTCGTTAACAAAAAAAATAAAACTACATACCCTGTGGTATTATTCCCCTTTAATATCGTTTTTAAAATATAAATATCGGTTATATATTTAATTATATTATAGTAACCATCTTTAAATATGTTGTTTTAACAATTTTGACAAAGTAACTAAGGTTATTCACCTTTTATACAAGCATGTAATTTCTACTCTACATTTCACCGACGCCCCTTCGTCCTTCGACGCCATTCCGTGACTCCGTTATTGTTATGGTTTCCGGAGAAATGCGTCATCGCTCTTTGGAATGTATAAACCCACTTTGTGTTGTTAAAGCCCGTATACGTTAATGATTCATATTTAGAGTTCTGTTATAATTCTTTTTATATGTTTATGCCTATAACTAGAAATATTGTGATTTCAAGATAAATTGTGATAGCTATGATGCAATACTTATGCATTATTACGTAAAATGTCTTGGTTAGTTTAAAAATAATATAACAAAATTGTTTAAATACGTGGATAAAATTTGTAAAGGAGCTTGATGCTTTTTTACGCATAGTAGGGAGTAAGAGAGAACTTAGTTTTAAGACTTTCCGTTCTCCACTTTCCGTGCAAAGTAATGCGCTTTATAATGATCACCAAAGTAGAAAAAATGAAAATAATTAAATTACGATCTGACTGTGAGGAAATCGAACCTACAACATATCGCAATTACAATAAGACGCTGCCCGGACACGATTTCATAAATTCATAAACCGACACTCTAAAACTGGAATCGTTCCAAAGTGAAATATTTTATATCTTATCTCTTCTTCCTTAATATATTTCATTTTAAACTAAAACCTGGCGCATTACATTCAATATATTGGCAAATAACCAACAAGTTCTAAATTTACCCAATTCCATTCCAGATACGTTAAATATAAAACCGTTAAGTCAGGATCTAGAGTGGTCTCCCGAGGCGCCGGTCGGCGTTGGAGCCACTCGGGAGGTGGTGGACCACGCTCCCACAGACATGGCGTCCACATCCAGCGAGGAGAGGGCCATACGCCGCGTCACCGGCCGCTGGGGAGCCGAGTGGTTGAGCTGACTCGGCTCAGGGTACCTAAAACTTGGGCCCCAGTGGCCCACTGACCATCCCCTGCCAGCACCCCGGTGGGGGAACTCCCGCCCAGCTTTGCACTTGTCTCTCTCGAAATACGAGGACTTAGTGGCTAAAGCTGAGGCGATATTGAGCCGACTCGTCGTCGCGGAAAATTATGACTCCGTTAACAATTTCCTTACACTTTATGATACTTATATGGAATCTTCGGATGAAACGTTGAATGAGTTCTTCCCTAAATATAATCCGCCGATTCGCGCTCATAAACACACTTGTGTAGGCTTAGGTATGGAGGTAATGAAGCGTTTGAAGGTTCTGGAGAACGATTTCCCTGGTATCACCAAGTCTATGATGCTGGTCTCTTGTGATGAGAATATCGAAGATCTTTTGGACTATACCACCTCGTTTCCTGGACCACAAGGCTTTTTGATTGAGACGGAGAAAGATCACGTCATGATGGCCATCCATGTCAGGGTGGAGGGACGACCGGGCATATTTTTGTCGGACTTGGGTTATCACATCTCTCGTGTCGTTACCGTTATGGCTGACCGTTGCTACCCGCATACTGGTAAGTGATCTTAATTTCAGCTATTTATTTTTATAACTGTGTTTCATATTAAATGGTTAAAGCCGTCGTAGCTCAGTGGGATATCGTCAGACTATAAACGCGAAAGTTGTGGGTTTGATTCCCATTTGAAAGAATGTTTATTTTTTATTATCATTTCCCCGCTTTGGTACCTAAGACGAATCGCGTTGTTGAATTTTGCAACTTGACACATAATATCTTAATTTCGGGCGGAATGTCAAGAACGGAGTGTCTTTACACTAGATTCTCTCTAAATACTTTGCTATGCGCAAAAGCGTGTAGCTGTGCAGTTAGTCATATTAATATACTGGCTAGTTTAAATCAAAAATAATATTTTTGTATATTATAATAAGGCATATTGACATACTTTAAAACAAAAAATATTAAATTTTCACTATTTTTCCAGGCTGGTTCATCCAATCAGACGAGCCACATTGCCGCAAGGAGTACAATTACCAATTCAACGTCCATAACACGAACTACGTAGAGTGGCACGAGAGGGAGACGCGAGGCGATAAGGTCAAAGAGCGACTGTCACTCATATACGTAGCCAAAGCCTATTTGAGTGCGGTCTCTGTTACTGAAAAGCGAAATCTTGTTTGGGACTTAAGGTTAGTAATTTTTTATTATTATTTTATAAGTGACTTAGTGAAGTGAAGTGGAAAACGTATTGACACTAGGTTCACTCTATTTGGTATGAGGGACAAAACCTGAAGCTGTAGTCTTATTAAATACCTTTTCTTCTTTTGAAAATTTTTTTTAAAAGTATTTTAAAACAATACAAATGGAATTTAGACAATTCATATTAAATTATAATTACATGATGTATTACTATAACTGTATTACCATAATGAAGACCATAGTGGTATAGAGTCATCTAATTTAAGCAGAAAGTGGAGAACGTAGTGTTTTGACACTACTTTACTAAGTGGAAAGAGCGTGAAGCTGAAGCTTAAACTAAAGATTACTACCAAGGGTAGAAAAGCTAGAAAAGACATATAAATACATATGTCATTATTTTAATTAAAGTAAATAGATTTTTAGCTTAGAAAAACTTAAAATCACTTACACAAAAGCCTAATTTATTATTTCCTTAATTTCAGGAGTTTATTGGCCCGTGATCCTAAAGGTCGTTTGACAGCCGGTATCTACTTCCCAGTCAAGAAGAAGGACCAACAGTTCACGATGTTCTTTGACAGCCACAACGGAAAGCAGAGGAAGAAACTCAAGTTCGAGACTTTCTTGGAGTTGCAGAAGGTAATTAGACTTTAAAAAATATTTTAGTAGTAATTTTAATATATGCTGTTGTCCATTTAGAGTGCATCTGTGTAAATTGATTGCTTCAATTTTAAGTGAAACTTGAAGACTAAGAACTGTTTATTTAAATAAAATGAAAAATTAAACCTTACATACTAACCTTAAATATTGAACCTTAAATATTAACCTTAAATATTAAACCACCTTTAATACTTCATATTAAAAAAAAAATAGCTTCACGCTATATCCCGCACACAGCAGGGTAGGCAGAGGGAACCTAGTGTTAAGACACTCCGTTCCCCACTTTCCGCCGAATTCGGAGAAGTGGCGGAACTTAACGCCGCGCTTTACTTCGACACCAGAGCGAAGAAAATAGAAATATTAAATATTTCCACTCCTCGAGTGGGAATCGAACCAACAAACAGTCGTCACACGCTTGTACCACTGGGCCACGACTGGTCACCAAAACTAATTAATAAAATTAAACTTAATAAATATTGGATATTAACGAAAATTTATATTAATTTCAGATACCAGACGAAGTTGTCGACGAGGTGGAACAGTGTAACGACCAGCTTCACCTCAAAGACGGGGAATTACTAAGAATTCTCAAGAAATTGGCTCACATCATGGACGATGAAGAGTACATGGCTGAACTCCTTGAAGTCAACGACAAAATAGTACAGCTTTCCGCTGGAAATTAAAAAAAATAATCATTTCACTTATTTAGTTGTAGTTTGCACTTGCTTTCTAATTGGAGTCTCTACCGCGGCGTTGTAGAGTAGTAGCATAGATTTGTATGTTTACGATTCGGCTCATATGGGAATAAAAAAATTTAAAAAATATGTTTTGTTTCATTATTTCTTGTTTATTGAATTAACTATACTACAATAAAATCATAATCTACATTTTTTTATTTTGATGATTATTTTATGATCATTCTTAGAAATTAGTATATTAAATTAAATTTTAATGTTAAATCAATTTTATAACACATGATTTTCCTCGAAATGTATGTATTGTACATTTCAGATAAATATTTTTGAGAAAAGAAGCTTAATATTTTTTTTATATTTATTATCGTCATATCAGGGGCAATTCAGCCCTTC
This sequence comes from Dryas iulia moderata, assembly GCA_019049465.1. Taxonomy (NCBI): domain Eukaryota; kingdom Metazoa; phylum Arthropoda; class Insecta; order Lepidoptera; family Nymphalidae; genus Dryas; species Dryas iulia. Next base: position 12,342,808 of record CM032431.1, on the reverse strand, counting down.
AAAAAAGGTTGTGGTCACAGCCACCTTAAAATCGGCCAAGCACGAGTCTGATTAGGTACACGGAGATACATAATTACAATTGATAAACTTACATCAATATTTTGTCAATTTCTTAAAGTGATTCGGTGATACTGAACTCTAGCGTAAGTCTTGTGTCAAGATCAAAAAATATGACATCACAAGAAATTTCGTTTGTGGACATGCCCATAGAGCCGACTACGGTTGATCCGCGCTTGCATCATATAGTCATTGGCCAAGATTCTGGTTATTAACTTTCTTGTGGCACAGTTGTAAAGCAGCTAGGCAGCTGCTTTATAACTGTTCATATACTGTTGTTATGGGTTCCATTTCCAGCTAATAGCAGAATTGTTTGCATTATCTATACATAAAAATAAATAAAATTCAAATGTCTCTTTGTAAACGTTTTTGTACTAAACTAATACGCATGTATATATGGTATATAATATAGTGTAATAGCATTTTTACATTTGTTGTCTGTCTATATCTCTGGAATGGCTAGACCGACTTTGGTCTGACTATTTTTTTATTTTTTTAAATTTAGCATTTTTGTTAAATTCGAAGCTAATAAATAAGTAATTATTAATTTTTATCAATCGAATTTTACTTTAATTTCAACGTTATTTCGCGTAACATATTGAAAATTCTGAGCGGTACCTAATATTTATAATTATAAGTATATCTAACAGTCACGTTGTATTATCGAGGTTTCTTCGAGAATCTGACAGGTCCTAAAAAGCACATATTCCCAAATAACAAGTGAAGCTCTGAAAATTGTTCAATATACATGGTAGTTGAATGTATAGATTCCATACTGGAGGCCATCATGGACAGTGCAGTTGGATAGCGTCTGACTGTTAAAGTGATACTTGTGGATTCGATTCCCTCCCGTAGAACAATTATACAAATTTTCATTTTCTTCGCCCTGGTACCTTAGATATAGCGCCATTGAGTTCCGCCACTCAACACGCAATGTCTCGATTTCGGACGGAAAGAGGAGATATAGTATCTTGACACTATACTCTCTCCAACTATCCCACTATGCGGGTAAAAGCTTAAGTTAAGCTGTTAAGTTAAGCTGTTATATAAGTTTTAAGTTTATATATATTTTCGGAATTTTGTTCGGTCCTTTCTAGGAGGAGGGCGTTAATGATTACAACACACTTTTAACCAATGTAGCCATTATCGTACTGTTTTTTGTCTATTATTTTTCTAAATTCCAATAAAGATTTTAATTTATTTATTTAATTATTTAAATGTATGATATGAAGACCTCTATTCAATTGTTGATAGATTGAGAGATATACCTACCTTGTAAAAAAAGCATGACTCATTTAGCCTATCACGCTATTCACGTCACCCTCACGTAATTGAGAGGCGTGAGTTGATAACACGTATTAATCTTTTATAGTTGAAGATAAAAGAAATATTAATTAAGCAATATATTTTTATTTTTATATTTTTGTGATTAAGATAGAGGCTGTCATATAGCCATTGCATGCATGCATTATTTTTTTATTGTATGTAATGTGCATGCATTAGTTTATGGGGGGATAGAAATGCCAGTGTGGCCAGTCGAGGCCCAGTGGCACAAGCGTGTGACTGTAAACGACTGGTTGTGGGTTCGATTTCGACTCGAGGAGTGGAAATATTTAATATTTTCATTTTCTTCGCTCTGGTGTCGAGGTAAAACGCGGCGTTAAGTTCCGCCACTTAACACGCAATGCCTCCGAATTCGGCGGAAAGTGGGGAACGGAGTGTCTTAACATTAGGTTCCCTCTGCCTACCCTGCTGTGTGCGGGATACAGCGTGAAGCTAAACTAACTAAACTAAACTAAGCTTGAAATGCCAATGCTAAGTGATTCAGTTCTCTAACTTTCAGTTACTAAGAAATATGAGTTTCATAGATGTTTTTGTTACCTCATCGGAGAAACAATAATATTTTAAAGGTCACCATTAAAGCTTCTATATATTTTTTAAGTATTACTAGTTGTTTTTTTATAGTATTAACTAGTTGTGTTTGAGGCTATCATGGCGGAGGACAATGGTATGAGACAGCATCTGACTGTAACGCCGTCGGCTATGGGTTCGATTCCCTATTTCCACTCTCCCACTCTAGACGGAAGACAAAGCACGTTATTGAACTCTACCATTCAATGTCGAAAATTCGGGCGAAAAGTGAAGAACGGAGTAATTTAACACGAGTTTGTATGTGTGGGACTATCCTACGCAAGAAAAGCGTGAACCTATAATAAAATTAGGTGCCACTCGCCAACTTTTATGTAAACTTTTTTTTATTGAAGAAAGGGCGACAAACGAGCAGAAGGACTACCTGATGAGTGAGCAGTTAGTTACCTTCGCCCATGGATATCCACAACATTCATATCCACAGAAAGGTTGTAGATGCGTTGCCTACCTTAAGGGGAGAGGATGAAAGGAGGAAAGAATGAAGGAGATGGTGGGGAGAGCTTGCTTACATGCCACCCGAAGTTGATGGCCGTAGGAAGCTAAAATATGGCATGTAGGATCAATATATGCATTCAAAATTCTTATGCAACTTCACTCTTTTGTATGTAGGGTAGTCACAAAACACCTAGTGTCAAGACACTTCGTTCTCTACTTTCCGCCTGTAATCAGGACATTGACATACCTCAGTATGTGCCGAAACTCAACGCCACGTGTTATCGTCTTACCAGAGCAGAGAAATTGAAATAATTTAAACATAATTCGATTGGCAATCGAACCCAAAACCAGTTGTGTTTACAGTCAGACACTACGCTAATGCGCTGCTAACCTGTTATATTTTTTACAATAAGATGATAAAATAGTCCAGCCCAAATAGTATATTTGGGGCAAGTCGCGGCGCAAAAGCACAAAGTGTGAATGTAAAGCGACTGGTAGTGGGTTCGATTCCCCCTCGAAGAGAGGGAATTATATTTCCATTTTCTTCGCTCTGGTGTCGAGGCAAAGTGCGGCGTTAAGTTCCGCCGCTTAACATGCAATGCCTCCGAATTCGGCGGAAAGGTGAGAATGAAGTGTCTTAACATTAGGTTCCGTCTGCCTACTCTGCTGTATGCGGGATACAGCATGAAGCTAAAAAAAATGTTTATATAAATTACATATTGTTTTACTATTTTTTAGTTATTAAAAAAGCAAAATTAAAAATTTTGAAAAAACCCACGACGGTTTAATTGTAATTGTAAAAGGATAAAATAACTATAAATCCCCCGCCTAAAAGAATATATGTAACGAGATGATAGGGACGGCTTCGTCGGGGGCTGCCATTACTTTAAGTTTGCACAAACCTCATACGTTTTCTTGCTGTTAAAACAGGTTTGGCAAAAAAAATAAATATTAATATGAATTTACAGTTTTGATAACTGGTTTTTTTAGGACTTTAAAACGAAATCTATACTGTTAGCTACTATATTTAAAATAGAGGTTGCAACTGGCAGCCCCCGACGAAGTCGTCCCTATCATCTCGTTACATATATTCTTTTAGGCGGGGGATTTATAGTTATTTTATCCTTTTACAATTACAATTAAACCGTCGTGGGTTTTTTCAAAATTTTTAATTTTGCTTTTTATTTTAAACTTTTTAAAGTGAATAGATACACATTATATATTATTACATAATATCGAAATACTTTATATTAATGTTCATGCAAACCCAAAAGAAATTATAAACCCAATGCTTTCTGGTTATCAAATGCTTATTGCAGCGCCTGGCAGATTGTCACTAATATATACTGGAGCGCCCCGTGGTAGTTCGTGATATGGCACATAAAAACACGCAGCAATTAAACCAGAACCTATCACAGAAAACCGCATCTAAATAGGTTTCACACAAAAAATACAAGCAAATGCTTACTGCAGCGCCCCCTGGTGAGGTGTCACCATGACACATATACGAGAACACGCGCTAATTAAGCCGGACTTGTCGTTTTAGCTTTGCATAATTAAATGTTTAATGCAGCGCCCCCTGGTGAGTTCTTGACGTGAAAAAAAACCTAAAAACTTACACCAAGTAAAGGTAACTCTAATACTAAAAACTCTGCCCAATCGGACTAATAGTTGTGGTTTTGCATTAAATATTACAAATAAATATTTACTGCAGCGCCCTCTGGTGAGTTAACACGATAAAACATATCCAAGAACATGCACTAATTAAACTTGAGCTTATCATTGAAACTTCATCCAAATCAAATTCGTCATTTTATCTTTGCACAAACAATATTTTACTGCAGCGCCCCCTGGTGACTTGTCACCGTAATAAAAATTCAAAAACATGCTCTAAGTAAAGCGGAATCTAATACTGAAATCTCTTGACAATCGCACTAGCCGTTTTGGTTTTACACAAAAAATAGAAGCAGCTACTTACTGCAGCGCCCCCTAGAGAGTTGACACATACATGAAAATATGCACTAAGTAAACATACATGACACATATATGAAAATATGCACTAAGTAAACTTGAATCTATCATTGAAAACTGAATTCAAATCGGACTCGTAGTTTTAGTTTTACACAAATAAATGTACTTACTGCAGCGCCCCCTGGTGAGTGGTCACCGTAACGTATATATGAAAAGAAGCACCAATTAAACCTGAATCTATCGTTGAAAGTTTCATCTAAATCAGACTAGTAGTTTTTGCTCTGCATAAACAAATGTTTACTGCAGCGCCCCCTGGTGAATTTTCATCGTAACAAAAAAACAAAAATCTTAAAATATGCAGCAAGCAAAGTTGAATCTAATTCTGAAAACTCTAGCCAATCGGATAAGTAATTTCGGTTTTAGACAAATAAATACAAGAAAAATTTTGGTTTTACACAAAAAAATACAAGCAAATGCTTACTACAGCGCCCCCTGATGAGTGGTCACCATAACATATATATGAAAAGATGCACCAATTAAGCCTGAACCTACCCTTGAAGGTTACATCTCAATTGGACTAATAGTTTTTGATTTGCATAAACAAGTGTTTACTGCAGCGCCCCCTAGTGAGTTTTCCCCGTAACAAAAAAAGAAAAATCTTAAAATATGCATCAAGCAAAGCTGAATCTTTTTCCGAAAACTCTTTTCAATCGGATCAGTAGTTTCGGTTTTAGATAAATAAATACAAAAAAAGTACAAACAAATGCTTACTGCAGCGCCCCCTGGTGGTTTGACACGATAAAACATATCTAAGAACATCCACCAATTAAATCTGAATCTATCACTGAAAATCTATCGAAATCAGACTACTATTTTTTGAGATAATTGAAAACATTCGTTTTCACGTAAAATGCTTACTGCAGCGCCCCCTGGTGAGTTAAGGCAATAAGACATATCTAAGAACATACGCCAATTGAACCTTAACCTATCATAGAAAGCCGTATCAAAATCGGACTTATAGTTTTGGAAATAATTGACATAGTAATTTGCACAAACACACAAACAAACAAACAAACAAACAAACAAACAAACAAACAAACAAACAACCTCTCACCCCAAACACATACACAGTCGCCGTTCCGTCGCGGGTAATTAAAACAATGTACAAACTATAAAGTTAGTACATAAATGCATTGTTTTAATCTCAGTTTAAATGTTGATTCGCTGTAAGCTTTATACATATGTATGTATAAGCTATCCAAAGGTCAATATTTATCAGACAAAGAAAGGTTACTTAATGCATAAACTTTAAGCTATTTTAAAATAACAAATATAAAAAATAATACAAGGAGATTAATGACAATGGACGGGGCGAAAGAAGGCTCCGCAACGCAGGGACCGGTAACGTTTTCAGCTTCCTTTCAGGGAGAATCCCTGACTATCCCTATAGGGATAAAGTGTGAAGCTTAAAAAAATAATAGCGATTTTTTTTATTGAAAAAGACATTTAAATAAAACGTATAAAAATTTGACCATGCATTTGAACGCATGCTCAGTGGTGAGAGCGCCTGGACGGTATTCAGGAGGCGCGGGTTCGAATCCCGCTGCGTTCAAATTTTTATACGTTTTCTTTAAATGTCTTTTTCAATTTTCCTAAGTGTGGAATAACACTTTAAAAATGTTTAAAATAACTTTTTTATGTTTAAACTGTGTTTTATAAATAAAAATGACGCCAGTCAAACCGCACGGGCACAAAGTGTGCTTGTAAACGTGCGTAGATCGTAAAAAGTGCGTATGGTTGTGACACTAAGCTGACATCTGAAGACAGATTATTTGGTCTACACAAATATTACGCTTTCATTTTACTGTTTGTTTCAGAATAACTTTAATAAAAAAAATATAACTGGTGCTAGTTATTCAATTGAAAGTATCTTCGTGTTTATACTGAGGCTCACACTTGGCCATCTTGAAATGGCTGTGACTAATCTTTGGGGGCCTGGACAGTAGATTGTATAGTTTACTTTCCTTAACTGTTTGAAAAGGTTCAGGTTTCTTATAAAGCAGACGATGCCAATCCATGCTACTTATAAAGCTTATATAGAATATATACCTACTCGACTGACGGTGGATGAAGCCCTCATGAACCATTTTGGAGCCATAGTAATGGCTGCCACGTTGTCTGGTGCGGAGATAGTCACACTGATCGGAGACGTAAACCAGCTACCCTACATCGATAGAGGAAATCTATTCGACTTAAGGTACTGCCGTCCGAACCTGACAACAAGCATCACATGTGAGTTGTCTTGCACCCACCGAAACCCCTTGGATGTTGCCTATGCCATCGCCGGAGTGTACAACAGTATATACTCTTCAAACCACATCATCCACTCCCTTAAAATGGAAAAATATACTGGCACACATATACCAAAGGACAACGAAGGAACCCTATATCTGATCGATACGCAGGAGGAAAAGAAAATCCTGATGGATCAGGGATATGGATCCGGAAACAGGTCGCGGATCATGACTATTCATGAGGCACAAGGACAGACGTATGGCGACGTCATCATCGTCCGTACCAGACGCAAGAGGTACCTTATCCACGACAGCATCCCTCACGCGGTCGTCGCAGTAACAAGACATACCAACTCCTGTCTCTATTACTCCGACGACTGTAGTGATGCGATCGCCAATTTTATCAGCCGAGCGATGACGGCCTCACCAAAACAAATCATGGAGCACAACCTCAAAGCAGCTATTCACGAGCGTGACGTCTCTGTCACCGAGGCTGTACTCGCAAAATTACAACACCAAAGAGGGAACAAAGCGTGAGCTGGGTGGCTATTTTTATTACAATCATATATATGTACATATATTTACCACAAAACAAAAAAAAAAAAAAAAAAAAAAAAAATCGCTTACAATTGGTCAGTGATGGACATCACCATTAGATTACATTAAATATAAGATAATACAAATTAATACTAATTAATACTAACAAATGCCATGGGCACCTGTGAGCCCATGAACAGAGTTTCCTAATTAAAAAAAATATATATATATATACCTACTCACAAAATCTTTTTGTAACAAATTGGTTTATTTATTTATTTACAAAAATTTATTGGTACACAACATAATAAATGAATCGACAAAAAAAGTGGTTTACTTCACGCCATTTCAAAATAGAAGTTAACAACCAAGTTAACAACAATTGTCAAAATTATCTGAGTTATTTGGCGAGTTGCGAGTGGCGACGCGACGCGGTCCCAGACCGACGCACACATGTATCTAACCGCATCTAACGACTGTACTAGCGGTCCAGACTTAATTAGAAATAATTGCTTAGGTTTACTAAATTTAGGAAACTGTATGTACAGTTGGGGCCAGTCGTGGCGCAGTGGCACGAATGTGTGACTGTCTACGACTGGTTGTGGGTTCAATTCCCACTCGTGGAGTGGAAAATATTTAATAAATTTCCATTTCGCTCTAGTATCAGAGGTAAAGTTCCGCCACTTAACACGCAACGCCTCCGAATTCGGCGGAAAGTGGGGAATGGAGCGTCTTAACACCAGGTTCCCTCTGCCTATCCGAATGTGTGCGGGATACAGCGTGAAGCTGTTACAATATCCCTTTAAATATTTTTTTACTACTTCACACTTTTCAGTACATAGCAGGGAAGTCATAAAGAACGTAGTGTCAAGACACTTCTTCCTATATTTCCCAGGAAATGGTGACATAGTGTTTTGAATGGCGAAACTCATCGCCCTTTGCCTTAGCAGAACCGGGAAATTTAATTAAATTTAATTTGTATTTCAAAGGCAGTAAGAACCTTTTTGAAAGTTTACTTGTTTACTTGTTACTTGTTATGTTTACTTATTACGTAGTATTTATAGCCAATCTATATAACATAATAAAATTTATAAGAATTATAACGTTTAATTAAATATGGTTTGAAACTTGTTACAATTTTTTAAATAACATTTTCGATTTCGTGTTCCATATATAAACGGTTTGAAATTGAACTCAGTATAAAAAAATCCTATATTACTTTTTATTTATATGGGATTTATTTATACTAATATAAATAATTTCAAATATAATCACTGCCCTGAGCGACGATCGAACCCACAACCACGAGGTTGTAAGCCTGAACAACATTCCATAGAAAATTAGGTCTCTATACTCTCAATAATGGAGGTGCAAGAATAAAAAAAAAAGCGTTTAAGTCTTTAAAAGTTTATACATTCATAAAATCAAAGTGCATACGGTTTTCCCACCATTTGATTAAACAAGGTGAATGGAATTAGAAAGTAAAATGTCATTAGGCTTTTCCTATCCACGCCGCAAGATTATATAACCTTAATATTTCTTCCTTCCAATTTCACTTTATAGAATCTAGTGTCAAGACGCTCCGTTCTCCACTTTCAATCCGAATTTGAGACATTGCGTGTTGAATGGCGTAACTTAACGCCGCGCATTGTATTTTCTTCAGAGCAGGAAAGTGACAGTATATTGTTTTTATCTTCACGCTACGTATCCCGCACATAACAGGGGTAGGCAGAGGAAACCTAGTGTTAAGACACTCCGTTCCTTATTTTCCGCCAGAGCTAAGAAAATGGAAATATTAAATATTACCACTTCTTGAGTGGGAATCAAACTCACAGCCAGTCGCTTTTATTATTATAGTCACACTTTGTGCCCTCACTTTGCGCCCATGGTGGCCTCACTGGCTTCTACTGTATTCAAAATAATTTAAATGTAATTTTTCACCCCGCATGGGAATCGAACCGACAACCAATTACATTTACAATTAGGCGCTGTCTCACTGCGCCAAGATGGCTTCTATGTATAAATGTATAAATAATATCATATTAAATAGATATTATTGTATTATTTGTATTTAAAAACAGCTTCACTGACGTCAAGTGTTCAATATTTGCCCAAGACTTAATATCAATACCCATTGAAATCTGCTTTTGAACAATACAATAAAGAGAAAAATATGGCTTAATAGAAAAATTAAAAATATTATTATTATGCTAGATTCTTCAAACAAAATAGGAAGAAAAGAGGGTGTTTTTTTTCATAAGACCTTGGGACTGAGGTATTCGTGAGGCCGTCGTGGCGCAGTGGGACAGCGTCTGATTGTAACGCGTTAGTTGTGGATTCGATGCCTACTCTATGCGATGATTATATTTAATGTTATGGGTTCGATGGCGACTCTATAGGATATTTAAATTTTTATCTCTTCGCACTAGTTTCCAAATTTAATGTATCACTCTGTTATCAGTAGTCAATGGTAATGTCGTGGCAATGGCAATTTGTAGGGCGGAAAGTAGATTACGGAGTGTTTTGACGTAATGCTGCTTCTTTTTTATTATAATATAGGTTTCTAAAACCTTTTTTACGATATATAGAGTTATCAATAAAAAGCGACCTTAAATGGGTTTTTTTATTAAATAAACATATTTCGTGACACAAAACAACCATTTAATAACATCGTTAGATCGTCGAATAGTCTATTTATGTATTTCTGTTATTATAAAATAAAATATCTTGTAATAATTAAAGTAATTTATTAAAACCAAAATAAAATGAATACTGTCTTACCTACTCCTTAAAAAGAGCGGAAAATTATTAATTTCAAAATACAGATAAAATATTAATGTTTAAGACACTCACAATTGTTAGATGGTCGAACTCTATTTATGTTTTTTTTAATTTTTTTTTATTGAAGAAACGAGCAGAAGGACTACCAGATGGTAAGTAGTTACCTTCGCCCATGGACATCCACAACATTAGGAAGGTTGTGGATGCGTTGCTGACCTTAAGGGGGGTGGAGGAAAGGAGGGAAGAAGGATAGGGATGGTGGGAGTAGGGAAAGAGAGCTGGCTTACATGCCATCGAACCGGAACACATCATCAGATATTTGGCGATTCGTCTTTGACATGATAGTGGTCGCGAGCCAGTCGGTGAACAAATCTCCTACCACCAAGCTTCTGGGTTACCCGCCTTTTACGGGACGCTTCCCAGTGTCGGAGGGGAATTGTATTCTAACCCGTCCCCCACGGGTATATTTATTACGGGTATATTATGTATTTTTGTTATTATAAAGTAAAATATCTTGTAATAATTATTGTAATTTATTATAATCAAAATAAAAATGAAAAATGTGTTACTTCATAAAAAAGGCGGGAAAATTAATTAATCAAAATACAGATATTAATTTTTGATGAACTGTAATATAGATAATAAATAGCTAACAAAACATTTGTCAATATACCACATGAAATCGAGACATTGTATGTTAAAAGGCGCAACTTAACGTCGAGATTTGTCTTAATCATGAAACATTACGAAGAAATGAAAATAATTTTATGTTAATAATTCCCCCGAGTTAGAATCAAACCCACGATCAGTACGTTTACAATCAGGCGCTGTCCCACTGCTCCACGATGGCCTCAATAAAAAAAAGAATGTATATAATAAATATATTCATATCACTTTACTATAGCCTATAAAATTTACGCTTAACACAATTTTGGAATCTGGGACGTTACGATATGATAATGGGTCACAGCGATCTCAACAGTTATAGAGAGTATCATAAAATGTTTAATACTTTTTAAATTACTCATTTTTATTACGATAACCATAATCTTTGTGGATCCGTTATAAGGTTACTGTTTCGTAGTGGAATAGTCTGACTGTACACAAGATTGTTTGTGGGTTCGGTTCTCACTAGTCAATGACATGGTTTATCAAGTTGTGGAACTCAACGCTTCGCTATGTTGACATACTACAATATTTTGGACATCGTAGATCTTAGATTCAGGAGAAAAGCGAACAACATAAAGTCTTAACACTAGCTTCTCCCTGCTTGCTGCCCAGGTCCTCGGACGATTGGGGCAGTTCCCGAGACCTGGGCTAGTGGCGAGAGAGGAGCACCGTCAGGTTTTAGTGGGTAAATGGAGGCTTACCATCTCGCCAAACCGGAGTCCCACATAACTGCGTCCCGGGTCCCCGGGCGGGTATCCGTAACGGATTTCGTGACGTTAAAAAAAAAGAAAAAAAAGAGTCTCTCTGCCTACCCTACTGTGCAGGAAAAACCATCAAGTTGAAGAGAAAATTTAGAATATATAATAAAATATCTGTCATGTTTAAATCAATCAAATTTAAAGGTTGAAGCGATAAAGCGTATAAACATTTTATTTATTATGTAAGTAAGCATGCATGATGTTCTACATGACTGATAAATGCTCTTATCTTTTATACATATCTTGATCTTTTAAATATATCTTACAACATGGCTTATCTATTTTTTAAGAATTTATAAGAGACCGTTGTTGCGCAGTAAGACGTCTGGCTGTCAGCGCGATAGTTGTGAATTCATTCTTGGATAAATGATTGTATGTTATTTTCGTTCCTCCATTCTGCTATATAAGGCAAAGCGTGACGTTAAATTCCGCCACTTTAAACGCAATGTCTCGATTTCGGGCGGAAAGTGGAGAACGAAGTGATTTAACACTCTCTGACTTACCTTACAATGCGGGAAAAGCATGAAATTGTAAAAGAACTTAGCAAAAGTAAATGTCCGAAAGCATTTACACGAAATAAGACATTTGAAAAATGTGACATTGACATTTATGGGCTTATTGGATAGTCGCCGTCGACCTTACTTATATCATATCTGTACGTTTTGACTCTTACAATGAACTTTACCGCATTTCAGGTTAGTTCTTGCATAGCAAGGTAGTCAGAGAGAACCTAATGTCTAGACACTCCGGCCTCCACTATCCGGCCGAAATCGAGACATCACGTGTTGAGTAATGGAACTAGACGCTGCGCTTAATTTTAGGTACCAGAGCGAAATAATCTATATAATGAAAAAAAATCACTCCTTTAAGTGGGAATCGAACACACAACCAATCACATTTACAGACGCTGTCCCATTGCGCTACGATGGCCTCCATGACCTTTATAATTTATTAAATACTGAAAAATATTTATTTTCCAAGCCCTGAAGTCGAATTTAACTGGTAACAGCTGGCGCAACAGCGCTGGCAATAAAATATTCAATACACTCTTGGGATAAGCTGCATGGGCCATGTCTCGACATGCAGGAAGCATTCTATCTAGATTATAAATTATACACAATAAAACAAAAACAAATACAAAAGTTGTTTAAATAACTCGTTTGGAAATAAAAAATGGAGGACACAGGGATGTACCATTTTAGTAAACAACAATGTATAAATATTAGCATATTTTCATCTCTTATTTAAAATAAAATAATACGTATACTATAAATGCAAGGCTGTCTGTGTGTTACGCCTTCGCAGATAATCTACCGGCACGATTTAGATAAATTTCAGAATGAAAATAGTTGATGACCCATGTTTCATTATAAGCCACTTTTTTTAAAATCAACCTCAAAAAGTTTGAAATAAGGGATGAAAATTAGTATGAAAAACCTAAACCGCTTGAACGATTTCGATGAATTTTCTCCGGAATATAGTATAACCATGCAAGGTGAAATAAACGTTACCATTTGCTTTTCAAAAAACAATACCTAAGGGCTGAAATAGGGGATGAAATTTTATATGTTTACTTATGCAGTTACACAAGCGAAACCGCGAGCGTTCGCTAGTATAAAATAAATAAACAACCAAATAAATAAAACACAATAACCAAACACAATCTAATTATATTATCAAACAGCGCGAACCTTATCATTGTTTGAAAGAATATAAAGAACCGATCACGTTTTACGAAAACGTGAACGAAACTAAAGTGCTTTAAACTTCAATTAAAAGTTTATACGAAGTAATTGACAAATAAGTTGTATTAACAAGTGGCTAGTGACGACTTCCATCCGATAGGAGAGAGAAGAGTGTGTACGATTCTAGCCTAAAGACAAAAAGAGATAGAACGAATGACTTTGACGAATGAAAGGGGTTGTAGAGTGTCATGCGCAAAGCGTGTACCCGCCACGTTGCCGTGACAGCTCTATTATGCCTACTGTTTATTGAAAATAAAACCTTTTTTTATATTTTTTTCATTTTTTATATTATGATTTTTGGTTTAATTACTCTATATGTAGAGCTATTGTTTGTTCTCATATTTTTTTTGTTGTAAAAAAAAATTGGATTCAGATTTTTTGTTATGCTTTCGTATGCGAAGTTTTATCAAATTTAAAAAAATGCTTATATTTACGTATATTTATAAATTTGTAATAAAATATTTTTTTTCTAAATTATTCACTTATAATAATTACTTTTTTACATTAAAATTTTATTAATTAATATAATAAATAAATATGTGTAAATACTGGCCAGCATCTCTACAATCGTTACCGCGGGCCGAGTATAATAACGCAGCACAACAATCCAACGATCAGTTTGTCTGTAGCCGCGCGAGAGAATACACGCCTGGATAGAGCGCTCCTCGGGGCAACGGATTTTGTTTTTATTTTTTATTTGGCTTCTAGCCGTTGTATGGGTGAGTTTACATTTAAACTTCCTCTCTTAATAATAAATATATAATCAAAATAAACTGTTGAGTTATATTTAATAATTCTTGTTGTCATAGTAACAAAGAAACGTGCGCGTGTTGTGAAGGGTACCGCGTTTGCGTACTGAATGATTTCGTAGACATAAACAATAGTAACTCAAGTTAACTTTTCTTATTTTCAAATATAGTTATTTATATTTATTTATACGTGTTTTTTTGTATAAATATTCGATAATTTTGTGATATGTTTTGTGCTTGTTTTATTCGTGTTTGCGTAATTTTAAAACACGTTGTGCGGATGAAGAGAAAGGTAAATTCTTTGGAATAATCTTTTAGAATATGAGGTTTTATTACTTGTATCATGTGAATTCATTATTTTTAATATCTCTGTTCAGAGAACGTGTCAATTTTGTAAACTAAAATATGTAGTAAAATCGAACAACAGCTGCGAGCTTTTCTAGACGCTGCGTCTACTTGCGGATGATGCGTTTAGTCTATATTCCTAGGAATTATTGTAATATCCTGTATTTTTGTATAAAGCTTACGTAAATTGATCTAAAATTCTACTTTTAAGTACATTTATCAAATTAAATACCATAATTTCCGCCACTTAACATGCAATGCCTCCGAATTCGGCGGAAAGTGGGGAACGGAGTGTCTTAACACTAGGTTCCCTCTGCCTACCCTGCTGTGTGCGGGATATAGCGTGAAGCTATTTAATTTTTAATTTTATGAAATTAAATACCATAAAAAAGATGTTTTTGAGAGATTTCATTAATAATATTTTCGTGGCTAAAATTTTATTTTACACTCACCAGAAAATTAAGCCGGTTTCGCATATAGGTTTCTGTGGTTTATATCAACTATAAAGGTCAGACGCCCACATTGAGAAATGTATTGTATATGTATATATTACGTGTACTATATATAGATATGTAGTATAAAATTACTTTAAAAAATATTACACAACATTATAAAAAATAAATTAGAAATAGACAATTAAAACTATTCAAAAAATAATTTTACTTTATCTCTTAGAAATATATATTTTCAATATGTTGTGAAATACATATGTATAGAACTCCTATTACATACTTTATCTGTGCTAAAACATTTTTCACAAGTAGTTATCAAGAAATGCACTTAATTAAAGTATACGCCATTAACACAGAAATAATTATTAATTTGTTATTTCAAATGAACAATTAAAGATAAAATACTAATTTTATTAATAATTAATTAATTTATTTAGGTATAAATTATATGATACGAAGACATGACATTACGAATAGAAATTAGGCGGCAAATTGGACATTACCGCCATATTGTAAATTAGGTTCTTTATAAGGTGTAATTTCAGACGAAATTTACCAGATCTTTTAAAACGGTAATACTCGTGTGACCTTGGTTTCGAAATGCAACATTGCGAATATATTTTTAATTAAGCTTGAAATTAATTAAGTGCCGGCAATCATTATTTTAAAATATAATTAAAAGGTTATTTGAAAGTAATCAAATTACACACTAATTACTCTTTCATAATTTATTTATGGACGTTACTAAAAGGATTGTGTATAAAGTATAAAACTTGAAATTCCTATAAATAATTTTAAAAGCCACCACAATTGGGTCATTTTATATGAATCATGAACATCTTGTGAAAACAAAGAAAATATTTGTACGGTACAACGTACCACAATAAGAACATGAAAGATCATTTACCTTTTAAAGTGCACAGACACAACATGCAATCTGTATGTATTTAGATGTACAGATCATAAATCACACCAACAGATTACCTATCGATTATAATTACTCGATAAAACAATATACATTTAATGTTATAATTATTATTTTATTTTATTTTTATTATTCGCTGTATCATTTTTATCATATATCTAATATATTGATAATTGCTAAAGTAATGAATAATCTTTAATTATTTTACTATAATAAAAAAATATCGATTATTTACAAATAACCTTGCACTTCGAAATTCCACATCAAGGCAGCTCTTAAACACGTGATTACGATTTGAGGCCTCTAACACAATGGCCTAGTTGCGATCGCGACATGAAGCGTGCAACCGAAATACGACGTAACCTTCGATCCATTCTATTTTGTATTTGCAAATATTTTTAAACTATTTGTACATTTAGTCATTGCTCTTTTACATAATTTTCATTTTAGCACGAAATAGTTGTGTTATATGATGATTTAACTGCTTTTCAATCGTCAATTATTCCTAGAATTAGACCATAATTACGATAATTGTGTAGGTAGGTAAATTCCAATTGCGCCACAATAGGGAAATTATTTTGTAAATGGTTTTTTGCCATACCATTACAAAAGAGGTATCAATGAATCGTGAATAAACTGTGTATAATTTATTAAAATCTTACTTTTTCATGAGTGAGGCCTTCGTGGTGCAGTATGACTCAGTCTGACTGTAACATGGTTGCGGGTTCGATTCCCATTCGGGAGTATGATTATAAATTAGTATTATTTACATATACGATACATCATAAATTATTTTTATTTCCGCTAAGGTAAATACGACAACTCGCAGCATTAAGTTTACCCAATTAACATGCTGTCTCGATTTCGGGCGGATAATGGAGAACGGAGTGTCTTCACACTAGGTTCTCTTTGACTATTTTGCTCTGCGGGATTTTTATCAGATGAGTCATTTTTGTAAAGAACCTCATCGTTGGTTTTGCAAACACTTGAATACATTTCCCTAATAAAGCAGACTGACGTGATGTATCAACGAGACAAATATAGATTTTTTCGTTTAAAGCTATTTCGTACACGTGATACAATGGCCTAGATAGTGTCGTGCTGTCGAAATTTAATTAAGGCGGCTCTGTAAAATACTTTGCGTTGAGTAGTGTTTAAATTAATTATTATTGCAATAAAATTATATTTTCTCGTTAAAATTTTAATTTAATCTGTGGAATGGCTGTCAAAAAGTTATGTCAAAATTAAATCTAGATGTATTTTAAAAATAAAATATTCTGAGTGATATAACAGATAATGGAAGAGGTAAACTATTGATTTTATGATTATTTATTATTACAAACAATTTATACGAAAACAGAAGGCAGCAATTACGCTACAATAACCATTCCATCTTGGGATCATCTTCTAAGAATTTCGTTTATTATGAGAATACAAGTAAAGCTCTCCAGTAACCGGGATTCGCAGACGTTACTGACGCACGATATATGATAATACACCTATTTATAGAAAGTAAATTTACAAGTTACAAGAAATCACACAAGGGCGGAAATAATTATTTTAGAAATGCCTACGTAAAATAACCTTATTTTTATTCTGTACTTAACTTTTGACAGATAGAAAAACAACTAAAAACACTTTTCAAATGTGCTTAGAATTACTTTAAAGAATTCAAATATTTATTTAGAGACAATAATCAATGTGATAATGAAAATGAATACTTATATGGAATTAGTGGCCAGTCGTGGCCCAGTGGCACAAGTGTGTGACTGAAAACGACTGGTTGTGGGTTCGATTCCCACTCGAGGAGTGGAAATTATATTTGCATTTTCTTCGCTCTGGTGTCGAGGTAAAGCGCGGCGTTAAGGTCCGCCACTTAACACGCAATGCCTCCGAATTCGGCGGAAAGTGGGGAACGGAGTGTCTTAACACTAGGTTCTGAATATGGAATTATTTTAATTGATAGTGTTTAAGGATAATTCTTTGAATTATATTACTGTTATCAATAATGGCCTACGCATGTTGAATTCCGGCAAATGATATCGTTACATGGCAATATGTTGTTTCTGCAAATATTTTATTTATATTAGTTTAGGGCCAGTCGTGGCGCAGAGGCACAAAGTGCGACTGTTAAGCGACTGGCTGTAGGTTCGATTCCCAGTCGAGGAGTTTTCTTCACCTGGTGTCGAGTTAAAGCGCGGCGTTGAGTTACACTTCTTAACACGCAAAGCCTCCAAAAATTCGGGAAGTGGGGAACGGAGTGTCTTAACACTTGGTTCCGCTCTGCTGTGTGCAGGATACAGCGTGAAGTTAAAAAAAAACAGTTTAGTTTCACGCTTTTTTTCGTATAGCAGGACAATGAGAGTCTGTATCAAGACACTTCGCTTGCTACTTACACGTTATATACTTCGAAGCTATTTTGGTGTGTTAGAATAGCGTCTTACTATTAACGCAGTCATATTTAACTTTTCATTTCTCTGCTCTAAAAAAAAACAAAGCGCAGCGAAGAGTTCCACCACTTGACGCGCAAAGTCGAATCGAGAGTATTAAAATAAAATGAATTAAACATTGAACATTACACAAAATATATACACCACGTCTAGACCCCACAACGCCATTAAAGAGCGGGGAAAGTGAAATGCATACCTATATTAAACGTATGTTTATGGCAAGTGTGTGACTGTAAACGACTGGTTGTGGGTTCGATTCCCACTGGAAGAATGGAAATGTTTATTATTTACATTTTCTTCGCTCTGGTGTCGAGGTAAAGCGCGGCGTTAAGTTCCGCCACTTAACACGCAAGCCTCCGAAAGTGGGGCACGGAGTGTCTTAACACTATGTTCCCTCTGCCTACCCTGCTGTGTGCGGGATACAGCGTGAAACTAAAAAAAAACACCATTTAACGTAATATATTCACAAACACGCGCTATAACCGCGTCACAAGGTATACATTCGCATTCGTGTTGCAGTAGACACTGACCGGCATACATTTGTCAGCTGTCCGTCCAACAAAACATGAATGAAATAGTATTATTGATAACTACGCGCATTACTCTAGTCTAGTGGCTAGTCTATATGGTAATCTGTGTATAGTTAAATCGTTTAACGTTGTAATATGATTGGGAGTGGGTGGCGTATATAATAATTGCTTTAAAATAATGGTTTTTAGGTTAAAATTAGGTTTATTTCCAACTAGAGGAGAGTTTAGTGACGTAATATTCCTATTTTCAATTTTATATGGGTGTCTATGAATGATTAATACATATGTAATAGATTAAAATAAAAAAAAATGTTATCTGATTTGTTTTAAAACATGCACATGTGTCCGAATGTGAGAAAACTATGTTTGCAAAACAGAAGGAACAGAATAATAAGAAAATAATTTTAAACGTATTCCTTTTTTTGAACTAATTTGAACTTGTTTCCTTCAGGAACTGTCTCTCTAGGTTAAAAGGGAGAAGCTAATTCAATTCCTTCAGGGTAATAAACGGATATATTTCTTCCATATCAATATTATAAATGTACTTATAGTTTTATGGTGGGTACTAGCATAATAGGGTTTTATTACTTTTCATCTTTACGCATCATCTTGGATAAGAGAATAGTCAGAGACCGTAATCATAAAACACTCCGTTTTTAACTTTTATTTCCAATATCGAGACATTGCCCATAGAGTGGCGGAACTTAACACCGCGTTTTGTCTTACCATAGCGGAAAAATGAAAACATAATGACAAAAAAAGATATCTAGGTAATGTATAAAAATTTAAACGCAACGGGATTCAAACCCGCGCCTCTTGTAAACCGTCCTAGCGCCCTGTCAGCTGCGTCGAAATTCTTTTGCGCTTATTACAACTTATTTATTTGGGGCCAGTCGTGGCGCAGAGGCATAGTGTGTGCCTGTTAATCGACTGGTTGTGGGTTCGATTCCCACTGGAGGAGTGGAAATATGTAATATTTCCATTTTCTCCGCTCTGGTGTCGAGGCAAAGCGCGGCCTTAAGTTCCGCCACTTAACACGCTATGCCTCCGAATTCGGCGGAAAGTGGGGAACGAAGTATCTTGACTCTAGGTTCCCTCTACCTACCCTGCTGTGTGCGGGATACAGCGTGAAGCTAAAAAAAAAGAAACAACCCGTTTATGTCGTTAGCATCATCCGCGGATTTCAGTTCCCGAATGCGTGAATAACACTTTAAATTTTTAAAAAGTAAATATAATCATTCTTCTAAGGAAAAATCGAATCCACTATAATCGCGTAACAGTCAGACGCTGTGCCACTGGCCACGATGGTCTATAATATAGTTGATAGGGTGAAACGTGTTTCGGACATCATAAAATATGGATGTTCTAAACAAGGGGAAAGTGGAATACGGTGTAGTATTAATACTGCGTCTACTGCAAAATATGCATACTGCAAAATATATAGTTTTTGTTTTTATTGCTGTGCGCTGTCTGGTATTTACAATTTTCGATTTTTCAAACTTTTTCTCGCATAGTGGGCTAGTTAGAGAGGACATTATGTCTAAGTCTATCATTTCGGCCTGAAATTAAGACATTGCATGTTGAGTGGCAAAATTTAGCGCCAAGCTTCGTTTTTGATATAAGATCGAAGAAATGATAATTTAAATATAGTCATTCGAGTAGGAATCGAACCCATAACCGTCGTGTTTATTTAGCTTTGACTTTTTTAGACATTTTTATATATCTCTGGGGGATGTTCACGGAACCCAACCCTGCATTTGTGTCATAACACTAGGTTCCCTCTGCCTACTCTGCTGCGTGCAGGATACAGCGTGAAGCTAAAAAAAAAGAACGAAATATAATCAACAACAAGACCAAGAATGTCTTGGTATATTCTTATTAATACTTATAATTAATACATGTTTTTCATTAGTAGTTTAATTAATATAATATTTTTCGATTACTCTAATTGTGTATGTTCTAGGAATTATTGTTATGTTACGAATGAGTAATGAATGATGTAAGGTTAAAGTTCGTTTTTAGCGAATTCTATGCGTCATACGATAGAACTGTCTTTATAAAACTGTTTTTGCGCAGTTAGTATATGGTTAACCATTTCATTAACCATATACTAACGTAACGTAACGTAACGTGTCGGGCTAAGCTGCGATGTATGGTATGCACGGACGCAAAAAGACCAGCTGAGCACATAATGGGTAGTGCAGAATGTCGCCCACCGCCTGTTAAAGGGAGAGAGGCTCCGCAAATAGGGACCTCTTCTGGACTTGGAGGCCGTCAGGGCCAGGAGGAAGCTGCTATGTCTTCATAATGGATAGACAACAAGCACGCTTCCTTCAGACGAATGCCAACCACTGCAGTGGAGCGCAGGATCTTCTATTGCAATCTATGGCCGAATGGTGCATAGACGTGGCTGTAGTTTGTGAGCCGTATTTTGTCCCTCATCATCCTCATTGGATTGGTGACTTAGACAGCTCCGTTGCTGTTGTGTTCGGAAGCATTACTGACCCTCCTCTCTCAGTATTAGAGAGGGGAGCAGGATATGTTGTGGCAGGTTGGGGAGAATACGTCATCGTCGGCGTGTACTTTTCCCCGAATCGCAGTCTGGCGGAATTTGAGATTTTTCTTGATTCCGTCAGAGCTGCAGTTGGTCGACAGTCATCGAGGAAAATTTTGGTGCTCGGTGACTTTAATGCCAAGTCTCGAGCGTGGGGGAACCGCACTTCTGACAGCAAGGGAGGAGCTGTGCAGATTTGGGCTCTACTCTCTGGGTTATCTCTTCTCAACTTAGGGACAGTATTTACTTGTGTGCGCCACAATGGAGGTTCTGTGGTTGACCTCTCCTTTGCCACGCCGTATGTCGCGCATAACATATTGAATTGGAGAGTGGAGAAAGATGTGGAGACGTTATCGGATCACCGATATATTAGATTTGAGGTCTCCACTCAGTCAGTACCAGTGGCTCGTCCTAGGGGCTCATTTCAAAGGTTCCCTAGATGGGCTCTTAGCCGGCTCAACGTAGAGCTGGCCAAAGAGGCGGCCATTGTGGCGAATTGGTGCACGCAGGGGAATATGGGGAGCGCCGATGAGTTAGCAGACCGAATGTGCAAAATTATGACAGAGATATGTGATACGGCCATGCCAAGGGTTCGACGACGCTCAGTTCGCCGCCAGGTATACTGGTGGTCGCCCGAAATCGCAGAATTGCGGGCTTCATGTAACCGGGCCCGACGTGCGTACATAAGGTACAGGAGGAGATATGGCTTAAACTCTATTCTCGAGAGTGAGTTGCAAGCCACTTATAGAGAAAAGAAGAAGGCTTTGCAACACGTCATTAAGCTGGCAAAACGCAAGGCCTATCAAGAGTTACTGATAGGTCTAAATAAATATCCTTGGGGCCGCCCTTATCTTGCTGCGCGAAACAAATTGCGTGCACATGGTGCGCCGGTGTTGGAGACCTTACACCCAGTACTTCTCCAGCATATTATTGAGGAGTTATTTCCGAGGCCAACGGAGTTTACTCCACCCAGAATGGCTCCTCCGTCTGCGATTGAGAGAGGGCACGCAGGGCATATACCCCCAGTTACTGGGGAAGAAATGAAGTTGGCCCTTGGTAGATTAAGTATTAAGAAGACGGCTCCGGGGCCTGATGGTATTTCTGGGAAAGTACTAAATATTACCCTGGAATACCTCGGTGACACTATGCGGGTACTGTTTGACCAGTGCTTTTCTTCTGGGCAGTTTCCAAAGCTCTGGAAAGAGGGACGTCTATGCTTGTTGCGAAAGGAAGGTCGTCCTTTGGACTCTCCTTCCGCATACAGGCCAATAGTGTTGCTGAATGAGATGGGCAAACTCTTGGAGAAGATTATCGCTACCCGTCTTATTCAGCATTTAGATGAGGTAGGCCCGGGACTCTCAGAGGCACAGTTCGGGTTCAGAGCCGGTCGTTCGACTATCGACGCTTTGAACGCCCTGAAGTCTCGATCGTTGGCCGCAACGGCATCAGGGGATGTTTTACTAGCGATTTCTCTTGATGTGGTCAATGCCTTTAACAGTCTGCCGTTTGAGACGCTACGAGAGGCGCTCCGGTACCATGGTGTACCTCTCTATCTCCGGCGGCTGTTAAACGACTACCTCCAGGACAGAGTGGTTTTATGGATGGGGCGTGATGGAAGAATCGGTCGGCGAGGAGTCTGTTGTGGGGTTCCACAGGGATCGGTTTTAGGCCCGTTACTGTAGAACCTTAGTTACGACTGGCTCCTGCGCTGTCGCCTGCTTCCCGGGATAAGCGTCCTATGTTACGCTGATGATACTCTCATCACAGCCCGGGGGGCTAATTATCACGAGGCAGCACGCTTAGCTAAAATCGGAGCCA
The DNA here is from genome assembly GCA_019049465.1 of Dryas iulia moderata. NCBI lineage: Eukaryota > Metazoa > Arthropoda > Insecta > Lepidoptera > Nymphalidae > Dryas > Dryas iulia. Next base: position 12,319,809 of record CM032431.1, on the reverse strand, counting down.
GCCGCGCGGTCGACTGCATTGAGGCGCTGGGTCTCAGCGTCTCCAGGTCGAAAACAGAGGCCATTCTGTTTCATGGCCCACGCAAGGGTCCTCCCCGTGGAGCCACTCTATGCATCCAGGGACAGGAAGTGGAGGTTCGGCCCCAGATGAAATATCTGGGCCTGACCCTGGATGGCCGATGGTCATTCGTCTCGCACTTCGCTCTACTTGCGCCGAAACTTATGAACGTCGCCGGTGCCCTCGGCAGGTTACTGCCGAATGTCGGAGGGCCGGACTCTCCATGCCGACGACTTTATGCCGGCGTGTTGAGATCCATGGCACCGTACGGTGCGCCCGTGTGGGCGGATGCTCTCACTGCTCGTAATAAGACCCAATTGCGTAAAGCGCAGCGGGTCATAGCAGTGAGGGCGATTCGGGGATACCGTACGGTGTCATGGACGGCGGCTACGCTTTTGGCGGGCGATCCTCCTTGGGAATTGCAGGCGGAGGTGCTCGCCAGAGTTCATACTTTCCGTGCAAGTGAGCGGTTGCGAGGTGAGCAACCATCGGTAGAGGGTATCGTGCGGATCAGGAGAGTTGCGGATGTCGCCCTGATCCGGCGATGGAAGGAGGACTTAGGGTCCCCGGCGGCAGGCCTAGCGACGGTGGAGGCGGTCCGCCCCCACCTAGAGCGCTGGGTCAAGAGGAGTTTCGGGGTCCTGACGTTCAGACTGGTGCAGGTGCTGACGGGGCATGGTTGCTTCGGCAAATACCTGCACCAGATCGCACGTCGGGAGAGGTCGCCGGCGTGCCAAGAGTGTAATGCGCCCGTCGATTCGGCGCATCACACTCTGGCCGAATGCCCTGCTTGGGCCCCACAACGCCATGCCTTGATGGCTGTAGTGGGTAGGGACCTTTCACTTACCAGTGTGGTGGGAGCCATGCTGGATTGTGAGAGGAACTGGTCTGCGATGGTCTCCTTCTGCGAATCCGTTATCGCCCTGAAGGAGGCCGCGGAGCGGGCGCGTGAGTCCAGTGCTAGTGCTGACCCGCTCCGCCGTCGGAGGCCAGGGGGTAGGAGAAGGCGGTACGCGCATCTTCTACTCCCCCTACCCTAGAGGAGCTACTGCGGGAGGGCTGGGATGATCCTCCTGCAAGTCATCAAGGCTGCGGGTGCTCTGGAAGAAACCCCAGAGCACCCTGAAGGCGACGGTGGTCTGCATTAGGTGGGCCGTCCACCGAGGCGTCGTAGTGGAATGCGCGAGCGAACCTGCGACGTCTCATGAGGGTGGAGAGGGTTTCCGCTGGGTTTTAGTGGGTAGTATCGGACTCGTCGTTGAGCCCCACAGTATCATCCGTATGCAAGGCAGTTCTGTCTTCCTTGTGTACGGATGATCTGCGTAAACTGCATTTCCCAGCGAAAAAAAAAAAAAAAAAAAAAAAAAAAAAAAAAAAAAAAAAAATGGTTAACCATTTCATTGTAATAATCGACTATTTAATTTTTTTAGCTTCACGCTGTATCCTGCACATTTTTTTAGCTTCACGCTGTATCCTGCACACAGCAGAGTAGGCAGAGGGAACCTAGTGTTATGACACTCCGTTCCCCACTTTCCGCCTAATTCGGAGACATTGCGTGTTAAGTGGCGAAACTTAACGTCGCACTTTGCCTGGAGAAAGCCAGAGCGAAGGAAACGAAAATATTAAATATTCCCACTCCTCGAGTGGGAATCGAATCCACAACCAGTCGTTTACAGTCCACGTTCGTGCCACTGCGCTACGACTGGCCCCAATATAGAATTACAAATAATATAATATTACATGTTATTTCTAAATATTTTATGAACACAAGGAAAACGAAAATGATGATTCAACTTATGCGCGTAAACAAAGTAGGTTGTAATATACCGGTTGATAACTTCGCAAGTGAAATCCGGTGTGATGCGGTGAGGTTAGCGAACAAAGCTCATTGTCTACAGAACATATAGAGGACTCGAAAACTTGTTGTTTTTAAAACATTTATATAGAAATAATTAGTATTTATATATACAAATAAATAAAATTTGAATGTGTGTGTTTGTAATGTTAAAATAACCGGTTTTTACTAAATGTATATTTACGAGTGTGTGTATATACGTGGTAAATATACCAAAATAATATTTTTGTAATTTTTGTCTGTCTTTCTGTATGTTTGTTCCGGTTAATCTTAGAAACGGCTACACTGATTTTTATGGGAGTTTTACTGGCAGATAGCTGATGTAATAAGAGTAAGTTAGGCTAATTATAATTTAATACGCGGGTAAAATTATGGGGACACAGCTTTAAGACAAAGCGCGAACACGCAGTGCCTCGATTTCAGGCAGAATGTCTCAGTCTAGACCAGATTTGTTCCTGTATTTTTCTTAAGATTTCTCCACTAGTTCGCTATGAGGAATAGATAAGTAAATTTATATGAAAATATAAACCACTTAGGTACGTCAGTGCGGACGGGTTAGCAATAAGATATGTATTACTTGAAACTTACTTTTATCTTTTGTTACAAAATATATAAAAATCTGATAAATGTACTGTATGTCATTTTCTATTTACTTTTCAAGATTACTCGATTACTTTATTTATATCTTTGAGAATTTCGTGTAACTTGCAATAAATACCAGTAAATACCTGAAGGTATTAGACATAACCTAACGAAAAACAGAAGGAGAAAAAATTGTATAAAAACTATCCAAAAAAAACTACAGTAACAAAAAAAATATTACGACATAATCCAAAATAATAATTAGTATAGAAAAAAGGCATATCTATAGGTATACGAAAAAATTATAAACTTTTCCATAAGATAAACTAAAAGTCAAAACGAATGAAGTGAAGTGTGACGATGATATCAAATGAATAATGAATATATACTATATACTTAATGTTATTATCATTCCTTCACAAAGACGGTTGTTGAACTTGTTAGGTATAATTACACGTTTTAAACATTTAAGAAATAAGAATTTTATTAGAGCCAGAATTGTGGCCAGTCGTGGCCCAGTGGCACAAGAGTGTGATTGTAAACGACTGGTTGTGGGTTCGATTCCCACTCGAGGAGTGGAAATTATAAGTTAAGTTCCGCCACTTAACACGCAAGCCTCCGAATTCGGCGGAAAGTCGGATCGGAGTGTCTTAACACTAGGTTCCCTCTGCTTACCCTGCTGTATGCGGGATATAGCGTGAAGCTATTTAATTTAATTTTATTAGAAAACGTATAAAAAATTGAACGCAGCTGGATTCAAACTGTTACGCTTTCACGGCTAATCTACAGGACCAATTTGGATGAAATTTAGAATGAAAGTAGTAAAAGTGACTAGGTTAGTTGACTAGCATAGGCTACTTATTTTTTCAAAAATCAACCTCTAAAGGGTTAATAGGGGATGAAAGTTTATATGAAAAATCCACACCAATTGTAATGAATTTTGAGATTGAATGAAATATAGTGGATAATCTAAGCTTAAACATAGGCTACTTTATTTTTTAAAAAACGCTCCCCCGAGGGTTGCAATATAACGAAATAGTTCACGCGGCGAAGACGCGAGCGGGCCTCTAGTAGTTTTATAAGTTACTTCGGCTAATACTTTGTACGAGGTTTTTATGGTTTCATAATATATGATGTCAGTATTTATTTATTTAAGTTTGACTATATGAATAGTCAGCTGTGAAGCTATTTATTAAAATTTTATTGTTGATTGCTATTTATCAAAGTTTGATTATTCATAGCTAAAACAGAACAACGTCTGCCCGGTCACCTAGTATTTAAATAAAACTAGCTGACTCGTTGACCTTCGAATCGCCATATTTTTTCCAGTCGTAAACAAATGAAATGTTTCCTTTTTGGTAAATTCAATCACTTGGATTATTAGTAATTTTATATATTGACATGTTTGATTTATCGATAGCGGTTGACCCATGAAATTAAAAGGTACCGGATGCTCGTTTCATAAGAACAGATGGCATAATCTTCCAATATAGGTACGACTATATTTGGGAAAGTTATTTTTTTTTCAACTTCACGCTGTATCCCGCACACAGCAGGGTAGGCAGAGGGAACCTAGTGTTAAGACACTCCGTTCCCCACTTTCCGCCGAATTAGAAGGCTTGCGTGTTAAGTGGCGGAAATTAACGCCGCGCTTTACCTTGACACCAGAGCGAAGAAAATGGAAATATAATTTCCACTCCTCGAGTGGGAATCTAACCCACAACCAGTCGTTTACAGTACACGCTTGTGCCACTAGGCTACGACTGGTCACTTTGGGAATGTTAAGTTACAAATACATTAGTATTTTCATGTTAATATACACTTTCGTCGTTTTTTCTTCTGTTGTGAAATCACACTTCTTACTTTATACCCCATAACATACTGAAAGAAATATTGTTCACTACTTTCCACCTGAATTTGAAATATTGCTTGTTGAGTGGCGGTACTCAACACCGCTTTAGCATGTATCAGAGCGAAAAATATTAATCTTACGACTAGAAATCGAACCCAAAACCAGATATTGTCCAAGATTCTGCGCCATTGCGCCACAATACTTTTTTATATAAAATATATAATAATTTACTATAGAGACACAGATATACGCAACTCCATACGTAAAAATGATTACACACTATTGATAAGTAATCTATAGCCGCGTCACGTACTAACGACTGATCGTGTCCAGGATGCCAAATTGTAACCTAGTTCCAGACTTTAAATATTAGCTTTCATTTAAAACAGGGGTGGGCAACCTGCGGCTCGCTTAATAATTTTATGCGGTCCGTCAACGTTTCTTTTATATTACAAATTAGATGAGGCCGCAACTTTGTCTGCGTGGAATTTCCTAAAAAAGCTTTTTTTTAGCTTCACGCTGTATTCCGCATACATCAGGATAGGCAGAGGAAACCTAGTGCTAAAACACTCCGTTCCCCACTTTCCGCCGAAAAAAAAGTTATAATTCTAAAATAAAAGTAGCCTAAGTTATACTATTAGAATAATAATAGAATAATACTATTAAATCAGCTATCTACTAGTGAAAATCCTGTTAAACTCGGTTCACCTGTTCTAGAGATTAGCCAGAACAACTAGACAGACAGACAAAGATTGTAAAAACGTTGTTTTAGTATATGTACCATTTGCGTATTTAATAAAACGCGGTTATTTTAAACAAAATAGACATTCCAATTTTATTTCCTTGTAGATATTTATATTCACTAACTACTTTTTAAATATTATTAATACAGTATGTGATTTTGGCCGCTAAAACAATCATAATTTAGATACTCGTAGGTAGCTAAAGAAGGTTGCTTACCCCTGATTAAAAGAGCTCCAGTTTTGAATGGCTACTTCAAAATTATTTTATAATATTTTAAAGTGTTATTGACATACTTTAGAATGCAAAAAATATATCTATGTACATATTTTTTATTTCATTGTAGACACATTTTTAAAGAAGACTTCTATAGGGTACAAATTATAATAATTAAAAAAAAATAGCTTCACGCTATATCCCGCACACAGCAGGGTAGGCAGAGGGAACCTAGTGTTAAGACACTCCGTTCCCCACTTTCCGCCTAATTCGGAGGCATTGCGTGTTAAGTGGCGGAACTTAACGCCGCGCTTTACCTCGACACCAGAGCGAAGAAAATGAAATTATTAAATATTTCCACTCCTCGAGTGGGAATCGAATCCACAACCAGTCGTTTACAGTCACACGCTTATGCCACTGGGCCACGACTGGCCACATTGGCAATTATAATAATGTTAAGATAATAACGTGATATAATGATAATTTTCGTCTTACGCAAGTAGCGCAGTTGGGCAGCGTTTAACTCAAAATGTTATAATTATAGGTTTCATTCCCACGCGAGATAGTGAATATATTTAAATTTATTTTCGTTCCTCTGCTCTGGTAATGTTTCTCTGTACTTTTCTCTGATTATTATTATTTGTTCCTTGTTATAAATGATAAAGTGAATTATTTTAAAGAAAAGTTTGTTGGTACAACTAAGTACTCTTTGAAAATCTTTGGGTAATTTCCTTACGGAAGTATGAAATAAAAACTTTTTTCAAAACAGTATATCAAAATAAACCTTTAAGGATACATTTCTGAGTTCAAGCGGCAGAATAAAATTGGTATAGGTCATATATTTTTTTTTTTAAAAAAAAAACAATTATCAAATAAATACATAGTGGTTTACTCTACTAAACTAATTAATTTTAAGACTACTGAAAAACGTATGTTCTTATAGCAAGTTATAAATAATATTACCAACAATTTCATTAATAGCCATCCACTTACAAAGTATACAATGATGCTTTAAAAGAGCACCATTAAGCTTGATATATTTTTGGCATAATAATTAATATAGCGGACTTAGTAACGCAGTGAGCCAGCGTTTATCTGTAAACGCAATGGTTGTGGGTTCGATTTCATTTAGGGAAAATGATTGTTTTTCGTTACCATTTCCTTCCTCTGGTAAGACCAATCATAGCGTTGAGTTTCTTTGCTTGACAATATCTCTCGTAGTCTATTCAAGTCTTTGTCGTCCCTGCTATATGAGAAAAGCGTGAAGCTAAATATGTAATAATATAATACGTTATATTTCATATTCAATATGAATATTAGTATAAGGCTCTTATCACGATTTTGATATGGGTATAACGCTGACGTTAACTTCCGATCCAAATGTTTTATCACGTCATTTAGCTATAGAGTTCAATTTAAGTAAAAAATTTAGCTACATAAATTTCTTCAAACTTAAAATTAGTTGAAATTGTTACCGGAATTACAAAAATACTAATTATTTCCCATTTTGCTTGCAGAGCGTCAACAAACATTAGTATTAGTGTTAGAGAAGTGTGAGGCGCTCTCAAAGGGCGTTCCGAACACGCGGAACCACAACGATGGCTGGCCCACGGCGCTGGTGCAGGCCGAGCCCGAGGCCCCGGCGGTGGGCCGCTGGGGCGCGGAGTGGCCGAGTTGACTCAACTCGGAGCCCGCGGACCCCCACGACCTGACCAAGCCACTGCCGCCCCCGCGCTGGGCGCACTCGCAGGAACCGCTACATCTAACATCGGAAAAACACGAGGACTTCGTCACTCGAGCCGAGTCGATATTGAGAAAACTCCTCGTGGAAAACAACTATGATTCTATCAGCAATTTCATATCGCTGTTCGACACTTGGGAAAAGAAGAAAGTGCCGTTGAACGCTATGTTCGAAGACTACGCTCCGCCGATCAGGAGGAAGAAACATACTTGCGTTGGTTTGGGAATGGAGCTAGTTCAAAAGTGGAGAACTCTGAACAAGGATTTCAATGGGCTAGAGACAGCTATGGCGTTACTATCGTGTGAGGAAGCAGTAGTGGACGTCCGGGATTACGTGATGATGGGTGAAGGACCTGCGTCAGTGGAGTATGCGGAAAAGGAACATGTGCTGGTTGGTATCCAGGTTGTGATAGACGGACGCCCAGGAATTATGCTGGCTGACCCTGGATACCATGTTTCTAGAATTATCACCGTGATGGCTGATCGTGCTTATCCGCATACAAGTGAGTATAAGAAGTATTTTCATTTACCAAAATAAATTTAACGTTATCTATAAATAGAATATTAAAATGATAATATATTTGAGTTACTGTACCATAAAATATTTATTGCGATATAAAATATATATCGTAATAAAGCGAAAAAGTTTCTAACTGTAATCGCGATGGTTCGATGATCGATATCGATAAAAATATCTATAAAATCGATAAAATTAGAATAATCGATTCTAATTTTATTGCTTTATGAAGATAAAGCGTAGTATTAACCAAGCAATGTCTCGAATTGTAAACTGCTAAAAATGTATTTACCGATCAAAATGTTAAACGTACAAAACCTAAAAACATTCTTCTACTCCTCTATTTAAGTGTACATACAAATATACATTTTTACTAATCCTACAATATCTTAAAAATTATCCGAAATTTAAATCTCTAAAAGGATCATAAAACTACACTCCACTTAACACGCAATGCCTCCAGAATTGGACCTTCCCTCTGCCTACCCTTCTATATGCAGGATACAGCGTGAAACTAAGAAAAAAATATAACAAAAAATCATTTAAATTCAGGCTGGTTCACAAAATCGGAAGAGCCGCACTGTACAAAGGAGTACGAGTACAGTTTCAGCCCCCACAACAGCAACTACGTGGAGTGGCACGAGCGCGTCACCCGCGACCTGCACGTCAAGTACCAGACGTCCCTCATATACGCGGCCCAGCCTTATCTCGATAGTATACAAGTGACTGAGAAACGAAATCTGGTGTATAACTTCAGGTGGGTTATTTTTTAAAGTGTTAAAAGATATGTTTTTAGATAATGTTTAGAAATTTGAACGCAGCGGGATTCGAATCTGCGGCTAGTGGAAACCGTTCAGCCGTCCAAGTTTGGCGCAAGCTTGAAGCGTTCAAAATTTTATACGTTTGTCAAATATGTCCCTTTCGAATAAGCTGTTAATTTGTTTTAGGTCATTAAAACCCAAAATCTTTAAAAAAATTATAGATACTAAAGTTTAAAGTTTAAATAGTTTCTGTATAGTATTAGAATATTTGGTGTTCATAATTTTTATACACATTTTTAATGTAACTATGGAAGGTGGATTCATCTCGAAGATTTTGGTAGTCAACAGGTGTATATACACTTATTTTCGTTTCCTCATTCCGGTATCATAGACAAAGCGTGGCTTCAAATTCCACCACTTAATACAGAATATATTGATTTCAGGCGGTCTAATACCAAGATACTCCGTTCTTCACTTTGAAGAATGGAATATCTTGACGTTAGTTTCTCTCTGACTATCCTAAAAAGCGTGAGCCTAAATTAAAACCTTCATTCCTCAAAAATCTAGATATTAGACGTATTTTCTCTTTTAATACAGGAGTCTCCTAGCACGTGATCCCAAAGGCAATCTCATCGCCGGCATGTACTTCCCCATCGGCCTCCCCAGCAAGGACTCCTCCTTCACCATATTCTCGGGCTCGGGAACTGAGAAGAGACGTACAAAGTACAAATTCAGTGCCTTCACAGAAACTGATAATGTTAGTTGTTTAGTTGCTAATTTATGTTTTATGCCTTTTATGTGGGTTTGCTTTTTTTTTTGGTTTCTGGTTGTCTTTTTTTTTAGGTTTTAAGTTGATGTAAGTCCTCAGTTATTGAAATTTGGTGGGTTATTGACAGTAATCTTACTGTGTAGTTTTACCAGTAAGTTTACTGTATATTTCCATTTCAGTCAACTTATATGTTTTTTTTAATATTTTTTCAGAGAGTAAATTAATTTCTATAAGGGGTTCCGTTCATATCATTAAAATGATTAGGTTTATATGTAATTTTTTTTTAAAACTGGTAAGTCTATTTGGGATCAAAATTCCTTCTAATCTTACAAGTGAGTCTATCACTAATAAAATTACAGTATTTTTATTTCAAAGTAAACTATATTAGGAAAGAAATTCCGTCGTGTGTCAATGTGACAGCGTCTGACTGCAAAACGATGGTTGCCGTTTCGATTCCCACTCGGGGATTGAATATATTTAAATTTTCTTTTCTTTGTTCTGGTACCTGAGACAAAGTGCGGCGTTGAGATCCGTCATTCGCAATAACTCAATTTCGTGCGGAAAGTGGACGACGGAGTGTTTTGACAGTCGTGGGCCAGTGGCACAAGCGTGTGACTGCAAACGACTGGTCGTGGGTTCGATTCCCACTCGAGGAGTGGAAGTAACTAATATTTCCATTTTCTTCGCTCTGGTGTCGAGGTAAAGCGCGGCGTTAAGTTCCGCCACTTAACACGCAATGCCTCCGAATTCGGCGGCAAGTGGGGAACGGAGCATCTTAATACTAGGTTCCCTGTGCCTGCCCTGCTGTGTGCGGGATACAGCGTGAAACTAAAAAAAAAAAATATAATCCGGATCTCGGAAACGGCGGGGGAGAAAATTCGATCTAGCCAGGTTTCATTTTTATAAAATGTTTTCTCTCTCTCTTTCTCTGGATTTTCGACCATTTAAATAAAACTGCTAAAATATCATTAGTATACGAATGTCAATTTCGCATCTTTTGACAGCGTTGTGTTAGCTCAGTTGAAAGGGCTGTTGCTCTTCATGATTACTTTTTACGGTTAGTCCACAGTTCGATCCTGACATCCAGACTTTTTTTATTTCTTTTTTATTTGATTTTTTATTGTAATTTTTATTTTATTATATATATATTATATAGCTTCACGCTATATCCCGCACACAGCAGGGTAGGCAGAGGGAACCTAGTGTTAAGACACTCCGTTCCCCACTTTCCGCCGAATTTGGAGGCTTGCGTGTTAAGTGGCGGAACTTAACGCCGCGCTTTACCTCGACACCAGAGCGAAGAAAATGGAAATATAATTTCCACTCCTCGAGTGGGAATCGAACCCACAACCAGTCGTTTACAGTCACACTCTTGTGCCACTGGGCCACGACTGGCCCCAGTAATTTTTATTTATTATATCATTTTATTGTCAGTGGCCAGTCGTGGGCCATTGGCACAAGCGTGTGACTGCAAACGACTGGTCGTGGGCTCGATTCCCACTCGAGGAGTGGAAGTGCTTAATATTTCCATTTTCTTCGCTCTGGTGTCGAGGTAAAGCGCGGCGTTAAGTTCCGCCACTTAACACGCAATGCCTCCGAATTCGGCGGAAAGTGGGGAACGGAGTATCTTAATACTATGTTCCCTCTGCCTACCCTGCTGTGTGCAGGATAGAGCGTGAAGCTAAAAAAAAGAATCATTTTATTATTATAATCATTATTTCAAAATAACGATTTCTCGAAATAAATACCGAGCGGATCTCGGTCACCGGATATTATTACTGGTGATACTAAACAGCAACAACCTAATTTGGATGGGTGGGCGATTATAAATTGTGTTTTGTTATTTTAGCTGATAAATGTTGTTATTAATCATCCTGTCATTATTAATAACTCTTATCACGGACGCTTTACCATATTTAACGTTTCCTTGTATGTATACCTACACGATAAATTTGCGAATATGTTTAACAACTTAGTTCATTTTATTTGTGGGGAACAGAGTGTCTTAACACTAGGTTCCCTCTGCCTGCCCTGCTGTGTGCAGGATACAGCGTGAAGCTTCACTTTATTTTTAAAGAAATTGATTGATTTATCCGTTTAAACTGTTATTTTTAAAGTGTTATACCACACTTAGAACTGTACTTTAAAATTGAAAATAACATTTAGAAAATGTATAAAATCTCGCTGCGTTCAAATTTTTATTTAGCAATGCGACAATAATTAAAACAATGTACAATTTTCAAACATACAAAACAAACGTTTGATAAAATTCGTAATACTATATTGTAGTATTTTTTTTTTGTTTTAAGATAAGTGGTGGAACTTAACACCGCGTTTTACCTCGACACCAGAGCGAAGAAAATGGAAACATAATTTCCACTCCTCGAGTGGGAATCGAACCCGCAACCAGTCGTTTACAGTCACACGCTTGTGCCACTGGGCTACGACTATCAAATCTATTGTAGTCTGTTGCAATATAGAGTAGTCTTAATTCTTTTCTTTCAGCCCAAATCGGAGATATTGCTTTTTAAAGCTTACTTGGTCTTGCTTGTTTTGAAAAATGAAATTTATTTTTTTAAAATTTTTCGTAGCACAATTTTCAGATACGCTCACGTACTTACAGTATTTATACTGTGGGCGTATAAAGCGTGAAAATTTGAGATTAGGTTATATCTTAAATGAATTAGAGCCTCATTAACCCTCAATTTCGTTTATTGAAAACGTTAAAACATTTTTTCTTAACGTAGGAACAATTTTATATGAATATATTAAATGTTTTTTACAATTTTTATACATTTGTTAAGTATAATATCGTCTAAAGGCGTTAGTAATTATTTGACAATAAAAAAATCATTTAATATATAGTTAAAGTAAATAATTGATTAAAAATCATTGATTTTACATTTCATATAAAAAAAATATTAAAAATTATTTCATTCTCCTAAATTACTTACATGCTAATAAAGTAACCAAAGAATTCATTGGAATGGAGACTGGCACCTGAACCAACTGCCCTGTATTTCCGATCGCCAGATCCTAAAAATATGAACTATATTTCGTATTTACCTTCAATATTGCCATAAAAAAAACAAAACAAAGCTGAAAACAAAATAAAACGGCCAACAATTAACAAAACTTTTTCCCCGTGGGGGGACGGGTTAAGAATACAATTCCCCCCCGCCGCTGGGTAGCGTCCCGTAAAAGGCGGGTAACCCAGTAGTTTGGTGGTAGGAGATTCGTTCTCCGACTGGCTCGCGACCACTATCGTGTCAAAGACGAACTGCCAAATATCTGATGATGTGTTCCGGTTCGATGGCACGTAAGCCAGCTCTCCCTATTCCCATCATTCCCATCCTTCCTCCTTCCTTTTTGTCCTACATCCCCGAGGCTGGCAACGCATCCATAACTCTAATGTTGTGGATGTTTATGGGCGAAGGTAACCACTTAACACCAGGTGGGCCTTCTGCTCGTTTGCCTCCTTATTCCATAAAAAAAAAATGTATTTTTAAATCATTTTTTTACACGATAATTTAATTTACAACATTTAACACTTTACCTTGGGCAGGTTTACTCTATGATGTAGTGCGCTAACTTTATCACTATCATAATAGATACTCAAACAAACAAACTGTCACTTCCTGACAAGTGACTGATGAGTTTAGTCACTGGCTAATGATAATAAAAGTGTGTGTCCTAACACTTTTAATATTAGTTACTGCGCTCATCACTTTCTCGATCGATTTCGATTTTACAGAAATTATATCATGTTGCAATCGTAGCGTTTGGCACTCCGTTCTCTCTGACTACCCCGCAAGGGATACAGTGAAAAACAAATATCATATTGCAAATTTAAACCACTTTTGTTTAAGATATTATTTAGAAAAGTTACGATTATTGCTATTACAATATTCCAATATTATGAATAATTTTAAAAGACTTATGTAAATAAAATTCTGAAAAAAAACTTTAAAACAGAACATTAGACAGTACAAATTTACATATTAAATTAGCTCAAAGCCATAACTCATAATGACCGATCATTATGGCAACTATTGCCGTGTATTCAATTCTACTCGAAAAAGATAATCGTACGTAATTTTCTAATGAATTTTTAACCAAGTTTTAGTAAACTGAGGACATGTTTGTTTTGCTTTTCAATGTTTGATTTTAATTCGCTTTTGCATGCTTTTTTTACTTGTTTTTTTTATTTGTTATTAAAAAGAAGAGTGCCGCTTTTTTTTCTCATAGCAGAGTAGTCAGAGAGAACCTAGTGTGAAGACACTCCGTTCTCCATTTTGCATTTCAAATCAAGATCGTACTTTGTCTTCCTACAGCGAAATTAATTTAAAATATGATTATTTCTCTCAGTGGTAATTGAACCCACGACCACTTACTTTTAGCCTGTTTATTTGTTTATTTTTATAGCCTTAATAAGCACATAGCCTACACTTTATATAAAGTTTAGTTAAAGGTAGTTTAGTCAAATTCTATATCTAAAGTTTATGGCCTATTTTATAATTCAGATTTTCCATTTTAATAATTACATATCTCTTATATATACGTACATATGACGTAACCTAACACCATATTTTGTCAACAAGACCAGGTAAATGAAAATATATTCGGAAATATTGTTTCCCCATTTGGGTTAACAGGAAAATACATAAAGTTGTGAAATATATATCAACTTTTTCCTGTCATATGCCACTATAACATTAATAATTTATCATATTGTTTCCTTTATATAAGTCTTATTTAACAAAAAAATACAATTCCACAGATCGATCCCACAGTGAGAGAGGAAATAGAAAGATGCAGTGAACAGCTAAGATACAAGAAACGTGCCCTTCTAGGAATCATTGTTAAACTTGCGAAAATTCTAAACAACTACGCATTTATAAAGCAAATGTTGGACATCAACGATCACATCTGCCGAATGTCTTTATGACAGGAAAGTATGACGCAAAATGGCGTCAACAAGATGGCCGACAAGGCATAAGATGGCGACTTCATTATTTTCTTATTTCATTTATATTATATTTAATTTTTTATTCATTTGATGATTTACTTTATATTAATTTAATGGTGATGGGTTCGTATTGTGATTTATTGTTATTTTATTTACTTTTGCTATTGTTAATTTGGTGAATTGGGTTTTTTGACAAATTTATTACATTTTTTATGATTTTAAGTTAATATGTGTTTTATTTAATTCCATATAAAAATAAAAGATATATTTAAAAAAGAAGCAAAAATATATGTTTATGTTACATCAAAATGAAATCTTTTATTTTCAAGGACCTTCCATCGACATATAGATTTATAGCAAAATCCAACGCTGTAATTCGAGTAAACAACTTAAAACATAACCTCAAATGTAAAAAATAATGATAATTAAAAAAAAAAACAATTGAATACAAAATTTGCAAATCGAGTATCAACATCAAGGCTGTCGTGTTGAATAGTAATTAACTATAAACGCGATTAATTGTGAATTTAATTCCCTCTCGGAATAATGATTATTTTTAAAATATGTTCATTCCTTCCTTGTAAAACAAAAGCATTGCTTTATATTCCGCCACTCAACATGGGACGCCTTGTATTTACATAGAAAGTAACGAATGGAGAATTTGGCCACTAGGTTCTCTCTCACTACCTGCCATACGAAAAAGAGCGTCAAGCATGAAATTGGGTACAAAAATAAAACACATAATCCGCTACCAAGAGTTTAATCATCACACGAATAAGATTTCTTTACACTAACATCAATATTACTTCTAAAAATATCCTCTTATAGTTATGTATTACGACATTTCATCTAGAACTTACAACAAAACGAGAATTAAGTTTACACTTGACAGATTTGATAGAACGAGATAGCGAATCCTTCGACCAATCAGAACAGCTTATTTTAGCTCCGTCCCTTTTTCACTTAGTATAGACCAATCAGCGTCGAGAAAGAGACAACTATAACACATATACTTTGTCTCGCTTACACTTGGTTTACTTTACCTTAATCAGTCCATTAGTCAATCTGTTCATATTTTAAACGACATTTAAACTTAATAACGCTTTAAAGGAGTATTAACACTCTTTTAAAGTGTGTGTGATAAGAAACTATGAACTTTATCTAATACTATCTTATATTTAATAGGTACGAATAATAAAGCGTGATGTGTACTCGTGTGCATCGCAATAGATTTCAGTCCAAATTATACAGAAAAATTAATAACACTGGCTACTAACACTTAAAATTCAAATAAACAGAAAACAAACATCACTGACGGCTCAAAGACGTTAGTTAATAATTACTGTAATTAAATCGATTTGTTTATATCGATTTTGCATCACTAACTTTAAATGACGACTCTGAGATTGGATATAACTTTAACTGTGATTTCTTAATATAATTCTATAATGTTTAATCAATTATTTAATATAACACTAATATTACAGATTTTTCAAACAATATATTAAAAATCGGGCCACCACAGATAAAAATTAAAAAAAAATTTTAAAAAAAAATGGACTGAAACAAGAAAACGACAGCGAACAAACTAACAAATAAACAGCTAGAGAAACAAAAAACACAAACTAAAATCAAATATTTTATTACAGGAATGAGCGATTCGTTTGTCCAGCGCCCTTATTTTGTGCCTAGAGATTACTAAATATTCTAGTCTTACTTACATGACGTTAGGATCTCATCTACTTATTATTAAAATTAATTACTTATGTTATACAGAATGGACTTATTAAAGAATGAAATGTAAAAAAAATACTAGTAGTATACATAAATTTATTTTAAGTGCCCTTTTAAATTATGTGAGGGCCTAGCTGCGAAATAAAAAAAAAATAACAGTCGTTTACTGGCTATTCAAAGCCCCCTGTACGTCTGGGAGGTCTTAGGCCCTCTAATATTAAGGGTCCATTTGCAAAGTGAAACAAATTATAAAAAGTTACATTATAGTTCCTTACAGGGCATTACAGACCCCTCAGAAATTAGGGGCCCAAAGTTAAATAAAATTAACTGTTTATCCTTCTTTAAATACTTAACAAAAATCTTTACTAAAGCAAATTTTATATTATATATATAAAAAAAATATAGTCCATCCATTCTGCAATGAATAAAGGCTCAAAGGGTTAAAACGTACCCGTTACAATTACATTACAGTACATATATCACATGGAACATAAATAAAAAAAAAAAAAAAAAATAGAATAAATATGAGAATTTTCTAGAACAAAGTCTGAAACAAAAGTATGTATCCATGCGATATTATTAAGACCTAAGTTACATACTTCATTTAGTGCTAATTTCTAGTCAATTTACTTACAATTTTGACATACGACAAATACATTTTTTTTTAAATTTCATATTACAGTTTATATATGCAACAGATTATATATTTTTTATTACCATAACTGTTTTTTTTACATTTTATATAAGAAGAGTTTAAATTTATGAAAGCAGATCCTAGATAATTGTTATTTTTTTATTAATAATAACATCATGAGTCAAAAATTGCTAAATTGTCATTTTAAGGGCTTGTCAAAGCAAGAAAAGAAAAAAAAAATGGAAACATAATCCCACAATAATAAGTAGGCAATCAAAATCCATTGACATTTAAATAAAAGGACTTATTGAAATAATACTAAACGATCACTAATCTTTCAAGTTGTTAGCGATATCGACTAGTAACCGGTAGTGTTAGGCCAAATTTAATTGCAATTAACAATTAACTATTAACAAAAGGGTATTTCTTTGGGTGAAAATCACAATTAACATAATAATTCATTGTTAATTGTAGTGTAATAATTAAGAACTAATTATGTGATTTCCCCAATAAATATATAATTGTTAATATTTAATAGTTAATTGTAATTAAAATTTGTCCAACACTGCTAGTAAGTAATATACAGTGAGAGAAGTTACAAAACAAAATCATTAATATTTAATCAAACATTAAGATTGACTCATTAACAATCATTAAGTCTTAAGAAAGGCGATCTCTATTAAGAATACACTAATTCATGTTTAATTAAAAAGTAGAGTGCTTCTATATTTTATTGACGTCACATTAATATAATGATCATTAACATGTATCATTAATTTACTGCAATCATTGTATATATAGTATAACTATATTTAGAAACAGTGCAGTATTCACATGTATATTAATAATTAATGATGAAGAAAATGATATTTTAAATATTAACACAACGTCAACTATCAAAAGAAGCCTCCTATTTAAAAAAAATCATAAAGAAAAACATTGCAACTTCATTTACTCTTCTATATCTATATAATAATCGATATATTTAATCGTGATCGTACAACTAGTCGTTATCGCATTGTTATATTTGTTATGTTAATTGTTGGCATTTTTATGTTGGTATTACTGAATTTATTTTAAATGACACTATTTTAACCAGATCAATCGTTTATATTATAAATTTATGAAAATATATTTTAGAAAACCTAACGTTTCTCCCGTCATCTAAAATACCCTTTAAAAACGTATTTTCAAATAGCAATACACCTAAGAACAATCAGATCAAAACAATATCATTTTTTTAAAAATGACGTCAAACATTTTCATAATCACTGTCAATAATCATCAGTATTAATATTTAAGTTGGCATTACCATATTTATTTTAAATAATTCTATTTTAACCAGTTTATTCTTTTATTTTATAATATTTGAAAATACATTTTAAAAAACGTTACGTTTCGAATACTTTACAGTACTCCACTCACAATTACATGTCTAAAATATATTTTCAAATAGCTAAACACACAAAAATAAACAGATTAAAACAATATCACTTAAAACGTTTCCCAAAATGGCGGAAACCATCCTAATAATCACTGTCAATTATCACCAGCATTAATATTTATGTTGGCATGTTGGCAATACCGTATTTATTTTAAATAACACTAGTTTTACCAGATCATTCTTTCACATTATAATATTTGAAAACACATTTTAAGAAACCTGACGTTTCGAATACTTAACCTCCTTAATCACAATTAACCTTCAAAAACATATTTTCAAATACAACCAAAACAATTAATCAAGTTAAAATATAATCACTTAAAACATTACAAAAAATGGCGTCAACCACTTTCATAATCACTGTCATTAATCATCAGTATTCATGTTTATTTTGGAATTAATGCTAACACTAACCCAACCCCAACACTAGCCACAACATAAATACTAATATTTATGTTGGGGTTAGTGTTGGCTGTTTGATCATTAGTATTAATGCTTATGTTGGAATTAGTGTCAGTATTTATGTTGGGGTTGGGGTTAGTGTCAGGATAAGTGTTGACTGTTTAATCATCAGTATTAATGTTTATGTTGGAATTAGTATTAGCATTTATGTTGGGGTTAGTATTGGTGTTGGTGTTGGTGTTGGTGTGAGTCGGCGAGTGTCGGTGTCGGTGTCTGTGTCGGCGTTGCGGGTGCGCGCCGCCGTAGACCTCGCGCACGCTCGAGCTATAGACAAATGAGATATTTAATTATTATATTATAGACATATGTTTTTGACACTAAGCCTAATAGAGTGAGAGAGGGATGGATAGTTTTGATACTAAATTATAGAATTATTTTTTATATTAAACGCATATCAGATGCAAGAATGTCAGTGGAACTTTTGCAAGAACAGTGGAAAGATTTCTTCTCAGGTTTGAGACATGAATATTAGCAAACAGGTGGTAAATTGTTAAAAGTTTAAAAAAACAAATCATGTAACTTCTTATTTTGAATAAAATTGACTTTTGATTGTAAGTATCAAAATATATATTTTAATTGTAATCTTATATTATATTAAATGCATATCAGATGCAAGAATGTCAGTGGAACTTTTGCAAGAACAGTGGAAAGATTTCTTCTCAGGTTTGAGACATGAATATTAGCAAACAGGTGGTAAATTGTTAAAAGTTTAAAAAACAAATCATGTAACTTTTTATTTTGAATAAAATTGACTTTTGATTGTAAGTATCAAAATATATATTTTAAATATCAAAAGCGATCATTTGACAGCTCTATTAGGTTTAGTGTTGATTGACAGATAGAAATATAAATGACAATTTTAAAATGACATCTTTTATTATATTTTTTTTATTAAAAAATAAAATATTAAACATCTGAGATAGCATGAAAACTGTCATTTGCAATTCTAAATTTCTTTTGATTTGGGCACAGATTATATTTATAATATAGACATTACATTCAAAATGCTAATTTTATCTGTTTTAAACGTCAATTTTAAAATAAAAAATAATAATTTTAATAAACTATAACACTTTAAAATCAGCATTTTGAACGTAAAAGAACAACAATGTTTATAAATATTTATAAATATATAGACACAGTCGAAGGTTAGTATTAGATTTTTTTTGTGAATTTGCAGAGACTGATATGACAATATGAAGTTTACAACGTATCGAAGATAACTATAACTGCAATCCCAGATACGAAGATAAAGTAAAAATAGTTAGGTAAGGAAAATATATATTATTTAAAAAAATGCAAATAAATGTTTAGGATTTATAAATTCATATTTAATAAGTACCTAACAAATAAATGTTTAAACGCGTTTGGAAGTGAAGGAGCACCTCTTCAGTCAAACAAAAAGGAAAAGCCAGATATTCTTATACGATTGACACAATGTTATATTAACGATAGTATTGATACATCAACTGTAATTTAAATTCCGTCTAATATCCCAGTTTTTACTATTTATTATAAATTTAAAGATTTTACTTGTCTATTATTTTAAGGAACTTTATATTGATCAAAATGTTACGTTCTTATAAAATATTCGAGTTCAACTAACCTCGAGTCAAGATTTTCTGAAATTACAAATTTAAATCCAAATTAACCTGAAGTTAACTCAATTTAAACTCAAGTTAACCTCTAGTCATAATTTGTTACGAGTGTCCTAGTTACGAAGTCTGTTATGAAGGTTTACTTTATAAAAAAGTTTATCTATTCGCAAGAGAAGATGTACATAGATAATACAATTTAAAATATTAATACGAAGCAATATATTCATGCGAATTTTATATAAGTTAGTAATCTTAGGGACATAAAAAGGAAAAGAAACAAAAACACGAGAGTTACAACATTATTTTTGTTACAAAGTGAAGAAAATGGAAAATTGTACATTAATTTTTAAAATCAGGCGACGAATATTCTATCATTATATTAATACGTGAAAAACTTTACGGAAATTAATACCTACGGAGTGTTATATTTGGCATACTTAATATTTATATAGAGAAGACAAGTTTAATGTATTAATAATATAATGGTCGCATAAATTTAATATTATATAATGATTATATTTTAGTCATACGCAGAATATACAATTTGGCGATATATTTTTTTAGATTTTGGACACTTTCTTAATCACCCCACGTTTTTCTGACGACACACATGTATAAAAATAAAATAAAAATCGGAACAAGATTCAAACCTACAACCATCGCGTTTTGAGTAAATATCCATTATCATATTATAATTATGTAACGTCAAGGGGTTACAAAATTATATTTAATTTCAAAAAAAAACTTCAAAACCTTACTAAATAACTACTTCTAAAATATATATATAAAAAAAATCTAAAAAGCATGCATGCTAACAAACAAACAAACTAACAATCAAACTAGCTACATATATACAAAGCGATAAATAAATATTTTACATATAAATTACGATATCATTAGTAGTGACGCCGTCTCCAATATCTGGAACTGGAAATCATGGAATGTTAAAAAAAAACTATATTTTAAATTTTGAAATAAAATATATAATCTGTGTAAAATATAATATTGATTAATAAATAAATAAATAAACACATCTGTCAAAATCGATATGGCAGATGATGTATTTTAATGTCGGCACACTGTACAGATAATAAGAAACTTCATTACTTTGACTTTATTACTTTTTGTTTTATTTTAATTTTGCATGGAAAATATATTTTTAAATTGCGTATAAAGTCTATTGTATTTTTAATAAATTTAAGTTTTTGCTCGAATTATTTTTTAAAAAAGAAAAAAAATAGAAAGTTTATTAAAAAAGAATTCATTATAAAAATCACGTGGAAATATATTTTTAAATGGCGTATAAAGTCTATTGTATTTTTAATAAATTTAAGTTTTTGCTCGAATTATTTTTTAAAAAAGAAAAAAAAAGAAAGTTTATTAAAAAAGAATTCATTATAAAAATCACGTGGAAATTAATAATTAAGTTACGAAAAAAAAAGAACATACATTACATCATTGTATTTTAAATACTATGTGAACGTTTAAATGATAACAAATATTAATTAAAGAAGAATACAACGTTAAGAATTGTTATTTTTAATATATCTCAATTGACTTGTTAATGTGAAACGTGTAAAAGTATTGAAATGCAGGAATTTTATTTGTTAAAAATTATATAATACCCAATTAATATGTTAAACACTTAAAATTATTAACACATGAGGATGATATGATAGCATGATAATCGTGGTATTACATAAATAACATAATTTGAACTTTGAACTTGTTACTATTATTATGCATATCAAATGTTATATGATGGAAAAAACGTCCTAGTTATATGTAAAAAAACAATAAGCCTACTATAAATTTTAAAAAAGTTAAAAAGAAATGTACCTACAAAGTTACTATTATAAAAATATTAAAGGTTTAACACAAATGGTCATGACAATATGAAAGATAAAAAAACAACCATTTTTTATAAGTTTAGGTTTTTCGTCTAATTATTGTTTATTAAAAAAAGATCGAATACAATAATTAAGTTATAAAAAAGAACATTACTGTATTTTAAATACTATGTGAACGTTTATATGATTAGAAATATTAAATAAAGAAAATAAAAAAAAATATTAAAACTTTGAACTTGTTTCTATTATTATGCATGTGAAATGAGAATTACTCTAATTTTAAAAAGTTCAAAATAACATACCTACAATATTAGTATTATAAAAAAAAATATTAAGTCTTATAAACCCAAAACTATCATGACAATATGTAAATAAAAAAAAATCATCATAAAAAAACCGACAAAACTTCATTTATATCATCAATATTAAAAACGTTAAAGTAAAAGTAATACCAGAACTGTGTGATATCCCATAAATATTATAATTTAAGAAAGTCCCTACCTAATTAGTTAGTATTAATAAAAATATTAAAAGTGTTACTACAACACAAGACTAACTTAATAACGCATGAAAAATTAATAAACCATCATCGATAACCAACAAAGTTACACTTATATCATCATTATCTAACATGAAGTGAAAAACATAACAACTATGAAGTGAAAAAAAAGGCATGAAATCGCATGAAACCGCCCAAAACCGCCTAAAACCGCCTAAAACCCCATGAAACCACTTAAAACCCAATGAAACCGCGTGAATAGTGCGTGAAACCACCTAAAACCCAACAAACCCGCGTGAACAGAGTGCGTGAAAGCGCGTGTTCCAGCGTGATACTCACGAGGGCAAGGCGAGCGGGCTGGCGGCCGTGCGGAGCGGGCGGCGCGGCTGCGGCCGGCGCCTCTCCGCGCTGCAAGACACACCTCCTACTAACTACTGCTCTACTGGTACTTGCGTTTTAAATATATAAGGGAAACGGGGAAACCCCGGTGTGTTTTGTGTTTATGTACGTGTGTATGTATGTATGCGTATGCATGTGTGTTTTTTTTTTTTTTTTTTTTTTTTTTTTTATTTCGAGGGAAAAAATACGCTTCCGTATCATAAGGACTTGCTGCCTTGTATGTCGGACTCGCCCGTGGGTGGCCTCTACCGACTAAAAAAACCCTCAGACGTCATTACGTCCTATCCCCCGTGGTATGGCCGCGAGGCATTACTTCACGAGGGGACGACTAGCAAAGGCTATTCCATCTTGGCTTATTTACTTTAAGTTACAGCTTTTCGGACCTGTTCTTTGCTACGTAGGTCTTTTAGCACGTACTTCACATATTCACTCGTTTCTTCCCAGGCCGATGTAGACGAAAGCATCACCTCAATTACATTTTCAGGGCAGACGGCTTTGCCAACTCTGGCATTTGGCATGAAAATGCTGGAAGATGTAGAAATTGATCCCTGGGGCAGACCTTACAAAGTCGTCATGAAGAAGCTAAAGGGCATTCACTTCTCATCACCAACTGATCTGATCTTGATGAAGAAAATCGTCACAACGCTTTTCCCACAACAAGCTAAATTCAAATGCAACGTGTCACATAATGCCAATGAATTAATATCGCCGGTGACTGAGAAAGAACTAATAGACGCCTGTGATAGAGTAGGAAATACAAAAGCACCGGGATTGGACGGCATTCCCAACATATCACTAAAAGAAGCAGTGAAAACAATACCTAAACTGTTTATAGACACCTACAGTTCGTGTCTCCAAGAAGGTATTTTCCCCTCAATCTGGAAACGTCAAAGACTGGTACTACTACCGAAAGGAACTAAATCGTTAAATGAACCATCATCATATCGCCCCTTGTGTATGCTGGATACAGCTGGAAAAATTCTAGAGAGGATAATCCACGGAAGACTGGAAGCCGCAGTCGAACCACTCCTGTCAGATTGCCAATATGGCTTTAGAAAAGGAAAATCCACAGTAGACGCTGTCGACTTAGTAATAAACATTGCTAAGGAGGCGATAGCAGGATCCAGATGGAAAGGAGGCTCCAAGAAGTACTGCCTAGTTGCAACCTTCGATATCAAAAATGCCTTCAATACAGCGAGATGGGATATAATAATGAATGCCCTCTTAAACTTTAAGGTCCCTGATTACCTGTGCAATATAGTAGCCAGTTACTTCACGGATAGAGTCCTCATATATGATACCGAAGATGGAACAAAAGAATACAAGATCTCTGGAGGGGTACCGCAAGGTTCCGTACTAGGCCCCCTGTTGTGGAACATAATGTATGATGGACTGCTCAAATGTGAAGTTCCTAGTGAAGCGCGACTTGTTGCTTTCGCTGACGATCTGGCAGTGGTAATTGTAGCTAAACACTTGGAAGAACTAAATTGGATCTTTGACAAGACTTTCCAAACTATTCGAAAGTGGATGAACTTTGCTGGACTACAACTGGCCGAGAATAAGACCGAGGCTGTACTGATCACTAGTAGAAAGCATATAGAGACAATCTCACTGAGAGTCGGTAATTATGAGATTACGACGCAGCCGTTTATGCGCTACCTAGGTATAATGATCGACTCGCGTCTCAATTTCAAAAAGCATGCAGAATACACTGCAGCAAAAGGAGCGATGACTTCAACAACCTTGGCCCGGCTTATGCCCAACGTGGGAGGTCCTAAACGGAAAAGGCGGAGACTATTGCAATCTGTGGTCACATCAGTGCTCCTATATGGAGCCCCATTATGGTCAGATACTCTCAAAAAACAAGGAGCGAGACGCAAAATTGCGTCTGTGTACAGAATAAGTGCTCTTCGCGTAGCTAGCGCATTCCGCACTGTGTCGATGGAAGCGGTATGTGCAATCTCCGGAATGGCCCCAATTGAAATCCTGGCCGAAGAACGGAAAAATCTGTACCGACGCATCAAAGCCAACCGAGACCTGAAGTTGACAGAGTTGAAGATCGAAGAAAGACGGAAAAGCATTGAAAGGTGGCAATTGGCATGGGATACCTCAACCAAAGGAAGATGGACTCACCGCCTCATACCAAACCTTGAACCATGGGTGAACCGCAGAAATGGCGAGGTTAACTATTATCTCACTCAAATGCTTTCTGGTCATGGCTGCTACCGAGAGTACCTGCATCGGTTTAAATACGAAGACTCACCAGAATGTCCAAGCTGCAGTGGTAAGAACGAAAATGCTGAACATGTATTTTTCGAATGTCCCACCTACGAAGAGGCTCGACATGTATGCATGTGTGTGTATATGTATACGTGTGTGTGTGTGTGTGTCTATGTATGTATATATATATGTATGTATGCTGAGGCCAGTCGTGGCGCAGTGGCACAAAGTGCGACTGTAAAGCGACTGGTTGTGGGTTCTATTCCCAATTGAGTAGTAGAAATATTTAACGTTTCCATTTCTGGTGGCGAGGCAAAGCGCGGCGTTAAGTTCCGCCACTTAACACGCAAAAGCCTTGGAATTCAGCGGTGCGTGGAGAACGGAGTGTCTTGACACTAGGTTCCCTCTGCCTACTCAAACGTGTGCGGGATACAGCGTGAAGCTAAAAAAATGTATGTTTGTATGTATGTTTGTGTATGTATGTGTGTGTATGTATACTTAGGGGTGTTTAGCGAAGTATGCTAATAATAATAGTTATGGGTATATGGTTGGTTTATTTTAAATTTAACTTTACAATATCGATTATTTTTTTAGTAATATAATAACATTGATATAATCGATTACAAAGATAATCGTTTTAATTTTTAGTAGGTAAATATTTAATAGATTTTTATTATGTTTAAGTTTGGTAAAGACGAATATTTAAAAATAAACTATAATTATGTTACCGCTAAACTAAACTAGGTGTAAAAATACTTTCTAAAGTCACGAATACTGACTTCTAACTATTTAAGCAAATATTATAAAATGCTTTTAATGTGAACGAAGTTAAAAAGTTTCACTTGACGTAATATACTTTAATTAACTGTAAAAAGTATATATTATTTTGCATTTATTATTCTAGAACTTACCTGATTTCTTTATAACAATGGCCAAAACATTACATACAGTTCCAAGTCAAAGCATATACATATATTTCAAAGCAACAGATAAAATAATTTCCAGATATTTATATATAATATGTACTTAAATAGTTTGCCGGCAACATAACTATGTGTATGCAAAAACAAAAAGAATAAGGAAACAAACCATTTACCCATATTAATTAAAAAAAGAAAAAACTAAAAGAATACTAGCAATATAAACTAAATAATAGCATATGTAGGAATAACATGCCAAAAAATATAAGGACATTAGCACAACTTACTAAGAAATAAAATAAAAAAAAAAGATATATATAAAAAAAACTTTTTAAAATTAAGTCATTTTTCTTAAACAACTTAATAAAATTACAAAAATATTAAAATATAAATAAAATAAGAGTCAATTTTAATTTATTTCATTAGTAAGTTGTACTACCAAAATTACATGCTTTTTCAAGCTCTCTACATAAACTATACTAATTATATTATAATAGCTATTTCTCGTGTATAATTTAATAAAATATAAAAAAACGTAATAAAAACGTGAAACATTTGATAATTTAATATTTTGCCAAAATATTTTATTTAACAAATCAAAACAACCTCATGTCACACTGTCACAAAATTAACAAGTAATTAAAGACCTTTTTAAACATGTTTAAAGTGTTATTCCACACTTACAAAAATGTGGGAATTGATTGTACCAAGGTACCATAACTCCTCTGGTGGTCGCCAGCGCGGAGGTGAGGGAGGCGCGTTGTGTAGTGCGGGTTGACTCTACCAGGGTACCATGACTAACCTGGTAGCCGTCAGCACGAGGGTGAGGGAGGGAGGGCGCGAGTGAGAGGGCAAGTCGCCGCGAGTGGTGGGGATTGATTATACCAGGGCTCCATATATCACTTGGTGGTGTTCACTAGCGCAAAAGGCAGGTGGGAGGGCGAGGCGTGGCGTGTGGTGAGGATCGGTTGTACCAGGGTACCATAACTCACCTGGTGGTAGCTGGCGCAAAGGTGACAGAGGTGGGAGAAGGCGGTGCCTTGTGTAGTGAGAATTGACTCTACTAAGATACTTTGACTGACCTGGTGGTCACTAGCACGAAGGAATCAAAGGGCGCGGATAGGAAGAGGGGCCACATCGTATGATGGGGATTGATAGTACCAGGATATCATGACTCACATGGTGGTTGTTACTATCGAGGGTGGGAGTAGGGATGAGGTGTGTAGTAAGAATTGACTCTACCAGGGCACCATAAATCTTCTGGTGGTCGCCGACAGAGGTGCGGTAGGGCTCAGAGGGATGGGAGGATAACTCAGCTAGTGGTAATCGCCTCTACCAGGGCACCACATCTCACCTGGTGGTCGCCGGGGTGGCGGCGGCGAGGGAGGGCGCGGGCGGCAGCGCGAGGCGCGGCGCGTGGTGCGCGAGGGCGGCGCGCGCGCGGCGGTTGCTGCCCGCACGCTCTTGGAACTCCCTGGAATTGCGTTATTGTTGTTTGTGTTAATTAATTAATGGCATTTTAATTGGTATATATTTATTATTAAAAAACAGATTTTGATGCGATATGAAAGTGTCACTTGCGATTTTATAAACATTTATAAATTTAGGTAAATGATGGCAATATTTATTGATAATATTAATTTTCTTTCAACTTTACGCCTTTTCCTGCACAGCAAAGTTGTCAAACAGAACATACGAGTCAAACTGTTAAGTTTTCCACTTTTCGCCCGAAACCGGGAAAAATAAAATTGATGAGAATAATCTAAATGAAATTATTCTCATTAATTTATCCCCCGATATGGGAATCAAAGACACAACCATCACGTTTGCCACATTGACCTCCTGAAATAAGTCCTTTCTGAAATTCCCAAAAATCCCACATCGAAAGATAATAATGGCAATAGTACAATTAATTACAAAATTTCATAGCAGCAAAGTTGCATATAACAATTGGTAAACATTTACCATTGGCAATTGGTAATTTATAAACAATTGGTAAAATTAGTGCATACAGTATACCTGTCAAAATCTTCAGCTTCCTCTTCCTCCAGGTTGATGTATTCCTGCCTCTCCTCCGCATCGCCGGAGTACACGTTCTGTTCCCGTTCGATGACGTGCGCGCGCTCCCCGATGTGGTGACCTTAGTGATATTAACATACTTTTATTATGGATTTCGGATAAAAAGTGAAGGACAAGTGTCTAGATCGGTGATTCTCAACCTTTTTTTGTTGCGGCACATATTTAACCATTTCAAAATATGGCGGCGCACAAAGAAAAAGATTAGAACATTATTATATATTTGCAAAATTTGGCGGCTCACAAAAGTGCCGAGGCACAGTGGTTGAGAATCACTGGTCTTGACACTAGGTCCCTTAAGTTCAACGAAAGTTTAAGCCACCACTGAGCAATGAGAACGCCTGGACGCGGGTTCGAATCCCGCTGCGTTCAAATTTTCATACGTTTTTTTTAAATGTCTTTTTCGATTTTCGTAAGTGTGGTATAACACTTTAAAAATGTTTAAAAGAATTTAAATATAATCATCGCTACGAGTAGGGAACTCATATTTTTTTTGAACATTTTTCCAGATTATATTATTTCAAACGTGAATCGAATTTACTACCGTGACAAGCACTAACATCAAAAATTGCGCCACAATGGTGTCATACAACCCGGTAAAAACGTAACCTATATAGACAGAAAGTAAAGTTAAAACGTAACCTATAAAAACAAATCATAACGTCTAATAACACATACATATGTACATACATTTTAGCATAGTTACAAGAATTAGCAGTGTACATTTTTTTGGATGATTCATATTCAATGTACATATTTACGTAACCCGCTACTTTGGGAACCAACTAAATTTGAATACTTTTGAATAAATTTCAAATTAACTATTGCAAAAGACAAAAAGTTATAATTTTCCGTAGCCATGTTAGAAACTGTGTACTTTTTTACAGATATTACTTATACGAAAATTATGAAAACGGGGTGGGGTAAAAAATTTTGTATAATTAAAGTTTATGTAGAGATAAATGTGTAAAAAAATATTTTTAGCTTCAAGCTGTATCCCTCACACAGTAAGTAGAGTTAAAATAATCCGTTTCCCACTTCCTGCCCAATTCGGAGGTATTGCGTGTTAAGTGGCGGAACTTAACACCGCGCTTTGCCTTGACACCACCAGTCGCTTTACAGTCACACTTTGTGCCTCTGCGCCACGACTGGCCCCAATAGCTTCTTCGTGGAATTTGAACGAATAACCATTATTTTCACTTAGTAACTTCGCCATTATATCGTGTCATTGCAATCTAACTTCAATAGCAGTAACATTTGTTGCAAATTAAAATAACAGAAACCGCATTTCATATCAGAATGTATTGTTATCTTTCATGTCATTATATTTAGGTAACTTAACATATAAAATAATTGTTATGTATTTAGTTTCACGTGATTTCTGTTATAACAAAGAAGATCTCAACTTTCCTCCAGAACTACATGTCGAATGGCGTTGGAACTCAACACCGCGCTCAATATTATTCACCATAGCGGAGAAATGAAAATATTTTTTATATAATCTTGGTAATAGTTTATTTATTTATTTATTTCAGCTTCACGCTGTATCCCGCACACAGCAGGGTAGACAGAGGGAACCTAGTGTTAAGACACTCCGTTCCCCACTTTCCGCCGAATTCGGAGGCATTGCGTGTTAAGTGGCGGAACTTAACGCCGCTTGGTAATAGTTGGTTTATGGTAATCTAATGTAATATGTAATTTAATACTTTATGCACCTATCTGCAATATCTTTTTTCTGTAATCCATTCATCATTCCATATTGGTTGCCTGGAAGAAATTGCTTCTAGTGATAAAGCCGCCATTGCACATGTACCTTCTGTATGCATACTAGTGTAAAATGTATTTTACCTGTTCATTCCTCCGATTATCCTTCTTTTTTACACATCCTTCAACGAAACGAAAGAAATAAGCAGAAAATAGCAAAAAGATCCGTTGCGTTTAACGCTCTATTATCTATGACTTAAAATGAATAAACACAATAAAAAAATAAATTACCTATAGACATTTTCTTCACGCCGGTGCGGGAGTCTTGCAACGTCTTACGTGTCTCCTTGACACCGTTCGGACCGATTTTAGTGCTACTTGTCGAGCTGTATACCTAAAATTTTATATTAAATTTATTAACATTAAATAAATAAAAATGTTGTAACTATAAGATTAAGATTGTAAAATAAAACCATTAACAACAAGTGGCTAAAAAAGAAATAGAGAAAGAAAATGGGGCCAGTTGTGGTGCAGTGGCACAAACGTGGGACTGTAAACGACTGGTTGTGGTTTCGATTCCTACTCGAGGAGTGGAAATATTTAATATTTCCATTTTCTTCGCTCTGGTATCAAAGCGTGGCGTTAAGTCCCACCACTTAACACGGAATGCCCCCAAAAATCGGTGGAAAATGTGGAACAGAGTGTCATAACACTAGGTTCCCCCTGCTTACCCTCTAAAAAAAAAGGAGGTGCTCACACCCCTCGTCCCTCCGTCTCTATAATATATGAAAAATAGCTCTCTTCTAATCTTCACCAACTTATATATCTCTCTCAACTTCCATTCACATTGCCTGATCACAAACTTCATTGTCACACATTTACCAGCTAACTTCCTAAGCAAAGTATGTATACTAACAGTGTAATTCTTGATTTAGAAAATAAGCTGGTTAAAGAAAGAAGATTAACTCCAAGAGTTTGTTAGTAAAACTTATTAATTAATATAATATTTGACCTTAAGCCTTTGAACTATTTTATATAAAAGAATATAGCCGTACATACCTGTGGATTTCCATTCAGTCCACTGGACATGACAACGGTGCTACTTGAGAATGAGCTGCCAGCACTCATGTGTCCGTCTGTGAGATCAGCTGAAAATTATATGTTACACACAAAACTTAATAACAAAAATGCAGAATAGTTTTAGAGACCCTAAAAAAAATAATGTAGCAGTTTTGTACCAATGTCTCTCGGAAACTGTCCAAAATAAGTTGTAATAAGTATACATAAGTTTTGATATGGCAAAGAACCTATGGTTTAGTGACCAGAGTGCTTGGGGCAATTTTCAAGAGGTGCAGGTTTAAATCATGCTATGTTGAGATTTTTGTACTCCTAAAAACATTTTTCATTCCATAATATACATTGTATAGAAATTTATTTTTACTAATTAAATAAGTTCTGCCATTAAGTACACAATATCTAAAATTCAGGCAGGATTAGCCATTTTGGAAAACAGTGAAGTTTTTGCATTGATTTATTTTGTTGCATGTTTTATTTTTGAAGAAAAATTAAAGGTGATTTTGAAATATACAAATATTAGTAATGTTTTCCACCTGGACAAGAATTCTTAAACAAACATTCATCCACCCACAATAAAATATTATAGTAACTGCCAACTATGTGTGTCATCAATCTTTACATAGGAATCATATGCCTATTGTATGTAATATACAATATACAGAGTAAATATGCAATAATAATAATAATGGCCAGTCGTGGTCCAGTGGCACAAGAGTGTGACTGTAAACGACTGGTTGTGGGTTCGATTCCCACTCGAGGAGTGGAAATTATATTTCCATTTTCTTCGCTCTGGTGTCGAGGGAAAGGGCGGCGTTAAGTTCCGCCACTTAACACGCAAGCCTCCGAATTCGGCGGAAAGTGGGGAACGGAGTGTCTTAACACTAGGTTCCCTCTGCCTACCCTGCTGGGTGCGGGATATAGCGTGAAGCTATTTAATTGCAAATTATTTTTAGAAATAAAAATGTATTAAATTACTTAAATTTTTATGTATTTTACAATACAATAATAAAAAAAACACTTATTATTATTGATTATTTTATAATAAAAGTTTAAAAAGGTTTAATATTATTTAAAATAACAGCTATCAAACATTAAATTTGATAATATGTTTAACAACATGTTTCATACTTAACTGTCTTTAATAAAATAAAATACCTGCAAACAGTCTGTTAAAAGGTGGCTGCATTGGAGGCATGAAGGGCATAAGGGAGTTGCTGCGGCGGGAACCCATTATCGACAGTGGACTTTCGCCCAACATGCCAAAAGGATCCGAGAAAAATGAATTCATCATATTGTTCATTTGTCGCATGTGCCTCATATGGGATCTGTCACGAAAATTATAATTTAAAGATAAAACAATATTTTTTAATAGTAACATATAAAAGTAAAACAAAGAAGTTAGTAGCATATGTTACTTTCAATCTGTTTACCAAGAAGCTGATTGAGAAATTGTTGAACTTGATGTTTTAAATCTTTTCAGATACTTGACATTTAATAATGTTTGTCGTTTTCTCCTCCGTTAGCTCTAAATATTTATCAATCGCTTACATTCATGATGAATATAGCATAATTAAAAGCAAAGGAATAAGTAAAGCATTAGATAAATAACAAATAATAAATTATTACCCAAAAAACGGATCGTCCTCCACGTCGCCCATCAAAGATCCAAACAGAGACATTTTTCTAGTTTCTTCCTTTTACAATTACAGTTTCTGTTAGTTAAAGAAAAATTACAAGGAATTAACTATAACTCAAAAACTGTACAATTGAACGTGCTCCGTTTCCTCGTGAGAGCGATCGTTATGAAAAATCGAAATCTCTAGTAGGTAAATCAATCTTCCAATCCGGATTCTAAACAACTTGACAACTATTGTCTATTGCTATGCAGATTACAAAAGCGCATTAAGAGAACAGATAAAAAATACCATTTTAAAGCATAGTGTATATATGACAGAATATTATGCAAATAAATTTTAATGCATCTTCCAGAACTTTCAGAGAATTATTTAACTATCAAGCATATACAATTCTTAGCACCAAGTAAGTAAGAAAATTATAAAACATGTATTGAGTGTATTGCTAAAAAAACTAAAAGTAAACTACGATGAATATTTACAAGAAACAATTTTCGAAATAATTTTATTTAAATATAATATTACATTAACAAACACTATTATTTATTGTATTACAAACAAACAATTTTTAAAATTTATTGCGATATCGATATTTGGCAGAAGGCGGGGCTCTCTCGGATCCATGAAACGACCAAGCTGCGGATGTTGGGTACGATGTAAATGTCACATCTTGTAAGCCGTTCCTACATTTACGATTAATAATTGGATCCTGCAAAAATAATAAAATGCTTAAATAATACATTCATCTTAGAAATTAAAGATAATACAACCAATTCTTATAATATATCTACTCTCGTACATACCGTATCATTGACAGGCTTTGTGTTTGGTGCATCACCAATCTGTTCCATTACTTGACCAGTTTTATAAATTGCCTGGTCTTGTATTGGATTATTTGTAGCGTTATCGCCACCAATTTTTTCAACTGGAATTTGTGCAGGAGGATTGGTATTTATTTGTGACGCGTGTAACCTTCCATCTGAATTCGTTTCTCTACTTTTTGCTATATCTTTAAGATTCTGTTGCGTATATGACGTAGACCCTTTATATTGATTATACACTTGTGGCAATTGATTTCTACTTGGTGTTTGACCAATCGGTCTGTTTGCCAATAATGAAGTTTTGCTTACAGTTGACTTTACGTTGCTGTATTTTGAGGCTCCACTGTTAAATTTAATTGCAGGCTGCGGAGACAAAGTCTGTGGTAGAGAAGGTACAGGTGTGTAATAAGCATTAGCAGGTAACATTTTTACTGGTTGTCCAAGAGTATTATATCCGTAGTTTTGATTGACAATATTTTTCGTTGTGTCTACTGGATATATTGGCTCATTCATATTTTGTTCTCTATTAGGGACAATATTTGCTGTTTGATCATAAGCTACTTCGTTAGTTTCACTAACTGTTGGCAAGGATTGAATTGGAGGATTTACAGGATTGATATTTGTGTTATCAACGATCTCTCGTTGATATTGCATGGGCTGTTGTTGCATTTGTTGCTGTTGATTAGCCACCGGCAAATCTATAAGGCTAGAATATACTTGTTGATTGGCCTGACCAAGCCCTGAACTATTTATATTAGGCATTGACATTTGCTGATTGGCATGAGGCATATTTCTGTTAATGAATTGATTTTGCAAATTTGGATCAACAGGTTTAGCAGAATTTTGAGACTGGACTGGTATTAATGGAGAAGTACTTTCTATTTGTGGTTGTTGTTGTTGTAAATTATTGTTATTATAAGCGTTGTTTTCGTTTTTGCGACTATAGTTATTATTCATTATTTCATATATTGACTGCATAGCAGCTTGCTTTTGATTTGCTGGGTTCATCTGAATCGCGATTGACATAGGATCGAAACCTAAATCGTTTTTCATTACACCTGGAAACATTTCATTAAACTTTGCAATACCCTGGGTATGTTGCCCATAAGAATTTTGATTAGCATTAGTTGGAGTAAATGCCTGAGCCTGTGGCACATTTTGTTGATAGGCATTAGGCGTCAAATTTTGTTGATTCATGAATTGGTTAGTTGGGTTAGATTGTTCCATGTTGTATTGTTTTGTGAAATGAGCTGGGGCTGACGTTACATCATTTTCAAGTCGTGAAAATTGAGAAACGTCGGGCACTAACGGCTTAGATATTTGACCGCCCTGATGTGCAGTATTAACGTTATTTCCTTGAAGCATATTCATAATTTGTGGTCCAACTCCACTAAAATGATTCATCTGAGAATTATTTACGGGCACTGGGTTTTGCCCATTATAGTTAGCAATTTTATACTGTTGTGCTCCTGCACCCTGTCCTCCTTCCCACTCACTATTCAAATTCATCTTATTCATCACCGGGCTATTCATAATTGTGTTAGCCGGTGTTATGCTTTTTAAATCATCGTATACTTCCTTAACAGTCGGCTTCATAAGATTTTCGTTTAAATAGTTATATGTTTCAGAGTAAAGTTTAGGTGCATTGTAGCCACCCATACAAGGAAATTGCATATTATTATAACCGCTATTTGCCATATTATGACTGCATTCAGAACAATTTGGCCTATGGCCGCCACAAGCATGGTAATTATTTCCTACCGGCGAAGGCATTTGTCTGTTGTTTTCAAATAATTTTCCCATGCAACCACTATAGAAATAAAAAAAATAGAATACATAAATCTAGATATTCGTATTGAGGATGTTATTAGATATTTTAATATATAATCATAGTTTAAATATGTATATACTGACAAGAATAAATATATACGGGCAAGTTTACACGCGAAGCATATAGTAATAAATTTACAAGATTACAAAAAAAATTTACAAGATTACAAAAACAATCAACTGGTGATTGTTTTGCTTTGCTGTGGTCCCCAAATACTAGAACATCAAGTCAATTAAATTATATACCTACATAAAACTACTAAAAGAATAATGGATGTCTATAATTACTATAAACAAAGAAAATATATGAATATTTAATGAAATTACCAATCTGCATTTTTCAACTGGCTTATTACACTCCCTAATTCAGTTAATATTTTTTGCCTGTCTAGAGCCATACTTCTATCAATTTTACTTTAAAAAGCCTAAATTTTAGAGAATTACAAATAATTTTCTAAGCTATACGAGACATTAAAATTTAAAAATGATATGATGTAATATTTAAAAAGAAATCAAAATATTCTTATGTGCCAGTAACGCCAGTATAAGCCTTGTTGCTTATTAATATGAATAAAAATATGTAGTACACACATATTAATATAATCTAAAGAAAAGTAGCAAATTCCGTACATGCAATTTGATTTAAATATTGCTTATTAAAAAATTATAACAACTTTCCTGCTTAAGTGTTATGCACTAAATGTTATAATTTAAATAGTCAATATCGTATTATAGCTTAAAATTTATCCTATATAAATATAACGTTTTTTATGCTAAAAAAAAGAAAATATAGAAACTTACTCCTGAAATTTTAACATTTCATAAATATTACTGAAACGATAAATATATTTTACTATTGTACAAGTATCCGAACTTGTTATTGCGCAGGGTTCAAATTCCACAAGCCGCAAGAGATGGCTACTGGCTTGTCATTCAGATTTTATTACACAGTTTCATTTCGAGTTGGACTGTGATCACGTGACTACGTGTTGACCTGTCGATCGTGCTATTTTATCGTTAATGTACAATAGATAATATATAACTTATCAAAATTAATTCGCGTTTGTGTTCCATTCCAGTATCAGTGATATAAGAACGATACAACAGCAAGTCGTATACAAAAAAAAATATATAAATAGCAGTGGTCTACGCAGTTCGACACAGATTAATTGAGGTAATTATAAAATACCAAAATGCCTAGAAAAGTTTACGTAGTCGGTGTAGGTATGACGAAATTCGCCAAGCCAAATACTGAAAAGGATTATCCAGATCTAGGCAAGGAAGCAGTTTTGGAAGCGCTCGGTGATGCTGGTATTAAATACGACGATGTGCAACAAGCGGTTTGCGGCTACGTCTTCGGTGACTCCACTTGTGGACAGCGAGTGTTGTACCAGGTCGGCATGACCGGTATACCCATTTACAATGTAAACAATAACTGTTCCACAGGTTCAAATGCTCTTTTCCTCGCAAAACAACTTATTGAAGGTGGTGTCTCTGATGTCATACTTGCTGTTGGGTTTGAGAAAATGGCCCCAGGAGCACTCGCTGTTGGTGCTTTTAGTGATAGAACTAACCCATTAGACAAGCATACTCTTAAAATGGCAGATTTGGCAGAACTTACTGCAGCTCCCATGACAGCCCAATATTTTGGTAACGCTGGTATAGAACATATGAAAAAGTATGGTACAACTGAGCTACATTTGGCTAAGATTGCTGCCAAAAATCACCGTCATGGTGTAAAGAACCCTAGGGCCCAGACAACCAGGGAATACACTGTTGAAGAGATCTTGAGCTCTCGTAGAGTATATGGACCTCTTACAAAGTTGGAATGTTGTCCAACCAGCGATGGATCTGCTGCTGCAGTGCTCATGTCTGAGGAGGCTGTAATCAAGTATGGACTACAGAGCAAGGCTGTTGAGATTATTGCTATGGAAATGGCAACTGACACTCCAGCTGTTTTCCAAGAAAACAGTATGATTAAAGTTGTTGGTGCTGACATGACTGCGTTAGCAGCCAAAAGAATTTATCAAAAGACTGGAATATCACCAAAGCAGATTGATGTTGTAGAATTACACGACTGCTTTGCCTCTAATGAAATGATAACATATGAGGGTCTTCAATTATGTGGGGAGGGACAAGCCGGAAAGTTTATAGATGCAGGTGATAATACTTATGGAGGACAGGTTGTAGTAAACCCAAGTGGTGGCTTAATAGCTAAAGGGCATCCATTAGGAGCAACTGGTCTCGCCCAATGTGCGGAGCTAGTGTGGCAACTGCGTGGGGAAGCAGGCGACAGACAGGTTTGTTATGTATTCTAAATGTGGTAGCAGGAGGCCATGTACTGTAACAGTTTCAGAGATGAGAGCTTGTGTCATAAACATATTGTGTGCTGTTTCATCGATCTTGTCCTTTGTCCAAATTTTTATCACTTGATAAAAAAAATTGTAATCATATCTATGGAATTAATAATTTATATCTTTTATAATGTACAAAAAAAAACTTAATTTACATACCTAATTTATTGGAATATTTTTTAAAATTATTTATATTACAAGTTTGTAGTACTTTTTTTTTATTAAAATTTTAGAAACTTGCTTATCATGATGAGTTGTAACTATTACACTTGTTGCTATTTAAATTATGTAATGTTTGCTATGTATGTTAACTTTATCCTCTTGCTTCTTTGTCCATTGTCTTTGTTAACAAATGTATTTTTCATTCATTTGAAAATTTGATTTTAGCTAAATTCTATAACATACTTTTAGCTTCACGCTTTTTACCTCGTATATGGTAGTCAGAGAGAACCTAGTGTCGGAACACTCTATTCTCCACTTTCCGCTCGAAATTGAGATATTGCGTATTGAGTGGCAGAATTTAACCCTACTTGTTGTTTTGTTCACCAGATTAGAGAAATAAAAATAATTAAATTATGAATAGGAATCAAATGCACAATCAATCACAATTACAGTCAGAAACTTCCACTGCACCAGGATGGATTTGAAGTATTATCATTCTTGTGTACATGAAACATTAAAAATCCATTGTAACACAGTGGGACGACATCCACCTGGTGTGGGTTCGATTCCCACTTTAGGGAATGGTAATATATATTTTTTTTCATTTCTCCCCTCTTATGAAAAGACAAAGTGTGATGCTTAATTCTGCTTCTAAACATGCAATGACGAAATCAAATGCAAATCTAACACTACGTCTTGACACTATGTTCACTCTGACTTCTCAGCTATGCGGGAAATAGTGTGTAAGCCTGAATACTACACTAATTTACATTTACAAGTACTTACTATATAAATGTTTATGTATCGTGAAACAGGAAACCAGGTTCGATGTTCACCATATTTGAATTTTATATAGTGTTAAGTTAAAAAGTATATTCTAAATTATTTTGTTACTTAAAATAAAACTACACTGTGTTTGTGTAAGCCATTGTTATTATGTTTTGTAATGTTTGCGTTTAACCAAGTGTACAAAGGGACAATGCTCTTCAACCTCCATGTTTATAAATAAGTGTCAAGTGCCAAAGATTACATTTTATCTCTTCCAACATATTATTAAATTACTATTATTTTTTTATATTATATTAAAAACAACATTATATTGTCTGTCGCAGTAAATGATCAATAAAATTTGATTTACATATAATATGTAAACCAGCGTACACTACACATATACTCATAAATCAACTTCATATTTTCATTGCTTTTGTGTTTTAAGGGAAAAGATGATATGTTTAAAATTATTATATAACTAATAATATTTATTTCAACAGGTACCCCGCGCTAATATCGCTCTACAACACAACTTAGGTCTCGGAGGTGCAGTTGTCATAGGCATGTATCGCAAAGGATTCTCAAATGCTGGCCCCAACAAGGTCGCAGCCATCGCTGACAGTCCGGAGGACTTCAAAGTGTTCAAATACATGCAACTGCTAGAGGATGGCATGAAAAATGATGAAGACAACCTTATTGAGAAGGTTAGAGGTATATACGGGTTCAAAGTCAAGAATGGGCCAAGTGGTAAGGAAGGTTACTGGGTGATCAACGCTAAGGAAGGAAAGGGCAGTATCCAGTACAATGGTAAAGACAAATGTGACGTCACCTTCACAATAAACGACGAAGATGTAGCGGATTTGATCTCTGGAAAGTTAAATCCCCAAAAGGCATTCTTCCAGGGCAAAATTAAAATACAAGGCAACATGGGTCTCGCGATGAAACTGACAGACTTACAGAAATCCGCCGCCGGCAAAATCGACTCTATACGCTCCAAATTATAAATTTATTTATAAAAATATGAATATAAATATTGTCTATGGGATATGGATGGGTCTGGGCATTTATATAACGTCACAATGAAATCAGTTTTTAAGTGTCAATGTCATTTTACGGTGCAATAAGTTATAGATTGTTTTTTTTTATATATTATTGATTTCGTTAATTAATCATTCCATTATGTAAATTGCACTATAATTATTATTATTATTATCGATATTGTTGATTAGATATTTTTATATATTAAATATTTTTTTTACTAAATATTGAAAATTTTGTTTTCTTTTATCATTCTTAATTTATACTAAATAT
Source organism: Dryas iulia moderata (assembly GCA_019049465.1). NCBI lineage: Eukaryota > Metazoa > Arthropoda > Insecta > Lepidoptera > Nymphalidae > Dryas > Dryas iulia. Next base: position 12,280,250 of record CM032431.1, on the reverse strand, counting down.
GAATTTTAATGCTGAATACTTAATAACTTAAGTCAATTTTTTTCTTTCATTTAAATATTGCATACAGGATATTGAGGTCACGCGAAACGAAACGTAACGAAAAATTAAATGTTTGGCAATGATCTTTCTTGGGTTTCATTATCATGTAACATTTTACATTTACAACAACTTAAAATTAAGCGTAATCTGTCATTTTTTAACTTTCTAAATTTAGATAGGTTAAGATTGTTTAAAAAGCAATCGTGTGCTATCGAACCCACGACTATTGCCTCCTATATGTATGTTATAATAGTTACACATAATAAATGAGCCTCTCACTTACAATATTACAGTTTAAAAAAGATTATTCAATTAACTTGACATGTTTATGTCCGTTAAAATGTGCTTCATTTGTATTACGTACAAAGCGCAACGTTGAGTTCTACGACTTCTGTTCTGTGGCCCCAATTTCGGTTAGAAAATGGATAGTGTTTTGACTCTACGTTCTCTGACTATCCTGCTAAACGGGAAATAGTGTAAAGTTGAAAAAAAAAATCATTAATATTTAATAGTATGTTTACATATACACAGAAACAAGGTCAGTAAGTTCAAATGTATAAATATTTACCTACTTTCAAATTGTATTTTTAATTTACATTATTTGATAACTAGCGATCTGCTCGCGGCTGCACTCGCAAGAATCTAAGCGGTTTCTATCCCGTTTAGCTCAGGAATTCGTTTTTGAAAAATATATGTAGTAGTTGTATTTGACCTTGTGTCTTCAAATATCTTCCTGAGAATAATCGAAATCGGTCAAGTAGTTTAGATTTTTTTATATGAAACTTCATCCCCAATTTTAATCCTTCAGGGATGGATTTGCGAAATAGCTTATGTTAAATATCTCGACTCTATCAATAAACTATTTTAATTTAAATTTCGTCCAAATCGTATCAGCAAATTAGCCGTGTAACAAACAGACTTTCCTATTTATTTTATTAGTATGGATGGATGGTCGATGTTAAAACCAGTTTAATTTATTAGATGTAAACTTCACTTATATGTTAAATTTATGCTATATATAATTAACAGGGAGACGTTAACTACTATAACGATTAATGTACCTATCTTACCTACTATATTAAAACGGTAAAAATAGAATATTTATATGTGCACTTTGAAACTGCTAAACAGATTACAATTAAACCTTTTTTGTTGTATAGCTTTTAAGCTTAGACAGGACTGGGGCACTGATTTTGAAGACGAGACGTAGAACCATAATAACAACTATAGGTACTATTAGATATACAGAAATTGTGAGTTAGCAAAAGTTATTTAGCGTAATACGTAGGTACCTATATTGGTTGGGAGAGGAAACACGCAAGTTCATGTAAACGAAGTTGTGGGCAGCTACTAGTATAAGATTAGTTAAAGATTTTATTCTTAAACAGTATGTTCATTGTAACCAGTTCCATCTTCACAGTAAAGAGGACCTTGTTTAAGGCCCTCTAGGTCATGGACAGTGTTATTCCTTCTAATTTATTTACTTTTGATGTGTAACTTAACGCCGTGTGCTGTCACGTGGCTGTCAAAACATCGCTGACTATATAACATGAATGTGGATTGGAATCTCACTTAAGGAAATGCTCTAATTTTTTTTTAAATATTTTTATTTATCTCTTCTGGTAGAAAAAAAAACGAGGTTAAGTTGCACCAGAAATTGCAAGAATATATTACGAAAATATCATTTAAAGATAATTTAATTAAAATATGTTCTGATATTAATTTATAATATCTGTAATTACTTACGTCACTATAAACATATTGTTGTTTTTAGTTTCAAAATGAATTACATAATAAATGCTGGATGTGGGACACAAGAAAAAATAACAATTTCACGCCATTTTTCGTATATCGAGGTAGTCGGAGAAGATCTAGTGTCAAGACACTCCGTCCTTCAGTTTCAGACCGAGATTAATATATTGATAGGTCCATCTCGACGCTGCACTTTTCTTAGGTACCAGCACGAACGAACAAAATATTTTTTCGATTCAGAATCGAACCCTCTATCATCGCAATTAAAATCAGACGCTGTCCCATTGCGCCACTACGGCCTCAAGAAACCGTCTAGCAGAGAACTTCCGACTGATAATGGTACATAAAAGATGGTAATTATTTGCAAGTTAACGATGACTACCATGGTATCGCTACCGTGGTAGTCACCATCATATATAAAAGCCATCATATAAAGAAGCTAAATAGTGGTTAATCGCGATTGCATTACAATCTTCTTGCTTGTTTATTCAGTTTAGGTACTTATCTCAAAGTGAAAAAGAAACACATTACAATTAATTATTAAATCTAAGGAGGCCATCGTTTCGCAATGGACAGTATCTGACATTAAATGCAATTGTTTGTGGGCGGGATTCCCAATCTCCGATAGGATTACTTCCCATTTTTTATGTTTTTGTCCTCTTAAGGCAATTTGACGCGCAGTCGGCAGTTTCACCGCTAAGCCCACAATCTCCCAAATTGGGGCTAGAAACATACTATTAAACTAATTTAACTCTAAAAAAATATTTCTGTTATGTTTTCTTCCTTCCAGTAGGTAGACATTACCATTGCTTGATGGCAATCTACATAAATCAAAATACCACTAAATTTGTAAATTTTTAAAAAAAATGAAGCTGAAGAAGTATAAAACATATTCTTAAAGTTTGCATGAATTTCAAAATTTTATTTTTTTTTAAATATATTTAGAAATACCTTAAATTAATACCTGCGTAACGTACGTAATTCTCTATAATACTATGTTTGACATTTTTTATTGTATGTACATATTTCATACACGTAAACACGTTGCTAAGGCAACGGGCATTATACAGGTAAGTAATAGAAATTAAAATGTAAATTTATTAATATAAATTATCAATATAATAAAAAAAATAAATAGCTTCACGCAGTATCCCGCACACAGCAGGGTAGGCAGAGGGAACCTAGTGTTAAGACACTCCGTTCCCCACTTTCCTCCAAATTCGGAGGCTTGTGTGTTAAGTGGCGGAACTTAACGCCGCAATATAAATTTAAAAATAGTCGTATATTGTCAAAACCTAGTCAGCTTCAATGAAACACTGCTAGGCCCACTGTCACAAATGAAAGTGTTGTAAAATGATTTCCTGCACGCCATTATCCATTGTGCAAACAACCATATCGTCGTCCGCAGATAATCATATTTGCTATAGAAAGTGTGTTTCATATATTTATGCGTATTTCTGGAGAATTGGAAGAGGGTCTGCACTAATTCTACGAGACCATCGTGAAGCAGTGGGACAGCATTTGTTGAATGCGATATTAGTTCCCAGTCGATAGAATGTTATATTTTTTTGTTGGGGCCAGTCGTGGCGCAGTGGCACAAACGTGTGACTGTAAACGACTGGTTGTGGGTTCGATTCCCACTCGAGAAGTGGAAATATTTAATACTAGCGACCCGCTCGCGGCTTCGCCACGTGAACTACCACTTTCATCCTCTATTGCCTCTTTTATCAGTCTATATTGGACTTTCGTCACTAATTATGTTCATGAGAAAATCATCGATACATTTAGTGCAATGTCTATATTATTTGATAACATATAGCGATAACTGTTCTAGTAAGAAAACGTACGAAATCTGCTATCATATGATAGTAGATTTCGTACATATATACCATCTGGTATATAGTATTATAAACCGGTCATAATATCTTAAATAAACTTTACGCTTTTTATTTTACAATTGTGTTACTTATTGATATTAAAAAATAGCTTTACTTGCAAATAATCAATGCAATTTGACTTTGCCAGTTTTTTACTTTTCTGCGGGAACTGTTTTGAATACCAGGGTAATTTTTTAAAAAAAGAGAGAGCCTATGTTTGACCTTGCCTCATTAACTATTTTCCTGAGAAAATTCATTCATTTCAGTCAAGGAGTTTAGATCTTTCATTCTCACTATATACTAAACATACATAAGTTTCATCCACTGTTTCAACCTCCTAGGGTGTGATTTTTTATAAAGTAGCCTATATGACCCTGCGTCTTCAACAATCTTCTTTACGAATTCCATCTAAATCGGGCCAGTAGATTACACGTCAAAACATAACAAATAGAAGAGATACAGATTTTTGCATTTTTATAATAATAATTTTAATGAGTGCGGATATGTCAACTATATAATAACAGATGCAGACGCTACCCGTTGCAGAAAACGTAGTGACATCTGTTGTCATACAGATTATATAAATATATAGATTATATAAAGTTTTATAGACCGGTCAAATGTATATTTAATAAATGTTATGCTTATTTTATTTTATAATTATTTTAATTAGTGATATTGAAACAAATTTAGCTTCACTCATGAACTATCGACATAATTTGAATGTTTTTTTTTTAAATTTTATTTTTCTGCGGGAGTTATGTTGAATACCGGGATGAAAACTATTTCATATGTTGCTCTAACCTCTAAGCTAACTCCATACAAAAATTCATTAATTTCTACCCGGTAGATACCGATATACAAATGATTTACTTATATCGGTTTTTTATTTTTTCCAAAAAAACTACATCGAATACCGGGATAAAAGCTATCCTATATGTACCTTTGGACTATAAGCTACCACCATGCTAAATTTCATTCATTTCCGTCCAGTACTTTTTGCGTGATTTGCGAACAAATTAGCAGACAGACAGACAAAAATTCTACTGAGTGGATTTTTGGGCTCTGTTATCCCATATATTAACGCACCCAATTAAAATTTTTCTGAAATTTTTCATGTACAGAATTGACTTTTCTACTCTTTTATTATATATAGAGATAGAGATAGAGATTTCCATTTTCTTCGTTATGGTATCAGAGGCAAAGCCCGGCGTTAAGTTCCGCCAATTACCACGCAATGCCTCTGAATTCGGCGAAAAGTGGGGAACGGGGTGTTTTAACACTGGGTTCCCTCTGGCTACCCTGCTGTGTGCGGAATACAGCGTGAAGATAAAAAAAAAATCTTTCTCCACTCAGGCACTTAAGACAAAGCGCAGTGTTGAGTTCCACCACTTAACGTGCAATGTCTGTAGATCAAGCGGAATGTGAAGAACGTGTCTTGATATTAGGTTCTCTATAACTACCCTGCTATGAAAAAAAAGCCTAAAGCTGCTTTTTTATCTACTAATAATCACACTGTTCATCACTTTTAAACAATCAATTAGAGACGATTTGTCTACGTATTCAAAATCGTTTCCTTGCAATACGTGGCCCCATAGACATTTTAGGATTTTATATAAAACAATCTCCGATTTCATCCCATACACTTGACAGGCGTGCATCGAATTGGGGACGAAATTTATTAAATTGCTGATGGTGCTGGTTTTCAGAACCTTAAGTTATATTTTAAATCACTAAATATATTCCAATTACAATGTCAATATAATATTCTTAAGGTATTCTTTTACCTCTATAGAAATGACGTAATTAATTCTTCAATAAACAAATAAGGAAGGAAGATCGTTCTGGAAAATCTTAACGGTCTTTCCTACTGGGTTTCATAAGTTTACATTAAATTATTATTGTTTATTAACATCATCCTTACCTTACGAATTACGTAAGGTCCTCGTGGCGCAGTGGTACAGCGCCTGACTGTAAGTTAGTTGTAGGTTCGATTTTCACTCGAGGAAAAGATTATCTTATTATTATTTTTTCGCCCTGGTGCTTAAGGCAAAGGGCAGCGTTGTTACTTAAAACATATCTAATATCTCGATTTCCGATAGATAATACTGAATTAATCTTTGAACTTTCATTTCTTCGCTTTGATACTTATAACAAAGGACGGCAATGAGTTCTATTACTTGCTCGCAATATCTCAATTTGGGGTGAACAGCGTAAAACAAAATATCACAATAGATTCTCCCTAATAACTTAGCTATGCTGGAAAAAGCACAAAAAAATGTTTTTTATTTTGTTAACTCTACGTTAGAATTTAACTCGCTGGTTAAAACGTAGATAATTTCATATAAAACTAAGTTATTCATATCTAGTATAATCTACATGGTTGTAAATATGTAATAATTGTAAATTTTAATTAAAATTACTATAATTTATCAAGTTTTTATGATGCCTACCGTACTTTAAAACCGTTCATTTATTTTTCTATAAAATATAAAGGAAGCATCTGTTTTTTAAAACATTTTTTAAGTGTTATTCTACACTTAGGAATGTGAAAAAGACATTCAGAAAATGTATAAAAATTTGCGTCCTAAATACCGTCCACACATCTCACCGCTGTGCCATGCGTTCTACTGCCAGCTGCGTCGAATAGATACGCAAAAGATACACATCTCTCTATAGAGATGGTAATAACAAAAATAAGTTGCAATTAAGCGTAAAAGAATTTCGACGCAGCTGGTAGTAGAACGTATGGCTCAGCAGTGAGAGCGCCTCGGCGGTATTTAGGAGGCGCGGGTTCGAATGCCACTGCGTTAAAATATTTATACGTTTTCTAAATGTATTTTTGAAGCATCAATATACCACCGATAAGGTAAACGTGTTTCTTAGGTGTTATTTAACAAAAAAAATCAGGACTCAATAATTTCATTCAAGACTCTTCCCATAGAAGAAGTCTTATTATTTTCCAAGAAATAATACGATAAATTTAGGTCCTCTCCTGAATTATGTTACGCAGGGGCTTACAACCGCTTTTATAGCATCGAGCCATTTAAATTTTTAAACTTTTTACCGGGCCATAGTAATAGTATAAATAGTATTTTAAAGTATATTCATATTATAAATTTGAGATTACAAAAACACAAAATGTAAAAAACATAAATTACACATATACATAACCATAAGTAAAGAATAAAAAAATAATATATACTTTGCAATCATATGAACAATCACATGCATGTTGGAACAAGTCCCATTAATTTGGTAGAACTTAATATATTAGCAGGATAATATAAGTGTACTGGGTTGTGATATGAATAAATGCAAAGCCACATCAGATTATTAAGGGTGCTACAAGGGACCTGTGGCCCGCGCCTTTCTCACCTCTGATCTTACTTAACAAGCTGATGGCTCATTTGTAAATTGACAGGCTAACTTTGCAATTCTAAGTTAAAGAATATACTAAGATATTGTCGTTTTTTATGATATCTTTCATTCACAAGTGGAAGAATAAAATTTTAAATGGGTTATTTTCTTTTATTAAATGCGTTTTCAGCTTCACGTTTTTACCACTTAATAAGCGGTAATTACAGAGAATCTAAAATCTATACATTTCGTGTTAAGTGGCAGAATCGAACTATAAAGAAATTAAAACAATTATTCCAAGTAGAGGAAATTAATTCGACTCCGGAACCCATAACCAATTACGTTTACATTGAGACTCTGTTCCACTGCGCCACGATGGTCCGAATTTCTGAATTATTTAAATGCACATAGTTATTTCGTAAATACAGTATGAAATTATAATAGATATACAAATGTGCATATTATATGGAGGTTCCAAGTCCAACAAAGATAGCTCGATATCGTGCGTTTACATGTTGTTTGGAATGCTCTTGAATCTTGATATATTGTGTTGTTTTTTATAATGAATTATCTTTTAGTAGGTACCTACGTTGAAGTTGTTGATTTTCCTGTCTGTATAGTTTATTCTGTTTCACACTTTTTGTCGTATAACAGGATAACCCAATAACATCTCAAGGGCAACATAACCTACATTTCGTTCCCCAATCCCCGAATACGAGACATTTAGTGTAGTGTGGCAGAGCTCAACGCCGCACTTTGTGTAATCATAGGAGCGGAGGAATGGAAATAATTTTAATAAATAGTAATTCCCCCAAGCATGAATCGACTCCACGACCATCGTTTATCGCGTAACGCAGCCAGGCGCTGCACGCGATGCCCTTATAGCTTCACGCGAAACTATATAGCTTCACGCTATTATATTTATTTATGCCAAACAATTATATTTATGCCAAAATTTAGGACAATCAGTCCAGCGGTTTAAATTTTTCATATAAATGGTCGTTGGGAAATGCTGTTTACGTAGACCATCCGTACGCAAGGCTACCTTACGAACGGATGATACTGTGGGACTCACCGGTGAGTTCTATACTACCCACTAAAACCCAGCGGAAACCCTCTCCACCCTCGTGAGACGTCGCAGGATCGCTCTCACATTCTTCTACGACGCCTCGGTGTCTTTATCTTCCCCTGTTTCAACCTCTTAGAGGTGAGTTTCTGAAAAAATAAGTAGCCTATGTTTGACCCTGGATTTTTTACTACTTCTATTCTAAATTTCATCCAAATCGGACCAGTAGATTAGTCGTGAAAGCGTGTCAGACAAACAGACAGACTATCGCATTTATAATATAAGTATGGATATGTAACTGCCATATTGTTATTTTGTACACAATATCGTCAATCCATGATTTACGACGAACGTATTTATAATCTATAATCTTTCCACAAACATGTGACCTTCAATGAATCGTTGAACTCGCTATTACGTAGCACTGCAGAGGTGTCAAAAGTCATATTTTTACGCTAAAATATAATATCGTCATCGTAGTTCAGTAAGTATTTAGTGTTGGGCTCTCTTATGGTGGTTGTGGGTTTGAATCTAGGTAAGTGAAAGCTTTTATTTAAATAAGAAGACAGTTTTTAGCATTCACGGATTCATGGTGTGTGTGCCCATCGCGTTGCAGAAGGAAAAACTCAGAGCAGTGTTTGCTAGTTATAACACAAGTGTAGGCTTAAGAGAGAATTCATTAAATAAATAAATACCCATTAACGATAGCCTCTACTGTTGAAACTTCTTTCTCCATCTTATAACATTTTTAAACTATAAATCGTTTTAGCACTGGGCTATGTCTGCTTAACTTACTAAAAAAGACAAATTATAAAAAAAACTTATAGAAATTGTTACTACGTGGTACTAATAGTAGCCCCAAACTTCATTTGCGTGGACTATTATACTCGAAAAAAGCAACTGTTGAATTTCTCGCCGGTTCTTCTCTTCCGAACAGGAGATATCCTGATTCAGAATTAGCTTTCTGTTCATTCGTAAATAAAAAAGTGCTTGCAAAAGTTTATTTGATTTTTTTATAGAATTATTATTTATATATTTATTTTATTTATTATAGACTTGAGTTTCAATGCGCAATTTCCTCATTTCTTATAGTATAACTGGTTTAATAGGTACGTCAGATCTTCCGCTTCAAAGTCATTGGTAGCCTAAGTCCAGTCTAAGCCCAAAAGTCATATACCAAAAAAATGCCTTATTTAAAACCGTCCAGTAGTTTGGAAGATAGAAACGTTCTGTTTTTACTGTTTATTATAGTAAAAATACATAGAAAGATAAGAAATACAGATAATAAAATCCTTAACAACAGTGTGGGGTATGAAATGACAATAAAAAGTAACTATATCTGTTCATATACGAGTATTTATCTAATCTCTTTATGTAAGTTTAAACTGTTTACGAACAATATCATTTAAGTGCGAATACGATAAACATGTATTGAAATTTTGATAACTTTTTATTGTAAGCAATAAAAAAAAGACCAGTCGTGGCCCAGTGGCACAAGCGTGTGACTGTAAACGACTGGTTGTGGGTTCGATTCCCACTCGGTGAAAAGATTATATTAGTGTTCCAAACTCTCCGTATTTTGTCCCGAAGATCCTCAACATACAATGTCCCGAATTCGGCCTGAATTAGGAGAACGAAGTGTCTTAACACCAGAGTCTCTCTGGGGTACCAGAGTAAAACGGTAAAAAGCATGAAAAGGTTTAAAAGCGTATACCTAAAACTTAAATATAACGGAATATGAACCCGTTTCACGCAATTTCTTTTTAATGTGAAAATAACACTTTTGAAAAATTGAAATAAAAAGATAGGTATTTTTTTTAAATCGTATAACATTCCTATGTCACTATAAGCATATTATGTAAAAACACATAATATAATCAATTGATTGATGACATTTTTGACATAGAATAACTTCTTAATTTTAGCTTCACATATTAAAATTACATTGCTTCTTTGCATATCTAGCGATATAAATTACTTTCCAAAGAATCTAGTGAAATAGAATAGGGTGACCTTATTCTATACTAAAAAACAGCATTCTTGCATAGCGGGAAGTCAGAGAGGACCTAGTGTAAAGCCCCTTCGTTCTCCACTTTCCGCCCGAAGTTGACATTGCTTGTTCAATGGCAGAACCCAACGCCGCTCTATGTCTTAGTTCAAGAATTATGTGAGCACTGTAGGGGGTGGGGGGGGGTGTTTGATTTGCTTATTTTTGATGACATGGGGGTTGGGGGGTCTAGATAATGATTATGTCATCTGAAACTTTAATAATATTATAATTATAATATAAAAAAAACAATACATGATTGATTTTTTTTTACGTCAGCATTTGTTAGGAGCTCTGTTTATTTATGCTGACCAAGGGCGCGTTGGGGACGGGACAACCATCGCTGTCTCCTATATTTTACTTAATAATGGCATTGTGTGCTAGAGCGGCAGCGTTAAACGCTGCGTTTTATCTAACATGATATGTTTGACAAATAATAAATATGAGAATCTTTTGTGGGTTCGATTGACGAGCTGTCAAAAAATAATCAATGCATTAATTATTCAATGTTATTAATTTTAGTAAAAACAATTAAATAGTTATCAAATGAAATCAAACCGGTATAAGATTAGTTAATGTAATTATAAGTACCTATACTGTTATATAATTAATACATCAGTGAATTTTTACTCGATTTTCAGCGCAATTCAATTTTGAAAAAAAAAAGGTAGAGAACGAAGTGTCTTAACATTATGCATATGTATTACTATTTATATTGATATTTTAAATTTATTACTTGATAATATGAAAGTCATGTACGTATGTTAAAAAAAATTTTTATGATTTTACAAAAATCGGTGACATCACATAATATTAATACTAGAAATAAGCATAAACTGATTACTCCTGTAACTCGATCACATCGAGTCAATAATTCATTCATGGGTCAGTGTATACGTTTTTACAATAGGATCCCAAAAAACGTCCAAGATTTTTCTTATCACAATTTTAAAAAGTTGTGAAAAGACGTTTGTGTGTTCAAAAAGGCTATTAGCTAATTAAAGATTTTATAAATGATAACACGCCTTGGGACGGAAATGCTCGCTCCAGGCTATTTCAAAAGTATCACTGTCAGCAATAAATCTGTATATCACAATTACTTTTAAAAAAAAGAAGTCCCGCTGAGTTTCTTACGCCGGTTCTTCTCAGGTCTGAGGCATTAACTTTAGTGAACCGGTGGTAAACTATTTGACGTTCAAAAAATGAAGCATGTAACTTTTTATTTTAAATAAAATTATTTCACTTTGACTTTGAATAATTGATAATATTACCTCTCTGATTACCCTAGCATGCAAGAAAATATATAAAGCTACTTTTTTACATTACTTACTAGTGTATTGCAAAAGGACGATAAAGTACTTATGTACATAAATTTAAAAATAAAACAATTTTATAACCTAATTTTACAATTTTACCATTTTTATCAAGTAATAAATTAGAATTGTCCGCAGATACATATGTATAATGTCGTTGTTGTAGTTGTAAGTACTTGATTATAATTATTATATTTTTAGCTTCAAGCATTTTGAAAGAGACATTTTAGAAAACGTATGCGTTCAATTGCATTGCTCAGTGGTGAGAGCGCCTGGACGGTATTCAGGAGGCGCGGGTTCGATACCTGCTGCGATCTAATTTTTATACGTTTTCTAAAATGTCTTTTTCAATTTTCCTAAGTGGGAAATAACACTATAAAAATGTTTAAAAAAAGTATTTAAGCATTTTTTTACAAAGACAACACTTCATTCTTCACTTCGCATCTAACCCCTGAACTGGACATTGCTTCGATAATGGTTCTTTCTACATGTCAGTAATTATGCAGGAAATGTATCACGCTGTATCCCGCCCATAGCCATAAGCAGAGGAAACTTAGTGTTAAAACACTCCATAACCGGTTTTCCGTCGAATTCTAGAGGAATTGCATGTCAAGTGGCGGAACTCAACGCCGTGCTTTGTCTTGTCTCCAGTGCGGAGAAATAAATATAATTTAAATATAATTATTCCCACTTTTGCGGGACGAAGTGTTTTGACTATAGGTTATCTTTGACTATCAAGTCATGCAGGAGAAATAGTAAAATTGCTATTTTATATTTATTAAATTTTAACCGTGACATACATACGTATGTCACTGTTTTTAGCAAAAAAAATTCCTATCGTTTTTAGCAAATATTTCCTATATTTCCTATCGTTCCTATCGTATGATAGGAACAAGAAATAAAGACAAACTTGTAGCGCCAAGCTATCGCCTCCAAAAAGGTAAGTAATTTTTTATGGGTCTGAGTCTACGCATATATAATAAAATTCCGTAGCTTGTTTTAGATTTACCACTAGAAAAATTTAAAATCATTGTAAAAAACATATTAATAAGTAAGGTTTTTTATTCTGTAGAAGAATATTTAAATGATAAAAATGCGTGGAATTAATCTGAATTGAGGCCAATGCAGGTTAGCTACCATTGTATCATATAATAAAATTGTAATTTTTATATTTGAAAAGAGCAACTGTTGAGTTTCTGGCCGGCTCTGCTCAGCAGAACTGCCTTCCGAGTCGGTGGTAGCTTTGTGTACATTCGACGATTCAAAAGTGCTTGCAAAAGTCTATTTGAATAAAGATATTTTAAATTCGAATTAACTTGAAAGAAGACCACAACCAATTGCTTTTATCGTCAAAAACTGTCACGATGGCCACGATGGAATTATATGTGTTTATTAAAGCTAATTAATTATTATTTATCAAAATAGACTTTGATTAATTATTTGATAATATATTTCCTACAGTTCATTCGTGGCGCAGGGGGGCAATGTGTGACTGTAATCGCGACGAGTTGTAATTTCGATTCCCATTAGAGGAATGGAAATATTCCTCATTTACCATTTTCTTCGCTCTGGTGTCGAACTAAAGCATCATCATGCCTCCAGAATTCGGCGGAATATCTGGGATTAGGTTCCCTTTGCCTACCCTGTTGTGTGCGAGATAAGGCGTTATACAACTCTTGCATAAATAATGAAACGTAGAAAGATCCTTTATATATGGTACACTGTGGGAAGACACTGCACTTTGTATACTTATTGTAACGATCTCCTTAATGTGTTTATCAACGTGATATTGGCAAGTGATAAGTGCTCAGCTTGTACGTGTGAAACGCTACAACAAAAGAACTGAATTGAACAGAATACTTTATATAAGCAAGTTTCTACACAAAATATATATTTTTTTAATTGTAAGCATCGAATCTGCAACCATCGTGTGTACAAATAGACACTATGACTGCGCCACGATGATGTCCCAAAGGTCGACTGGATGAAATCGCATAAAGTGATACTATTATCTTGTTTATTTATGTATATCTGATTAAGTATTAAACATCTGATGATGTGTTCCGGTTCGATGACATGTAAGCCAGCTTTCCCTATTCCCACCATTCCGGATGGGAATGGTGGGAATTCCTCCATCCTTCTATTCTACATCCCCAAGGCTTGCAACGCATCCATAACTTTAATGTTGTGGATGTCTATATGGGCGAAGGTAACCACTTAACACCAGGTTAATCTTGATTATATATCTATAATCTTGGTTACGTATGTTTTAATTATTTCTTAGGTTGTTAACGGAGGACGGAGTGTCTCGGAACTAGGTTCTCTCTGCCTATCTGCTATGCGGAGGAAACCGTAAAATCTCTACATTGGAACTATCTAATATACTTTTTAGTAATTTTGTGTGTAAATAGTCGTATTTATATATCCATTTATACTAAATTATTAACATTTTAACGCATTCATGACGCAGTTAGACAATGTAATCATTAACTTTTTTATACAACTTAACTTTTGCACGCGATAATAATTCTCGGTTTAGTTACACATTACATGTAATTCAGCATTACATTAATGTAAAGTAAAATCTATAATGCAGGGAACAAAGTACAAAGATAAATCGAGAATATTTTAACTAGACATCATTCTGCTTCCGCGTCAGGTTCATTATATATATATATTAAAAAAATATAATAATGAACAATTTTTTAACACGCTTTAATTAAAAAGATATATAGAAAACGTAAAAATACTTGAACGCAGCGCGATTTGAACCCGCGCCTTCAGGAAACCAGTTGATGACATAAAAACACACATCGGCTACCTATTTTTTTAACATTGGCTTATTTATTTTAGTATTATAGGGGTTGCCATATAATGAAATATAATGAAACTTATAAATTACATATACAAACACTTCTTCAAGGGAAATTACGACATCATCGTGTAATCACGGTCTTGTATACCATGATTGCGACATCCCACAAATCGTCTTTCAATGGAACCTAAAATGTAACTAACATTTTTAAACATTTTTAAAGTGTTATTCCACACTTAGGAAAATTGAAAAAGATATTTAAAGAAAACGGATAAATATTTGATTTCTTTAAATATCTTTGTACCTAACATGTTATATCAACTATATCTATAATAGATATTAGAGGTTACTCTCCTAATCTAATGAATTGGTAAAAAGATGAAAATGCAAAATAATTATTATTTAGTATATCTAAATACAAGTATTTAAATATTTATTATTTATCTGTTTGTAATATTAAAATAACTGCTTTTTAATAATTGTATGTATGTGCTGAAGATAAATTAATATACAAGATATAACAAAATAACATTTTTACAAGTTTTGCCTACATGTCGGAATGTTTGTTCGTTTTTTAATCTGTGAGTCGGCTGGACCACATTAACTGGGATATAATTCATGTATTAAGGAGTAACTTAGGCTAAGTTTATTTTAGAATTATATTTTTTTTGTTAAACCACGCGCGACTAGGCTATGGCAGCCATATCTGTAGTCTGGCAGCCTGTTTTTTTAGAAAATTTGTAAAGACGTTATCAAAAAGTAGACTAATAATATAATAATAACCAATATAACCTATTTTTTTTTTTTTGAATAGCTTCACGCTATATCCCGCACACAGCAGGGTAGGCAGAGGGAACCTAGTGTTAAGACACTCCGTTCCCCACTTTCCGCCGAATTCGGAGGCTTGCGTGTTAAGTGGCGGAACTTAACGCCGCGCTTTACCTCGACACCAGAGCGAAGAAAATGGAAATATAATTTCCACTCCTCGAGTTTTTTACAGTCACACTCTTGTGCCACTGGGCCACGACTGGCCACAACCTAATATAAACTAGTATCACTATATTTTACTCCAAGCACATAAAATAATGCACTCCTACTTCCAATATTATGGTTTTATATTTTATAAACAAAAAATAACATGTATTCGAAAGTCGTAAGACGAGTCACCTTTCACAATGTTATCTTCACAACGGTTATGTCATACGTTACTACCGTTGACACAGTGCTCGAGTAATTCATAAAGACGTTAAGATTTTTTTAAAAGATTATCTATGTTTTGCTTATTTCGATATATATATCACTAGCTAGAGAAAAAAATAAATAATGTCAAGAGTAAAACCCATTCGCTTTCCCCCTGTATTCGACGCATTACGTGGCAAAAAAATAAAAATATTTTCTGTATAAATATTAACCGAGTGGAAAATGAATGTACAATAATCATTAAATAGAAATTTCCGTTCGCTTAAAATAGATACGTATATGCCACTCAGCGGAGGGAGAAAGTAACACAGCTCTCTGCTTAAAAAGATCCCGTGAAACATATTAAAAGGAATAAATATTGCACACAATATCATATTTTTGACATATCTGTACTTTTATACAAAGTAACATAAACACTGCTAAGGCCATCGTATTTGAGACTGTTCTGACAGTGTGACAGCATCTGACTGTAAACGCATGGTTGTGGGTTCAATTCCCACTCGGGGTAATGATTATGTTTTAATTTTCAGTGCTGCTCTATGGTACCTAAGACAAAGCGATATATTAAGTTCTGTCACTTAACACGCAATGACTCGATCTCAGCTGGAAAGTGGCGAACATAGTGTGATAACATTAGGTTCCCTTTGGCCCTCTATGTTACCCGATAAGGCAACGCGTATTCCACTAGTAGTAGGTAATACTACTAGTAACTACATGTAATTCATAGAAGTGACAACCATTGCATACAGTTAAATACTTGATACCTTCACCACGGTATTTATAACTGGACGCATTATATAAAAGAAATTATCACCATAAACAATAATTACATTGTTTTTATATGTTGTCCTTGGTACGAACGTAAAATATATGTAGTTAGAAATAAAATGGTTTTAATTACAGTAATATATTTAATCTAGATGAATGTTTTGAAATGGTACTATATTAAAATGAAACTAATTACATGTATTTTCAAACATTTTTATAGCATCATTCCACATTTAGGAAAATGCAAAAAGATATTTAGAAAACGTATAAAAATTTGAAGGCAGTGGCATTTTTTTATTTAAATGTATTTGAAATTTTAGCTTCGAAAGCAGAGCAGAGCGAAAAAAAGGAATATTAAACATTTCCATCCCTCGAGCGGTAATCGAGCCCACAACCACCTGTTTACAGTCATTGGCCTGGCATTGGAAATATAATTAAAAAGATTGACCATTTGATTGCTCAAATTGCTTTCAATAGCCCATCATCACAGACAGAATCTAGTCGAGACTCTGCTTGGATACTTTAGATAAAACGCGGCGTTGAGTTCCGCCGAATAAAGTATATTATTTATATACATCTGAGCATATCTATGTCATAGGTCACTGTGTTACTGTTGACTTTAGTTAATAATAACAATAAATGTAGATTTCATTTATTGTTCTTTTAATATAATATAGAAAAGAAGACAAAATGCGGTGTTCAGTTCCGCCATTTATTACGCATTCTCTCGGATCCGATCGGTAAAGTTGTTTGGTCACAAGATTTTCTTTGATTTGCTATGCTGGAAACTATACTGCTTAAGTTAATTAATAATTGTTTATAAATAAAAGGAGAATTATGAAATTATTTGTTGTTAAAGGTCGTATTTTACTACATTTAAAATTTTAATAGTGCTTACAACATTGTAAGTTAAACGTAAAAGTAAACCATTATATATACAGGGTGAGTCATATTGAACTTTCCGGTTTTGGAAGGACGTTGCACGAAGAAGGGAAGGAGTAGAAGGGTGGGGATGGTGTCATTAGACGCGCCATGACATGCAGTTTTAGTGTGAGCAATGGCTTGGTCGGGACAACATCGTGCGTTCGTAGTTGAAGAGTTTATTAAAAATGGCGGCTCCGTGATCACAACACAGCGTGCGTTCCGTTTACATTTTGATATTGGTCGACGTGATCCCATTCCCACTGGACCAACAATCAGAAATTGGGTATCAAATTTTAGAGCAACATCATCAGCATTAAAAACAAGACCACAAGGCCGAATTAGGACGTCAACGTCAGCGGAAAACGTGGATAGAGTGCGGGCTTCAATTCAACAATCCCCTCGGCGTTCTGTTCGGAAACATGCCGCTTCACTAGGATTATCTTTCAGTAGTGTCCGCAGAATACTGCATAGAGACCTTAAATTTCACCCATACAAGATTCAGGTAGTGCAAGAATTAACAGTTAGAGACTTAGACACACGAACAAATTTATGCCGCGACATTCAGCAGATCCCCCGCACTGCTGTTTTGATCTTCAGTGATGAGGCACATTTTCACCTCGCCGGAACTGTCAACAAACAGAATTTTCGATACTGGGCTGAGAATAACCCACGAAACATACACGAACGACCACTTCACAGCCCTCGAGTGACAGTGTGGTGCGCTATTGCAGAGTTTGGTGTGTGGGGTCCCTATTTTTTTGAAGAAGATGGTCAAGTCGTCACAGTTACCTCTGCTCGGTATTGCGACATGCTTGAAACTTTTCTGAAACCGAAATTGGAGGAATTAACGCAGAATCATGACAACGATAACATCTGGTTCCAACAAGATGGTGCTACAGCCCATACATCCAGGCGTTCAATGGAAATCCTGCGACAAATGTTTCCCGGTCATCTCATTTCTTTGCGAGGTGACGTTGGGTGGCCGCCGAGATCACCTGATTTAACCCCCTGCGATTTCTTTCTCTGGGGTTACCTGAAGGAAAAGGTGTACACGCATCGTCCCCGAACCATCGATGAACTGAAGGCTGCAATCACGGAAGAAATCAATGCTATTCCGCTGAATATGACTCGACGAGTAATGGACAACTTCCGGGAAAGGCTTCAGCAGTGTGTGGCCAATGGAGGTAGACATTTACAGGATATCATTTTTAAAACCAACTAAATTAAAACTGCATGTTATGTGCTTTCAAACAATAAAATAATTTTTACTGCATGTCGCTTTGTTTTTAATACACACCTTATTGAAATCGGAAAGTTCAATATGACTCACCCTGTATAAGGTAAGTACTATTTTTTGCAATTTATTACCCATATGAAGGCATTGCGTGTAAAGTGACTTGCTGTAAGAAGACATTTTTTTAATGATATATGAAAAATATTGTCATATCTGGATTCGAACCTACATCAGATGTCGGGCAAATGAGGTACTTAGTAACTTGAAGATATTAGGTTATAAGTGAGATGGGTATCTATTTACTTTCTAAAGTTTATAGCTAAATTCTTAATATTTATTGTAATTTATGATTTTTTGTAACCTTTACACTGTAGGAAAGTTTACATTATAGGAAGTTTACTTTTGAATTTCATCTTCTAAATAAAATAATTTATTTTAATTTGTATTCTTTCTTTTTTACACACGACGTGTATGAATTAGGATTTGAATTAACATTTTTTTTTATTCTCTTTATAAATTTAATTAAAATAATAAATTAAGTACTAAACAAATTTGTAAAAATATAAAAATACAAGTGTTTACTAATGTTCATAATATATGTTTTATTTTCAAGTTCCGTGAATAAATTAGAACGTTTTTGTAAAGCAAAGGCAGTAGCAGTAAACAACGTTACGTGTTAAACATCCCTGTATACTTTTCTCGTCTCATCCACTGTCATCAACCTCTTCATATATACCCTAATGCTTTTTACGTGAACTTCCCTTCGTGTGTTATGGAAGCTCATCCGACCTCTATTCCTACCTCTCTTGCCTTATAACTCCATCATATACGACTCTTACCTATACATCATATATAATTTCTTGCAGGCAAGCGTGGTATCATTGTAAAAGCGACTGGTTGTAGGTTCGATTCCCACTCGAGAAATTTAAATATTTGAGATTTCATTGACGATATCATTGGCGTTGAGTTCCTCTACTTAGGACACAATAGCTCCAGAATTCGGCGGAAAATGGGGAACGGAGTGTCTTAACACTAGGTCCCCTCTGCCTACCCTAACATGTGCATGACGCAATTGTTTTTTCTTTTTTTCACGACGGGCCTTAATCACTTGGGCGATTTTTAACAGTTAGATTTCAGTTTAATATGTTTATTTGCCAAGTGACAATATAAGGCAAACAGTAATAACAGATCACAGGGGTCATTGTCAGCATTATGCATGTAGATATAAGGAATAAAGTATGTCATTTATATACAATATCTGAACATATCTATGTCATAGGTCATTGTGTTACAGTCGACTATAGTTATTTTCATAACAGTAAATATAGATTTATTTTATTTTGATTTACTTCAATATAATGTAGAAAAGAAGACAAAGCGCGGCGTTGAGTTCCGCCACTCAACACGCAATGTCTCAATTCCAAGCGAAAGTTGAAAACGGAGTGTTTTGACACTTGGGTCTCTCTGACTATCTTAATATGCAGGAAAAGCGTAAAGCTGTATATGATATAGAAATGTGAACATTTAAATGAACCTCCAATTTGTAACCTTCAACCGCTTGTTTCGAAATTATTAAAAAAAATGATTTATTCTAGAAATACAAGAAAATTTCCTTAAAGATAAAAGAATATATTTATTTAGCAGTATATTTATTAGTCGTCAGTTTTTATATAGTTAGTAGTTATAATTTAAATGTGATTCAAGACACCGTAGTATTACACGCAAAATCTACGAAAGAAAGACAATAGATCTAGACGAAGTATGATAAAACATTAAGAACACTGTTCGCTGCTCGCGCACATCTTCGAAAATACTGATTTGAATTAAACTTTTTTGATTGTATATAGCTTTAAAGCTTTGGCAGGACAGGACAGGAGATTGAAACGCTTGGTAAAGAAGCGTAATAGACTTATGCAAAATATATTGTTTTCTTTTTTTTTAGCCTTACGCTGTATCCCTTGCGGGGTAGTCAGAGAGAACGGAACGCCAAACGCTACGGTCCATGCATACTTCTTTCGCCTCGTCCACTGTCATCAACCTCTTAATACACGCCCTCCGGGGGATCCTCATACTTTTTACGTGACCTTCCTCCAGTATCGTCGATACTGTGTTTTCGAAGGTCAACCGAGGTCTCCCCCTGCCTCTCTTACCATTCACTAAAAGATATCTTATTGTCACAACAAAAGTTATTCTGTGTGCTGGGTATTTCGATGGGAGGCGGAAGGGCCATTAAGTCCCCGCAAGTTTATTTGCGGGCAGCCACTAGTCTAAAATATTTTTGACATTGAGTGACACTTCACTTTTTTTACACATTGTACTTTGCATTGACGATAACATGACATCAATGTCCTATTATGTACTCGTATGTACGTGCTTAATAGATATAGTTAAGAAATAAAAAATAATTATCTTTTATCATTTACATAATTTAAGCGGATTTGAGTTAGATTAAATTAACAAAAACAAAGTTATCAGGAAAAAATATGTTATCTATATTAAAAAAAAAATATAACAATCAATGATTGAATATTAAATACGTTTGACGCACTCGATATGATATAATATAGTAAATACCTAGACAATGCCTTGTTAAATAAAATGTGCGTTGAGAATATATTAAATGTATTTGAGGCCAATCGTGGCACAGTGGCACAAAGTGTAAAGCGACTGGTTGTGGGTTCGATTCCCACTCGGGGAGTAGACATATTTAATTTTCTTCATTGAAAATTTACATTTTCTTCGCTCTGGTGTCAAGGCAAAGCGCGGGGTTAAGTTCCGCCACTTAACACGCAATGCCTCCGAATTTGTGTGAACGGAAATGAGGAAAGTAGGGAACGAGTGTCTTAACACTAGGTTGCTTCTGTCTACCCTGCTGTGTGCGGGATACAGCGTGAAGCTAAAAAAAATATATTAAAAGTAACATAAAGCGAGCTGTATTATTACACTCAAGAATATTATAGTTGTTATATTATAATTATGTTAAAGTGTACAATTGAATGTTCACTCGGGGTCGAGAACTAATGATTGTTATGAACCTGAGCTGAGCTAGATATTCCTTTCAAAAGGATGTTTACTTACTGTAGGGCCGACTATTACTAATTACTTCTATTATTTAAAAAAGACATTTGGAAAACGTATAAAAATTTGAACGCAGCGGGATTCGAACCCGCGCTTCCTGAATTCCGTCCAGGCTCTCTCACCGAGCATTCACTGCTTCAATTTTGTTCAATTTTTTATACGTTTTCAAAATATCTTTTTCAATTTACCCAAGTGTGCAATAACACTTTAAAAATTTTTAAAATGACTTCTACAATTTTTTTAAATATTGCCTTACAAGATTTTCTTAGTAATATTAGACCATATTATATACAAGTGACAGTTTCAATCAGTTCTTTAGAAATGTTTACTTACTAAAGAGTAAATTACGTGTGTAGTTAAAATGCTAATTTTATGATAATATATTCTAGAAACTGAAGCTGTATGTTTCCAGCTTCTCCTGTAACTTAATTTGTTATATATCCCGAAATGTTTTCCCCCGAAGTCCAATTATTGCGTACTGTCGCGGAGAAATCCCAACACGGCGTTTTTTTCCTTAGGTAAAGAACGGAGAAATAAATGTATTTTTATATACTGTCCCAACCAGGGGAGTGGGATTCGAACCCACAACCAATTAATTGCGTTTACACTCAGACGCTGTCCCACTGCGCTAAGACGGTCTCAATAAAATGTAATAAACGAACGCAAGTGCAGAAAACATTTATAAAAACATTTTCAAGGTTAGTCTCAGTTTTAAACATGTATTATAAATACAGGTGTTATTTTTCATTACACAATTCTTATTTATTTTTCTGTTTCACACACAATATTAATAACTATTATATTATATATGTATTTTAAAGGGGCCCCTTAAGTTTACACTTGTGTCGCAAGTCCCAGGCACTGCTCACAGCTACAGCTCCACAAAACGATAGTCTCTTACATAGTGAATCTATGAAATACTAAAGAGTTTCTAATCTGAATTTCAATAATTAGTAACAAGTGACAAGTAGTCTTTAAGAAATACACCAAGAACTAATTTTGGTGTATTTTTAAAGCTTATATTTCTATAGATAATAAAATCTGACACTAGACTTTAGACACTAATTACTGACACCAACTGTGGACACCAGACACTGATGAATGAAGTTGGGGTGTTCGGGGTATAAATAAAAACCAATATGATAATAAGAATTATTCTTATA
Organism: Dryas iulia moderata; assembly: GCA_019049465.1. NCBI lineage: Eukaryota > Metazoa > Arthropoda > Insecta > Lepidoptera > Nymphalidae > Dryas > Dryas iulia. Next base: position 12,257,614 of record CM032431.1, on the reverse strand, counting down.
TAGTAGAGGGGTCATTTCGTTGCATTTCGTATTGGGTGGTAGACCTGCAATTTAAAAATCTAAAATCGAATCTACAGCCAATCGCGATTAGAGTCAGATGCTATATAAACATCCATACTTATATTATAAATGCGAAAGTCTGTGTGTTTGTCTGTCACGTTTTCACGGCTAATCTACTGGTCCGATTTGGATGAAATTTAGAATGAAAGTAGTAAAAGTGACTGGGTCTAACATAGGCTACTTATTTTTTCAAAAATCAACCTCTAAAGGGTTGAAATAGGGGATGAAAATTTATATGAAAGATCTAAACTGCTTGACCAATTGTACTGAATTTTGGCATAAATATAGTTGATAATCTAAGCTTAAACATAGGCTACTTTATTTTTTATAAATGCGCCCCCGAGGGTTGCATTATAACGAAATATTTCAAGCGGCAAAGCCGCGAGCGGGCCGCTAGTACTTTATAAACACTTACCGACAGTGTCGTATAAGAACATTTTATTAAATATAATTTCATTTGTATAAAATTTTAGTAATTTAATTTGATTTGATTTAATTTAAGTTAATTTAATAATTCTCACCAAGTTTTTACTATTAAATCACCTATTGTTGATTTAGTGTAAAATTTTAATAATTTTAATATAATTTAATGTTTTTAATTTAATAATGTTGATTAATTCTTGATTCATTTAAATTTTTGACTCAATTTCTAAGTTAGATTGTATGTAATGAATTCGATTTATTTAATTTTTATGAATGTTTGTTTTTTATGTATTTTATTTTATTTTTTCTATATTCTTTTATGATTTTAGAATGTGGAATCTCCATACTTATTATTGTCCATACATACTTATATTATAAAGGCGAAAGTCTGTCTGTTTGTCTGTCACGCTTTCACGACTAATCTACTGATCCGGATTTGGATGAAATTTAGAATGAAAGTACTAAACATTACTTATTTTTTCGAAAATCAACCTCTAAAAGGTTGAAATAGAGGATTAACCTTTATATGAAAAATCTACGCCGCTTGACCGATTGTACTGAAATTTAGCATAAATATAGTTGATAGTCCAAGCTTAAGCATTTACTACTATTTAGGCTACTTTACTTTTCAAAAATGCACGCCCCAGGGTTGCAACGTAAAAAACAGCAATGTACTTCACGCGGGGAAGCCGCGAGCGGGCCGCTAGTCAGATACATAAGTTTGAAAATGTTACAAATATGGATGTATTATATGGAATAAAGAGTTTTATTATTATTATTATAACTTATAACTTCGCTGAAAGTTTGGTGAAAATTAAAACAACCCCTGAATTAAATTTGAAATATCGAGCGAAGATAAAAGCGAACGCTAGTTGTTGTAACTAATATTAACAAATCAAAATGTTTCCTTTTCTTTTATAAATCAATATATTTATGGAAATAATTAAAATGGAATGTATTTATAATGACTAGAGAATAAAATGTATTGATAATTTATCTAGAAATATAAAATAATAATGCAATTTTGATTTTTATACGTTTATTTATTTGTTTTCTACAATATATATATTTTTTATTTAGCTTCACGCTGTATCCCGCACACAGCAGGGTAGGCTAATGTTAAGACACTCCGTTCCACGCTTTCCACTGAATTCGGAGGTATTGCGTGTTAAATGGCAGAACTTAACCCCGCGCTTAACGTCGACACCAGAGCGAAGAAAATAAAAATATTAAATATTTCCACCCCTACTATATATGTTCTTCATAATATCCTAAGGTATACTTTACATATATTATTAACTTTTTCTCCCATAGAGAGCCTAATGTCAAACACTTTGTTTTCCGTTTTCTGTCTGATTTCGCGATAAAGTGTGTTGAGTGGTTGAACTCAACGCAACGTCAGATGTGATCCCACTGTGAAATGACGGTCTATATTTAAGCAAATTTTTAGCATGCAATAGATACCTACTACCATATAGACGCTATAATGTAAGTCTAGGCTGAAATAAGTCTTCAGCTAATTTCGTATTCCGTCTAAATTCAGCCAGTTGTTTAGCTGTGAAAGCGTAACAGAGAGACAGACAGACAGACGTTTCCAGTTATAAGACAGACGCTATAAGGTTAGCATTAGCTAGCCTAACCTTTTTAAGTTTATATACAATTACCTTACGTTGTATTAATGCAAAGTGTTTTTTATAATAAGTTTTTATTTTCATTATTAAATATACTCTAATCCTTTAACTAATCCTTTAACGGCTGATGATAGATATAGATTTAAAAAACTTAAATAACAGGAAACGTCTGTCTGTCTCTCTGTTACGCTTTAATAGCTAAACAACTGGCTGAATTTAGACGGAATACGAAATTAGTTGAACACCTAGTCTAGACTAGACTACTTTTTTCAAAAATCTACTTTTAAAGTTGACCACTGAAGTTTAAATATAGGCTACCTATGTATTTTTTCTAAAACCCTAAAATATAAATCTTTTGACTTAAACGAGAACCCTGTCGAAAATACGAAACAGCTATAGTTGTGTAGGTCACGCGGGCGACGCCACAAGCAGGTCGCTAGTTATGAATGTAAAAAATGTATAACCATTTTATCATAACGGGAAGTCCTCGGCAATTATATAATATAACCTTCACATAAAATAAGATTCATTTTCATTTTTGCTTAAATGTACCGCAGATATTATGTCCGTACATATTAAATAATTTTTATAATATTTATTACAAGAAATGCTGTTTCCTTACTTAAAAATACACTTATACTAGATTTAACCTAATATTTCTATTCACGACAAGAGAAGGCGTGGCATTCAGATCCGCCACTCAACACGGAGAGAAATTCAGTGAAATACGACGAACAGAGTGTTTTAACACTAGGGTCTTTCTATTAAAGTTAAAATAATTTATTCCCCCACCGTGTTAGACAAGACCGTAAGTTAGACAGAGGAAATCTAGTTAGAAATCACTATGTTTTTTGTTGTCCATTCGATTTAAAATATGATTTGAGTAGCGGAACTTAACGCTGCATTTACATATAAACACAACCTCAAATGAGATTCGAACTCACAACTATTGTCCTGTCTGATGTGACTTGCCTGCTTCATAAATTAAATGCATTAGAAAAAACTTTATATAAATATTTTTATTTTGCAGACATTCACAACCTCATTTTGTAATAAAATCAGAAAAAAAAGCCGGTAACTAAGTGTTTCAAGAATCGCAAATTCATTCTATATGTAGAATGAGAGGTATGCATCTGTGCAAATAATTGATTAAATTTAAACAGTCTATTCATGTTTATTATGTTAATAAACAGTATTAAGCATAAATTCATGGAAAAACAATAATTATTACTTCATTTACAACTTCTTTGTGATAATTATTCAACATATTTTTTTCCTGCATAGTTTAGTGTCAAAACACTCCGTTCTCTACATTCCATCCGAAATTGGGATATTGCGTTTGAAATTGTTTGCGAAATTGGGATATTATATTAACAATAATTATTTTAATAGTTATGTTATTAAAATTTTTTAGCTTCACGCTGTATCCCGCACACAGCAGGATAGACAGAGGGAACCTAGTGTTAAGACACTCCGTTCCCCACTTTCCGCCGAATTCAGAGACATTGCGTATTAAGTGGCGGAACTTAACGCCGCGCTTTGCCTCTATACCAGAGCGAAGAAAATGGAAATATGAAATATTTCCACTCCTCGAGTGGGAATCGAACCCACAACTAGTCGTTTTCAGTTACATGCTTGTGCCACTGCACCACGACTGGCCCCTAATTAAAATTATTATTTTTTTCTTATTAATTATTAATAGAATCTATTTATATTATATGAGTTATAAAAAGTGACAGTACCTACACTACCTTTGCAAGCTTTAATATATAAAAAATGTAAATTGACGTCATCTTGGTTCAGCTAGCACGTGATTGTTTGAATAATTAAATTTGCACCTCAAATTTTATACGAAGCAATTTTGAATATTCAAGTAATGTGTTTTTTTAGTTTCACGCTGTATCCCGCACACAGCAGGGTAGGGGACAGTGGCAACCTAGCGTTAAGACACTCTTTCCCCACTTTCCGCCGAAATCGGAGGCATTGCGTGTTAAGTGGCGGAACTTAACGCCAGCGCTTTGCCGCGACACCAGAGCGAAGAAAATGGAAATAATAAATATTTCGTGTGGGAACCGAATCTACAACTAGTCACGTTTACAGTCGCACTTTATGCCCACAAGCCACGACTAGATATTTCTTAAAGGGTAATGATATAACAATTTTATTTTTAGTTGCTATTGCCAATAAGTGATCTTATTGCTTGCCTTTTCATCCTCTACTATTTATAAATTTTGAAGGCGACTTGCGGTTCTTGTGACTGTCCGCAGGGATAGAAAAAATTCTTTTCTAACTCCACTGGTGTTACTGTGAAGAATACTGCTGTCAACAAAATTAACCTTAAGTTTGATAAAAATATATGCATTATTGTTCTTTTTATTGCCTTGGTATCCAATAAAATATTCCTATTTATCTGTCTTACTCTCCTTTAACTAAACAATCTTCTTCGTGTCTTCTCCATTTAAAACGTCCATTTAAAACGATGTTGGCGGTGATTTGTTATCATTTGGGCATGCTCCAAACGCTAGAACTGAAGAACTGAACTAATCTGAAATTATATTTATCGAAAAATAGTCATAATGTCCATACCTCTACTACATACTTCTCATGAGTGTTTTGAAAGGCTTAGGAAGTATATACGTAACAATATAATAAACGTTTCTTAAAGATAAAAAAACAAGCTATAAAGTATTAACTTGTTATTCTGGTCATCCTAGAAAAGATATCAAGTCATTGCTATGAAAATATTGTATGGTTATAAGGTGCGGACACGTGTGCCAATTTTGGAACTGAACAAACGAGAAGAAGAGAGATGCTTAGATGGGCAGGAGGTGTAATCCGACATGACCGGGTCCGAAACGAATATGTGCGTGGTAGCTTTCATGTCGCTCCAATAACAGAAAAAATCACAGAAAATCGTTTGAGACGGTACGGGCACATAAAAAGATGTAAACAAGATCACGTTGTAAATTTGGCACTCAATTTACCAGAATGTAAACGAGGCAGAGGCCGCCCGCCTTTGACTTGGTGGTCTACAATCGACAGAGACCTAAAAAGAGCCTAATTGCCTGAAGTGACAACCCAGAGCCGAAAGTCTTGGCGCAGAAGAGTGAGGAGACGCAAACCCTAATATTGAGATAAGGGATGGAAGAAGAGAAAGAACAAACGAGAACAAGAGTGTCAAAATGGCGATGCAAGATTTTTTTAGTTTGGAACATGAATACAGGTAAAGTTATCAAAACAAACATTAAACACGAATATAAAAATAAACAAAAACAAACGTTTTAAAAATAACGTATAGTATAAAGTCTATATAAACTTCCTATGAGCGCTGAAAATTACCATATATATTATATGGTATTTTTTTATATAGAATATAATAACACTGCATATCTACCTACTTAGTTTTTATTTATTTGACTTTTATTACTTTGTTTTCTTATGTGCATAGACGAGCTAGTATAATGAAGGTTTTTTGCAGCTTCACGCAGTATCCCGCACATAGCAGGGTAGGCAGAGGGAACCTAGTGTTAAGACACTCCGTTCCCCAAGGTTAAGACATTTTAAAGGGACCCTTTATACCACAGTTATGTCGCAAGTCCCAGGCACTGCCTCGAATTCTTCTATCTGCAACGCTATCCGTGACTCGATGGATTCATAGAATACTAAATTCATTAACCACATGGTCTAATTGTGATATTGGACTATCGTAGTTATTAAATCGTCAGTATTTCTAAAACGTCGTTTGGAATGCCAAAACATAAACTATCAATGCTGTTGTAATAGTTTAATTTCAAAATGCTAAAATAAAAAAGCATAGTAAGTTAGTAAGAGAGGCCTAGTAGTGTCAAGACATTTTGTTCTTCTCTAATCCTTCATTTTTTTATTTGCTCCATTTAGTTTTTGTGAGTGTAAAGTATCATATATATTTAGCATGTGGATAAATTAAATTTAAATAATTATTATATTAGTTTTCTTTTTTCCAGCTTTATAGCTGGGATTCGTCCCATAAAATTGTATAGACGTAAAAAACCTAGTGACCGGTGGTACTTGCACAATGTAGCGTTTTAATTTTTTTAACCTTCACGCCGTATCCCGCACACATCAGGGTAAACAGAGGGATCCTAGTATTAAGATGTTTACCACTTCGTTTCCCATTTTTTGTCGAAACTCGGTATTTAATACGAGGCTAGATTAGAATAGTCTAATGAAATACATCTGTATAAATAAATTAAAACCCGCAAAACCCCGCAAAACGGGGTAGTACCTAAGGGGGAAGTTAGTGTCCTGACACGAAAACCGAAACATTACATGTTGATCGCTTCGTCTTAGTTGAATATTTAAATTTTAACGCCTTCCATTCTGTATAGTCTGTGACATAATACATTTTGTATACTCTGTGACCTTAATATATATTCTGTTGTAGTCTGTTATATTATAATAAAACCGCTATACCGTTGTGCTGCATAAGTGTGTTTTTATTTAAAAGTAATCTGCTAATATCAATAATTAGATCACTATTTTATAATTAAAACAACAGTCTTTGATACCAGAGCGAACAAATGACAATGTTAAATCATTATTCCCTCCAATCGGAATCGAATCCATAAGCGTCACGTTTACAGTCAGACGCCGCCTGCGTCCACAGCTTCAACGGTTAAAAATGTATGACATTTTTCTAATATAAATTCTTCACTACAATAGAATCTAACTAATCAATAAAGTAGAAATTCTAGATTGCTTGGACGGTTCCAAGAGGCGCGGGTTTGCCTGCTCCGTTTAAGGTTTTTTTTACTTTTCTGACCAGTCGTGGGGCAAAAGCACATAGTGTGACTGTAAAGCGACTGGTTGTGGGTTCTATTTGCACTCGAGGAGTGAACATATTTAATATCTCCATTTTGTTCGATCGGTGTCAAAGCAAAGCACGGCATTAAGTTCCACGCAATGCCTCCAGAATTTGGTGGAAAATGAGGATCGGAGTCTTAACATTAGGTTTCTTCTGGTTACCCTGCTGTGTGCGGGATACAGCGTGAAGCTAAAAAACGGGAAACAAATATTTTGCCAGTGCGACACGTCTAATTATTGAATACGCAATGATTGTCAATCGAACCCCTCTAAGGAATGATTATATTTAAATTGAAAAAGACATGCAGAACGCATTCTGCATGGCTCAGTGGTGAGAGCGCCGGGACGGTATTCGGGAGGCGCGGGTTCGAATTCCGCTTCTTTTTCTTTAAATGTCTTTTTCAATTTTCCTAAGTGTGGAATAACACTTTAAAAATGTTTAAAGGTATATTTAAATTATTTTAATTTCTCCGCTCTGGTGACAAGAAAAAACACGACTTTCAGTTCCACCACACAATAAAATTGTGAAGAATGGAAGTGTCTTCACACTAGATTCTCTAGAGTCTCTATCCTTCAATCACAGTTGGGCAAAATTTAATTGCAATTACCAATTAATATTTTATGTGTACATCAATTAACATTGAATAACTTGTTAACTGTAAAGTAAAAATTAATTAGTAATTAATTTTCAACTAATTATGATGTTAATGTGATTTCCCCAGAAACAATTAATATTTAATTATTAATTGTAATTAAATTTTACCCAAAACTGCCCGAAACGCAGGAAAAGCTCAAAAAAGGGGATAAAGAAATACACCAATTTGAAAATGTTTTCATTTTATTGCTCCACAAGGTCATAAGCTTTCATTTAGAACACACTTCGAAACCCACGAGTTACGATCATGTGTGTGCATAACGGAAATTTAATTGTTTTTGCTTTTTTTTTATTTAGAATCTTAACCCTCTAATTCAGGTACATTATATTGAAATCTGTTAATCCTTTTTGATGATATCGTTTTATTTCGTATGTTGTACCAATTATGGACCATGAGTGAATAATGTAAGTTGACAAAAAAATTATTGACGATTGTATATATATATTTTTTTCCTCAAATATATATATTTTTAAATGTTCTTACTTGTTAAAAAGGTGGAAGTTATAGAACAATACTAAAGCTACTTTAGTTGTTAGTAGCCTTTTTAAAATAAATTTAACTTAACGGTAAAAATTATGTAGTAAAAGAAATTCGTGTGTACTGTTATAATAACTACTGTTTGAATAAAAAAATTAAATTATCTGTCACTATAAAGATATAAGCGTTAGTTTAAGAAGAAAAATAATATATATCTATTTTAAATTAACACTTTATAGACTTTCTATGCAGTTTCTATGCAATCAAAATTTAAAATCAGACTTGATGTGGTCTTATAAACAAAAAAAAGAATAATAAAACGTGGTCCATTATTGGTACAAAATAACAAAATCAACCACAAATATTCAATGTCAATCCAAAAAACATAAAGAGGAATGTTTCGTTGGATTAGAAAAAAACAATTTCTGATATAAACACACACAGTTCATAAACAAGTTTCCATTAACTCATAAATCATATACAGTCGCAACTAAAAATGTAAAAAAAAAACAATATTTTATAAATACTTCAACAGTTTTTTAATACAGCGCCATCTCTCGACTGACGTAAGTAACTTTAATACTGAATTAATTATAATAATTTAGACATTTTTTTCGATATTAAATTGTTTAATCAGACTTGAGTGAGGCAAGAAATATTTGGTAATAAACCTCATTTTTTTAATTAACTGTCATTCAATGGCAAGATAAAGTATATATTTAATTTAAGTACTCCACAAGAAGATGGCGCTGTATTGAAATATAAATAACATGTAATGGAAGATCTAATTGTTCGTCTTTTACTAATTGCCAGGCTTTTTCGTTCCCTTAACACAACATTATTGGCACAGACTTTACCTCATTCAATTTAAACATTTTATTCGATTATGTATAATACTATTTGAACATCGATTATTTTATATAAATTACTTAAAATCGATTTTCGTTCCCCTTTTTTATATGTAATCTGTCCGACATACAGAGCCTGGCAATGAATATGAAGATTTAAATGTTACATTAAGATAAGAACACGCTAAATATCATTACAATATTTAAATTATAAAAATATATACGTTTATAAATAAAAATAGAGGGTGTATTAAAGATTTCTTTTTTATTTTGCGACTGTCATTTTACTGAAACGTATTATTAGCATTCACACATTGAGATCACAGGAGTATAGTATACCCTGGCAAATCACCAATAGCGCTTGACCGTGTATCGAGATCTTTTATAAATAATCAAATTATATAAACATAATTGATTTAAATAATACCACAAGTACTTATAAAAAAAATATTCAAGATTTTCAACATTTTTTTTAATCTGTATTTTTAAATGAAATAAGTAGAAAAAAGGCTTCTTATGTGTAATAATAATGCATAAATAAAAGATTCGGATACAGGATAACAAGCGCATACGCTACTTTAGGGTTATAACAGCCTTGCACTCATTCATGATGTACCGTATATATTAACATACGTATTATTTACAAAAGAACACTCTCACTGTCTTTTTTTTTATTACAAACAAAATGAAAACGTCAAAATAATACAACCTATTGAGTTAATTAAAAAAGAAACAATTATTTTTGGCTGTATACTGTTATGTCTTTACAATTGTAGGTAGATGTCAGAATGCCACAGATAGCATATATTTAGCACCACGTTTTAAGACAGTGAGAGGATATTGAAACTTTTCCATCGACAAATTATGTTACAACCTACATAAGAATTAAAGCGTTATTTTTATTATAACAGTTCGCAAACACAATGATTAGAAAATTTTGAAACTTGACGGAGCAACGTTTAGCACTCTCTCATATAAAAAACGTTTTGAATTTTCCATGAAAACCAAATAATTAATTTTTTTTTTTTTAGAAAAATTGTATTTTTTGTGTGACAAAAAATGGCTTAGCCATATTACATTTCAAAAACATAAGGTATTATATAAATTTCTTATACAAAAAAAAAAAATTAAAAAAAAATCAACTGTCCATCGAAAAACCAACATTAAAACGAAATAGTTGCCAATAAATATTAAAATAATATTATTATATTTACAATTAATTCCTAAGTTAGCCAAGCCAAAATTATTATAGCACCAAATAACGTGATCAACAACGGGTACTGACAGAAAAGTTTCATACTTTACACCTTATTATACACATACCGACATACACTTTGCTAAATCTATTGTTTAAAATAAGTTATTCTTACACGCGCCTGTGGTACCTATTTGAATATATATATTAAAAAGTAAATGGTAATTAATTTTTTTTTCTCGAAAAGTCTCTTGACTAGAGATACGATCTTATCTAAAAATGAAATACCATAACAACTAACTACAAATTAACAGCACTCTGAAAGGAATATATTACAGAAAACAGTGTCTATACATATTTGAGCTTTGCCGAAATATAAAACAGTCGCTTCCAAAAGTGAAATTTAATTTCACGTTTTAAATACACGCCCAGCTCACAGTACTGGGTTAAACAAAAATTGCGCTTATCCGCCATTGTTCTGTGGAACAAATACAGTAAATCGAAAATTTGATTCGATAAATCTCAGATTATCTTTGAATCTTCAAATATTATACACACCCCGTTACATTTTAATAAATTCAAAATAAATATATAAAAAACGGTACGTAAAGTAAGGGGTTTTTAAAAACTACAAATCACAATGAAACGTAAGGCTTCTAAACAGCGAAGAAAATCACAAGTTGCTTACTGCAACGACACGTTTACACGTTTACAAAAAGGATTTGCTCAGTCACAAAAAAATAAAAAAAAATGCACTCTTACTGGCAAAGTGAAAACTACACATAGGTATATCTGAATAAAAACGTCAAAATAAAATAGAAAATGCTAAAAAAACCGCCATTACGACTGACGTATAAATATTTTTAATTGTGATGACAAAAAGACTATGAGCTAACTTCATTATGCCGAACCTCGGTACAAACGATTTATCGCGAAATATATAAATATAAATTCTAAATAGACAGAAAAAATTGTTATTAGATATCGGATTGTATATATTTAAAGATTTAAAGGCCATTGTTGTTACCATATTTTGAAAAAATAAGTTCACATTCCCATTTCTCAGATTATGATAATATGGAACGGCTTTACATCTTATTATATAGTTGTATATATTTTTGTAATTAAGTTTTTTTTTTTATAATATTGAACTATATATAATCCGATCTCGAATGGTTACCTAGAATTAATTCAGGCAGTGATGATTCACATCGTTCCATTTTCAATTATTGCTCCAAAGTACAGACTCAAAATTAGGTAGCCCTAAATGAAAAACTGCTTACATTTTTCTTATTTTAGCCAAATATTTTATATACAATGAGGTAGAACGTGGGGTACAAACCCTTATTTTATATTATGACAGCTTCAATAAACGTATTCTAAGCGATTTAATTCTAATGTTTTTTTGTATAGGTTTACGTAAATCTTAGGCCGATATGACCGACATCGAATTTAGATGATTCTAGGTACTATCGCAAGAATAGCTTAACGTTTATAATATTATATAACAATTATGTCTTACTTGTAATGCTAGTGTATGCTTTTTTTGTCTTATAACGATTTTTAACTAAAGTCGCTCGCCATTGAAATTTTAAATTTAACAACCCTCAGAGGTATGTTGTACTTTTGTTTGATTGAAAATATTTAGAAAATTCTATTACTTATTGTTATTTGGTATAGCTGAGGTTTTTATACAGAGTTATTTGTCATCATAATCAGGTCTGTGTCTACGTTTGAAATCGTCCTCTAAACTACTTGGTAACAAGAAAGAAAAGAAAAAAAGTTTATGTACCTATGTCGTACTTTAATCTTAAAAAAAAATAACCCTGTATAAATTATGCTTACGGTTGTAAGTTTAAAACTATTTTACATTAGGTGAGTATTACGTTATATTGAAAAGCAGAAATGAGGTTATACAAACAGGTAACAGTAGTACCTCCAGAATGGCACACGTTGAAAGAGACTACAAGAAAAACTTTCAATCATATTATAAAAAAAAAGGATAATAAATTCATTAAACTGTACTTCAAAGTATGTCTATGAGCATGTAATGGTAGATTTGTCGTATCAAAGGTTGATAAAAACAACAACGGCTATATACAACGGCACGTTAACATATGTCACTTTGTACTGTATGCAGCGTTCTTTCACACAAACGCCTAACGATCACTCGCGTTGGTCAACACGGCGGCGGCGAGTCTGTTGGAGACGCGTTGGGCTCGGGCTTCTCCGAACACTCTATCGCTCGAGCTCTCTGCTCTAATTCTCTCTCCCTTTCCTCGAGCCTTGCCTCTCTACGAGCTAGTTCTGCTTCTCGCTCATCTAACTGCCTCTCTCTCTCCGATAGTCTGGCTTCTGCGTCGAGAAGCCTGGCAGTTAGTTCAGGGTCTGAAGGAGGAGGTGACGTGGATGACGTGACATCATCAACAGGAGGTGTGAGAGGTTTTAAAGCTACGTTCGGCTGGAAGTCTTGTTCGAACCTAGTGCAGTCAGCTACACGGACGACTCGCTCTGGATGTTGGAGTTCAGGTTCCCGTTTCCCCCACGGCCTGAAGGCGGGCACTGTTCTGTACCGCAAGTGAGCGTATGGATCGAGGTATATCGCGTAGCTGTACTCCTCGTTCCTCACTTTCTTGGGCGGTGACTCCGGAGGCTCTGGCTTGCACACTATTGTCTCGACCACCTGGAATTCAGAAAGGATATAATTAGTTTTGTTTTGTAAGTTGAGAAACTTGTTGTATTTTTAGTTTAAAAAGAAATAGCTATCTATAAATAACCTTATTTCAGGCAAGTCAGAGACAAACCTAGTTTAAGTAAGACTCTCAGGCATAAGCCAACGCTACGCTTTGTCTTACCAGGCTGGAAAATTAAAATAATTTAACCAAAATCATTTCTATAAGTGGGAATCACACCCAGAACTAATCGTGTTCATTTTTACGTCTGGAGGCTGTAGTCTCGGATAGCCTCAACCAAAATATATAAATAAAAATATATGGTATGGTAAATGTTATGAAATAATTCATATCACACTAAAACCGTGTCTAATAACTTCAGTACATTACAGATATCCGTCACACACATTCAAAGAAACCGCTAAACGGCTTAATAGAAAAATAGGACAATCAAAAGTAGTGAAAGTGATATTGAGTAATAGGTACATTAATTAATACAACTTAAGCCATAGAAGTCGTGTCCCAGTGGCACAAGCGTGTGACTGTAAACGACTGGTTGTGGGTTCGATTCCCACTCGAGGAGTGAAAATATTTAATATTTCCATTTTCTTCGCTCTGGTGTCGAGATAAAGCGCGACGTTAAGTTCCGCCACTTAACACACAATGCCTCCGAATTTGGCGGAAAGTGGTGAACAGAGTGTCTTAACCACTAGGTTCCCTCTGCCTACCCTGCTGTGTGCGGGATACAGCGTGAAGCTAAACGGCTTAATAGAAAATTAGAACAAATCAAAAGTAGTGAAAGTGATATTGAGTAATAGGTACATTAATTAATACAACTTAAGCCCATAGAATTACATATACGGAAATCATATCATTGCATTTTCAATGAATACCCATGAGCATCATTGTTTGCTAGTTCCCCGTCTCGATGACGTCGAAGAAAGCTATGTATAAGCATAACGTGGAGAAAGTCAACAGATAAGGTGCATTTGTAGAGTCTATCGTGTCCGATAAATGTGACATTAAGATATTATATTTTTAATAAATAGTAGTATGTGTTACTTGTTATCTTGTTATTGATTTCGTCAAATAGGTACTTTATCTTGTTTTTTTAAATATTTATCTGTGACGTTGTGTCTAGCTTTGTTGCTAAAAATACAATTAATATATTTTGAAATTGCTATAAATTAGACTTTGATGTATAACATATTTAGAAAACGCATGGCTTAGTGGTTAAAGCGATTGGGTGGGGTCCAAGAGGTGCAGGTTCGAATCCCGCTTTATGTTTTCTAAAAATGTTTTCCATTTCCTAAGTGTGTGAATAACACTTTAAAAATGGAACCTTATAATTAATGCACTCGTAAGTGGTATTACATATCAATGGCAAATGGCCTTCTTCGTGCTACGGAGGACGCGATAATCAGTCAGTTCCGGTAGTAGTCTAACATTACGGGCAGTTGCTACTGGTCTGAAGCCTGTATAATTCTGACAACTTGTTTAATCCTTCGATCTCATTAGGTGTGTGTAGAATTTAGATGGTAATTACTATTTACTAACTAATTCAGGGTAGAGTAGAAGCTGATTATATATTATGTTCGTTTCTTCGCTCTGATACCGAAACAAAGCGCGGCGTTAAGTTCAGCCACTAAGCACGCAGTTTCGTTCAGACGGAAAGTAGAGAACAGTCTCTTAATACTAGGTTCTTTCTGACCCTGCTATGCTAAAAAATATATAAAACTCTATAGGAAATATATGTAAATACACCATCAACCAATTAATTAAAGAACCATTCCCTTGTAATTTATCTGGCAATACCAAAAATATCATCACTTTCTACTCTCAGCACGTTTCAACAATCGCAAAACTAGCAACAGCGTCAGACCCACCCGGCTTACGTAATGCAGGTTAGAGGGGATGAGAGGGGGTGAGAGGGGGGTGAAAGGGGGAGGCATTGACGTGTTGTGAAGGGAGGTCCCCTCCCCCAGGGGGTGGGTTATGTAGGTCGCGGCCAGCCGCAGACGACCCCGAGACGCGACCTCTCCCTGTGACGCGTTGCTAAACAGTCTTAAACCACAATTACTGTTTATATGTAACACTTGCTTTCTTTTTAAGTGGGTAGTTCGTGTTTTTAATGGAATTTGATATGTTTGCGACTAATTTTCGTTATGAGTTACTAACGACTGTCTTTTATACAAAATTTCATGCCCTATTTTAATCCTTTCGGGGTATAAAACAATGTAGCCAATGTTTGACACTGGGTCTTCAACTATATAAATTCCGAATCCATCCAAATCGGATCTGATTATGCGTGAAAGCAAAACAGATTTTCGCATTTATAATACTAATATGGTTGAATATATAACCGAAAAACTTTATCTTTCATTTATATATTTATAATAAATCAATATAAATCTCAAATATTCATACTCCAGGTACCAGTAAGTTAGAAAAAATAAAACAAAGAAAAAATCGTTATCCACATACAAGTACATACACGTGTAGAATTATTCTATAAGATAAGAAGACACGAAACAAAGGTAATGAGAAAATGTACATAAGCAACCGTCCAGTGTATCTAGACCCCACCCTAGATAGACTGCGTAGGTTTGTTTGGGCGGTGGCAGGAGGTCAGGCTCAATGGGCGCGGGTCAGGAGAGCTGGATTGCGGCCTACTTGCAAGTAATTTTGCTATGTTTGAACACGTGCCAGTGTTTTCGTATCCGACCAGCGAGAAGCGTGTTTGTACTTCATGCTTTCTCTTGTAATGTTAGATACGCAATGTTACATTGTTTTATGTTGGATAATAAGAATAAAGTTTAATTTTATGTAACGTTTTTTCTGCATAGCAAAGTCAAAAATAATTAAAAACAGTGTCAAGACACTCTTTTCTCCAGTAGACATTATAATTGCAACATGTAATGATAATTTCATGTAGCTAAACGCTTTTAGTGCCTATTTGTGTTCGAGATATTATATTGCGTGTTCATTGGCGGAATTCAACGCCGCGTTTCATCTTACTAGAACGGAGAAATTAAAGACAGTAATTTAAAACCTCCTTTTAGTTCCTTCCCAGTTGTGGGGATAGAACCCACAAAACCAATCAGGTTTGCAGTCTGGCGCTGTCACACTGCGCAACAATGGCTTCTTAATAAAACAGATAAGATATTTTAAAGGGAATTTTAATCTATATTATGTATAATTAAAATGGTTGCTAAGTTACTACATTCTAATCAATAAGCGAGTTTGCAAGATTTTTTTTTTATAAAAAACAGATAATATATTGTAACATAAGGGTCACATGGTAGATAAAAAAACAATCAATTCTTTTTTGTTATTTAATTGTTAATTAAAATATCTCCTTTAATGTTATCGATGTTTGAAAATTAATATATATCTTAAAAATATGTCACTAGTTTGTGACGTGATCTCAAATATTTTGCTTACGAGGAACCAGTCTCTCTAGAAAATAAGAAATAAACTAAAATTATTGTTTCTTTATGTTACGCATATTTCAAATTTATGAGGACATTCGCGTGCAGGAGAATAACGTCGTGGATGTAAGCGCGTTGGTTTATGGGATCAAGTCTCACTACGAGGAATGATTATGTTAAAATTATTTTTTGTAATTTCTCTACAAGGTTGAGCGTTGGGTTCCGCCATTCAACATCTCGAATTCTAGCGCTAAGTTTAGTATGTAAGCCTTGACCAAGGTCTATCTGTCTATTCTCCTCTGCAGGAAGTATCGTCAAGCTGAGAACTTCTATTTCAAAATGTCATTGTCATTTACTTTGCTTGTGTAAAGTTAAGAAGCATATCAGTGATAAATTTAACCGTGGTCCAACGTTGATGTAAAATAGACAAAACATCTGTGTCCATTACTGAACGAACTGACGTCTTTATAAATATTTGTTAGGGTTGTCGTAAAAAATATATGAATGTATGAATAAGAAAATTTAGGTGTGAATATATTACATTAACAACATTAATATATATTGAATAATCAGACTAAACGATATTTACAAAAACAAGAAAATATTGTGACGAATATATGCAATTAGAGTATTTATTTTGAATACTAATAAGGACTTAAATACTTTAAACATGTGACATTATTGTGTCATTGTCGTAAATTTAGAAAAAAAAGTTTAAATTTTTCACCGTGACAACCCTATCCGCCATCAATGAACGCGTTTGTTTTGACAGTTCACGAAATGGCGCGAATTCCCGCCATGTTCTATGCACATCGTCGCTTACTTAATTAAAACCTTTACTCGGCTACCAAGCCAGACGTGTTTATAGCTGTTCATCAATGAAACTATCGTTTGTTTTATCTGCATGCCATTACAATTTTATGGGTACCGTCTGTTTAGATGCGAATGGTGCGCGTGCTTCATTCTCATCTTTAGAACTGGAGCCAAACCGCGTTAATGGACGCAAAAAGGGTATATTGTTTACCTTGTCTGGGTTTCAACGCAATATTAGATCATATTATTCAGTATATAGTGTAAGAAGTCCTGGCGAAAAATTTAAAATGCTATGAATGACAATACTTCTATCTATTACCTTACTATTAGATGATATATGACAGAGACTTGCAATGTTAGTAAAAGAATGAATATATTGCTTTACTTCTTATATTGTAAACGTGTATGTGAAAAGAGGTGTTTATTGTGTATGTCATAGGTACTAAGGTTTTCAGGATTAATAGTATAAATTTTGTAAAGCGTTCGGAGAGACAATGTCTTATATAAAGATCTTTGTCGGCTATAATGACATAAGAAATAGTATTTAACCTACTTAATTAGAACGTGTATATTAAAACTGTTAAAAATTAAAATTTTATTTGGTTAATTTCAGTTAAGAAAGGGAACAACAAGAGACTATCCCTTTGCATCACCAGCTTGTATGTAGCCACTTTATACAAAATTTTAAATGCATTATTATAAAAGATACTAGCTTTCTGCGTTTCTTCTTCATGACAACTTCAACTATGCAAATTCTTGTACTGCAGGATTTACATAACCTTCGTATAACGTGGTCCAAAGACTTCAATTCACGTATTAATATAATGATAATAACAATTCCAGATAACTAAGTAATTACCTAATACTGTGTAGGCACGAAATTAATTGTTTTATTATACAATTCGTGATATCATATACATACATATAGATGTTGTCTGTAGAGAGTCTGAAAGATGATAATGGCTTTGATAACAAACTAAAAATCATTGTGATGCGAAAAACTGTCGGTTTTCACCTCCATATGTCTTTGAACGAGTAAAAAAGGAAATTCATTGTTTGCCCAGATTAAAATGTTTTAACAGTTTTCATAATGTTTAAACAATTCAGAATAACTTAAGCAAATTTAAATACAAACTAATATTTTATTTGTTTTTTTTTTTATTTTACTTTTAACTTCACGTTTTTACCGCATAGCAGAATGATCAGAAAAAGCCTAGTGTTAAGACACTCCGTTCTCAATTTTCTATCCGAAATGAAGACACTGGGTTCTGAGTGGCGTGCTTAACGCTAAGTCTTTCCAAGCCGGGGTCATTAAATAATTTGAACAAATAATTGTTCCTCTGAGATAGAATCGAACCCCCAACCATATTTAGAGATAGACGCTTTACCAATGCGTCAGTTTGACCTTTTATTTACTTCAAATCTTTGTCATAGGTAGATTCCTTTAACCTAGGACAATTTTCAAAATTTAGACACATTCCTATGACATATAACGGCGTTAAGTTCCGCCACTTAACACGCAAGCCTCCGAATTCGGCGGAAAATGGGGAACGGAGTGTCTTACGGAGTGTCTTCCCTCTGCCTACCCTGCTGTGTGCGGGATACAGCGTGAAGCCTATGACATATTTCTTGTGTAATGGAATATGCCTTCTGGTTATCAACAGTACCTACTAGACTCCTTATCATAATTTCACGACTTAACGACAGACAGCAAATTATATTTATCGCGTAATCACAAATGATACACAATCGGTTGCAAAATATTTCAAGATTTGCCAAACAAGTAGACTGTAGGTATTTGATAAATTAAATAATTTAAGTTTCTAAGAGTAATTTACTATAAATACTGAACGATTCAATAGATATTAAAGATTTTAATAAGCGTTTATTCAAACATAAAGTATATTATAGAGAGATGAGAGCAAAATTTTTCCGCCCTGGTACATAAAACTAAGTGCTTGAGTTCCGCCACTCAACTAGGAATGTCTAGATTTCAGATGCAAAGTAGAAAATATAGTGTCTTTTGTCTTTTTCTGACCCTGCTAAATGTGTGTAGCTATAAAAAAAATATTAACAATACATTTCAGCCTAAGCTAAATAGGGAAACTGTCTCGAAAAAAATTAACCATATATTCTAACGTCCAATTAACGTTTCACTACATTTAAAATAGAACAACGTTAACATACATATTATATTATATAATATATTATACTACATTGCTACACGATTTTAGTGAGC
Organism: Dryas iulia moderata; assembly: GCA_019049465.1. Lineage (NCBI taxonomy): Eukaryota > Metazoa > Arthropoda > Insecta > Lepidoptera > Nymphalidae > Dryas > Dryas iulia. The sequence continues at coordinate 12,238,327 of CM032431.1, read as the reverse complement.
ACGGAAGAATAATGTCACGTAAAATAACGCCCACAGAGCTCCACGCCCAGACGGCAAGCTCTGCCGGGTTCGGCTCGATATAAATATCTATTACGCAAGCCGCCGACGCATCCCCCTCCGAGGCAGACACCCCCCACAAAACACCCTGTAACGACCAAGGTCATCACCTAATTTAGACCAAACCAACGGAAATCCACCCCTATTTGGAGCCCCTACAGGCGATTTTACCGTGAAAGTGGTAAATTGACGAATTTTAACGTAAGTTGCCACGTATTTGTATGGAATAGCGGACCAAAATCCTTTGTAAAGGGTTGTGCCGTAGTATTTGGTAGTATAGCTCTGGGCAATCAATGAGTTTCTGCCTTGCTCCATGAATTATGTATGAAGTCGCTCATTTAGACGGCGGACTGTTTGAAAACAACATTTCTTGGTGACTATACATATGGAACGGTAACAGTGTTAGTGCTTCTAGATAATGTTGAATAAGATTAAAAATATTGTAAAGTAATCTTGTAGTAAGATGTAAATAATATGTTTAGGAATTTATGATATGCCTAACTATATTATTGCCTACTACATACCATTGACATTTAGGTACATACATATATACAAGCTTCATCTTTTTTCTCACATAGAACCTAGAGGTTGTGTGGCGGAACTCAACGCCGAGCTTTGTCTTAAGCACCAGAGGGGTGAAATGTGTAAATAACGAAAAAGTTTTCTAATGTCAAAATACTGTGTTAATTACAATTACATCAAATGTAATAAAGTACTTCATTATACAGGTATTAACTCTAGAAATTCAAATTTATATGGATCAAAAAATAAAACAGAGAGCTTTAACACAATTTCACTCTATTACTAATAACGAAAGTAAAAAAAAAACATATTTTTTATTTAATATTTCAAGACACCTACAGAAGAACACGTTCTTATAAAACGAGACGATTTTATTAGATTCGGTTGTGAAACACGGCATAGATAATAGTTTAACGCCTATCATTCATCGATTTACCTTTGATCTGCTTCAGTGAGTCAATGAGAATTGTACAGCCACAGGCAAATTACCGTGAGACCATGGTTACCATGGAAATTAAATGTCTTTGTTTTACATAATCAACGAGCTTGTGATCGTGCTCGAATGAAATACTAATAAGGTTCTAGTTTATTCTGGTTATTTTTGTAGTTTCACGCTTTTTCCCTTATCGGGTGCTAAGGGAAGCTAATTTGACGTATTGCGTGGTTAGTAAGCTACACCCTTTTTGCAATATAGGATTTGCGTAGTCAGACAGAACTTAGTGTTAAGACACTTAGTATTCCACTTTCCCCCTGAGAAACATTGTATGTTTAGTGCACTGCCTTAACCAACAGAGCATAGAAATAAAATCAATCAATTTATGATCATTTCTTCAAGTAGGAATAGAAGCCACAATGAATTGTGATTACAGTAATCGACTGAGCCACTGCGACGCGATGGCCTCTGTATGTTTTATCGAAATACGCTAGTAATAACAATAAATCACTTTATTCTCATAAAGGGCTGGGCATTGTTTCAGGGTCTCATAATTTTGCTATGTTCTACTTAGCTATACTAAAATATAAGCAAGAATTATACGTAAATATTTCAACTAAACAGCATAGTTAAGGCTTAGTAATATGAGGTCAAAGTAGACCAGAGGGACAGCGTCGTTATACAAGATGGTTCTGGGTTCGATTCCAACTCTTCTACGAGTTGGAACATATTCAAAATTGTTTTTATTTTTTTAATCAGTGCAAGACGTAATAACTATGAGATTTTTTTTCTTAGCTTCACGCTGTATCCCTTGCGGGGTAGTCAGAAAGAACTGACTTCTGACTGAGAAAAATTATCAACTGTTATTCAATAATTGTGTTTCTTGTCACGACTACTATAACTAAAAAAAACGTTGTTTTTCAGCTTCATTCCTTTCTCGTATAACAGTACCTCTATCTTTTCACTAGAGGAGAGAATTTTTTTTTTTAGCTTTACGCTATATCCCGCACACAGCAGGGCGGGTAGAGGGAACCTAGTGTTAAGACACTTCGTTCCCCACTTTGGAGGAACGGAGGAGAGAAATGAAAATAATTTATATATAATTACCCTCACCCCTAAGTGAGGATCGAACTATCTTAGCGTATACAGTCAAACACAATCACATTGCCCGACGATGGCCTCGTAACGAACTATAAAAAAAGGGACTATAAAAACACAACGAAAAACTAAATCTTGTTGATCTCAAATCAAATAGGCACGAGATGCGACTGCGCCAATAAAATAAAACATTCGGCGTCACAACTTTCGCCCAAATGCCCTTTTTAGCTTGCGGCCATTTTTTATCGGAATCGAGGACATATTTTCCCACACACCCAACCTTGTATTAAGTTTTCCAAGAAACGGCCTAATGTGATCTTCAGATCATGGTAATAAGTTTCTGGAAGCGATCTCTGGTGGATAGGGTTGCCAGTTTATATAATATAATACGACTTTGTGCGGTCATTCGAGCGAATCGCGTTAGGAACGTTTGATTGTAAGATAGCTTCTTTCTGGATGAATAATTGGTGGGTTATATATGTACAATATGTTTGTAATATAAACTAAAAATGTAGGTAAATCATTTGGGAACGAATGACAATACGAATGTTAACACTTAAATATACGGGGGTAGTTAGTAGGAGCTGGGTTGTTAGAGAGAACTTAGTGTCACATCATCCCTCTTTTTTTTTGTGCCTGAAACTGAGACATTACGTGTTAAAGGGAGAGACTTAAAATATAATAATTTAAAAATAATAATTTCTCCAAGTGGGAATCGAACTAATGAAAATTGTGGTTAAATCAGTTAAGGAGTTTCTGAGGTTAGCGAGCACAAACGCACAGGATATAGAAAAAAGTATACATCTCTGTATTGGGTTCTATGATATTGGTAAATGGCCTCAATAATATTTTTTTTTCATGTATCTTTCATGTACAGACAATAAATGGTTAAATTATTTTTTTATTTATGTAAAGACTAATTTTTAAATTACTTAATTATAATTTACCGGAATCTTAGCAAGTTACTTTTTACTCTGATCTGGCAACACAGGTGGTCTGAGCAGTGTCTTGCACGCCGATTATTTCCACACTTAATTGAGATACGAGGAATTATAAATGGTTTACGAGTTTTGCCCTGTGTAATACGCCTTTTTAAATATGATTATATGTTGTATTTCTTTTATTTTACTTTTATAATTTATTTCTACTTTAGCTACTTGTATTTTTACTCGTGAATAAATTAGCAGAACTAAAAATAATTAAAATTTTAATATTGTCTATAAGTTCAGATCATTTAACTCTGAAAAATCTAATTTCAGTTTCTCTCATATCAGTGCCACCAGAAAACCGACTGTCGAGACCCTCCGTTCTCCACTTCAGGGCCGAATACAAAACATTCCATGTTGATTAGTGGATCTAAGCGCCGCACTTTGTCACGAAGCAATATCTCGATTTCTCTAATGTCGAGCCAAATCGCGGTGTTAAGTTCCGCGACTTAACATGCAATGAATACGGTGGAAAATGGGGAACACGAGGTTCCTTCTGGCTACCCTGCTGTATGCGGGATACAGCGTGAAGCTAAAAAAAACAATCTAACAATAAAGAAACTGATATACACTTCACTTATAACTTGCAACGTACAATACTAATATAGTCATTGGCACGTTTAACCAGCAGATAAAGTAATCTTAGACTTGCGAAATATGTTATTTACTTCGTATAAGGAGCTCCGCTAGTTACGGCTACTGCTCTGGGATCTTATGTACTCGTACAATTGACTGCTATATATGGACAGACTGTGTACGTGACTGGTTTGCTTTCTCTTACCTACGAAAATTATTACTTAGGCGTACTGTGGTTGAAATCCTGGTTGGTTTTTTTGTTAGGACTTTTTAAAATAGGGTTATGAATTTTATGAAATAATATTTTTTTTCATTTGAATATTATATATTGAACCGAATTTAAACGTAAAAAGCATAAATCAAGATCTAATTTGTAAAAAAATATTTTGGAGGATTTTTTGTCTTCAAAGAGCAGGTTTTATGTTTCTAAGGTGTAACAGAAAATATTTGACATTTAAATATGTTGCACCTAATTTAAACGGGAAAGGTATGTTAGTTTAATAGAATTTAAGTTCATTAATTACTGCCTTTACAGTTTTTAATTTTGTAAAGGGTAACCAAAACTAACCAATGATTATTGAGATTAGTTCCAAGCATCATTAAATGAGATATGTTTAGGAGGCACAGTATGTTTGCAAAAGAGTTGGTTGTAGGTTCGATCTTCACTCTAATGACTATATTTAAATTATTTTTATTCCCCAACCTGAACAAGACGAAAGCGGTGTTAAATACTACCCACTCAGCTCGCAATTTTACAATAGAAGGGGAGAACGAAGTGTCTTGACACTAGATTTTCTCCGACTCTCCTCCTATGAGGCAGAAAATGTAAAGCAGTTTTTATAATAACTACATTACACATAACCTATATTATATTATAATTACTATATTACACATAACTGTTTAGCCAATCTTTATCATTTACGTCCCAAGGCGGAACACCATGTCAACGTCCAACCTCTAATCTTATTAAGTCGTTGGTACGTTTTTATGGAACAAAAGTACCGGATTTAATTAGACATAACAAGTGGCCAACACGCTCTGCTCTGCACTTCACGTCGCCTCCGCGTTATCAGAGATTAGATTATTATCAAAATTGGCTGAGCCACTGGTGGAATGTATTTTGTAAATATATGCTTTTCTTTTATGTGGTTTATTCTTGTTTTGTTTTCCTTTTTTTTTAATATCTGTATGTGTATCTAAATTGTTAAAAATCAAGTCAAAATATGTTATAGTTAATGATTGATTAGATATAATTATTAAAAGCTCGATCGATGTGTAATTATGGGTTGCCTTAGCAACTTGTATCTTGTACATCACGTTTTACAATAATGTTTAATATATAATAATCTTATGATAGTAGATAGTACTTAGATTACTTTACAGGTTACTTTTATGAAAAATATTGGTTTTCTACACTTCTTATTAACTTCAACTATTCCAAAATTCATATATCTCACTCCTCATAAATCAATTTTAAATTACAAATTGTAACAACAATTATACTGTAATTAGTTAAAAGCACAGGTTCCCAAACTGCGAAATACTACACAATGAACACAATTTTAAGATATTAGAAAATTCTCAATTCTCCGGTAATATCTATTCAGTAACAACTATAGTATAGTATACGAATACTACAGTATTTTCTATATCCAACGAGAGCCACTTTAATTTTCTTGAAGCAAGAGCGCATTTCAAAAGGTCTTCTGAGAATTTACAAAGCTTTATCCTTTATTTCCATTTAGGGCCGGCGTGTAGTCATATTGCCACTCTGTACGTGCTATATGTAACAAGTATATTATTTTTTTAAAGTTTGGTTTACATATATTGTTTTAAAATTCAAATAATTTGTAAGTTTTGCTACGAATTTGCAATTTTATGACGAAATGGGAAATGTTTGTAAAGGTTGGCTGGCGTTAAAAAAATATTTAAAGCTTAGGATTCCTGGACGTATAGTTTATAAAAACAATATGTAGTATGTATTGGGAAACGAAAGTAAATGAAGTTCAGTAACTTTTTTTTTTTATTTAGCTTCACGCTGTTTCCCGCACACAGCAGGGTAGGCAGAGGGAACCTAGTGTTAAGACACTCCGTTCCCCATTTTCCGCCGAATTCGGAGGCTTGCGTGTTAAGTGGCGGAACTAAACGCCGCAAGTTCAGAAACTTAGTTCTATAATTTAGTATTCTTATATTAAAATTAAATAGATATATACAAATAGATGAAAAATGTATGCAATCCTTTTGTATGTAAATTACGACGTTACAAGATTTCGATTGGTTTCAACACACAACACATATAAAAAAAATGACAATAGCAATTTGCCTCTGCAATAATTATTTGGCAAGCACTTATAAATTTTATAAAGTATTAAAATTAAGCCAAAACAAACAATATCAAAGTAAAAACATTTTCTAGGCTGTTAGAAATAAAAATATTTGTCGAAAAAATCCCTACCATTAACATCCATTATAACAGGAGCAATAAAACTTCGTCTTCGCCTCCATTTTGTTTCGCATTAAAAAAAAAATCAGATAAAAGAATAAAGGTCAGAGTTCAGCGATAGAACAAAAAGAAATATCGTAATTGGTATTATAATTGGAACTTTCATAGAAAAACTCCGGCGAGATATTAATTCGGTTTGGCGCTTTTAGTATAATTGGACATCTTTTCTTGGTAAGTAATAAAAAAATACCCAACCGAAGTTGTAAACTAGTAATTTGACCAATTATATTTGTAATTTGAAAACGCTGTAGTCACTGTGACGTGGTTGACGGACGTTGGTTATTGCATACGACAGGTTGTGGGTAAAGCTTTTTTTCAGTTAATATGGAAAAAAATATATTATAGTATCAAAGTTTTATCACCTGGTTAGTTATTGCCCTCTTGGTTAATGCTCTACTCTTTACTTGTAGTAAAGAGTATAGCAATTTACGTTTAATTTAAATAACATTACGAAATCAAAAATTTGAGGATAGTTTAAATGAGAAATCAAAACGTGAAATTGATGGACATTGATAAGAATTCAGGTGTAGTATGACGGTGTCATGCCGTATATGTGATGGTTGTAGGCTCGATTTCCCACTCGAAAGAATTATTATATAGAAGAATTTTTCATTTTTTCCACTGTTGTAAGGAGACAAAGCACGGCCTTGAGTTCTCAACTCACGGGCAGATTCGGGCAGAAAGTGGAGAACGGAGTGTCTTGACACTGCATTCTCTATACTTTAGCTTACATTCAGCTGTTCAGCGAGAAAAAACATAAAGGCGAAAATAAAAACTTATCCTTACTTAGAATATTATTGTTTAGTTAAACGTTGATTAGAATTATCGTCTATATTATTTCTCCAGATCAATTATACTTTCAGTGAATTTAAATGGAATTCCTTTCAGCATTTATATTTTCTACGTACATATGAAAAAGTAATAACAACTCGACGTTGATATAAAATAAAACAAGGAGCATATTTCATTTCCGCAGGTTTTTGTATTCCATTTAATAAATACGCTTTCAGAAGCAAAAGTAGATTAAGCGTATAATTTTATAATTTCAATTTTTTTGTAGGCACTCTTTTTCTCCGCATTGCGGGGTCAGATAAGATGTCAAGACACTCTGTTCGGTGTTTTCGGTCCAAAATCGGGACATGGCGTTTTAAATAACTCAACGCCGTGCTTGGTCTTTAGTCTCAGAGCAGAGAATTGAAAATAGTTGAAATATAATCGTTCCTCAAGTAGAAATGGAACCTACAACCTTCGCGTATACATAAACGCTGTAACACTGCGACACGATGCTAGTCATAAGATTCACATACTTAACATAAGAAAAATATTTTAAGAAAAACATACAAAAATTTGAATATAAACACGCTTCGAACCCGCACCCAATACGAAACGCCTGACTACTACACCAAAGTTCCGCCCTACAACGAAATTCTTGTACAGTTTCTTCCTTACTCTTGGGTTTATTTTTTTAGCCTCTCGCTGTATTCCACACAACAGGGTAGGCAGAAGGAGCCTAGTGTTAAGAAACTCCGTTCTCCATTTTCCACGCAATTCTAAAGGCATTGCGTGTTAACTGGCGGAACTTAACGCCGCGCTTTACTGTCACACCTGAGCTTAGAAAATGGAAATATTAAATATTTCACGGAAATCGAACCCACAACCAGTCACTTTACAGTCACATTTTGTTCCTCTGGGCGACTATAATATATATTATCTAAAGAAAAACTTTTTTTGTCCACAGTACCCGAGTACCCGAGCTACGTCATAATCAAATATTGCGTGCGAGACGCCGTAGAATGTTAATAAAGATGTTTTGACGGTCCCGCCACCGCGAGGCACGAGGCACGTACTCCACTCGGGTTTGTAGCTACATTATTTTTTATTGGTCTGTTTACGCTCACACGGTGGCTCTCTTTGGCTATTTCAAGATTTACTTCTATAATATTCATGGTATTACTACGCTTTAGTGTGTAGTATACTTAAGTAGTTGAAATATGTGTGTTAAAAGGTCATTCACTATACAAGTGTTGCTTGGATTTGTCTAGGTTAGTAAGACCCTAGTGTCAACTCCACTTTTTGCCCGAATTTCAGACATTGCTTGTGAGTAACGCAACTCAACGCCGCGCTTGCCCAGTCATAGGAGTTAAAATATTTAAATATAATCATTTACGAATATCATATTTTTTCTATTGGTCTGTTTACGCTCACACGGTAGCTGTCTTTGCTATTACAAGATTTACTTCTATATTATATTCATGGTATTACTACGCTGTAGTAGTATAACTATAGTATAGTAGTTGCAATATATGTATGTGTTAAAGTGTCGCTGTTAAAGTGTCGCTTCACTTATACATGGCTCTATATTGAGCCCTAGGCTCTTGTTAATATAATTTTTCTATAGAGTATACATTCGAATATTTAATTTCAGTCTCCGCTTACCGTTAGTACCTATATAAATAGTTATGCTTTGAATAATTTTATAGCATCGCACTATTTTTAACCGGAGAACAGAAATATATTGAATATCAAAGTATTCGACTTCAAAATCATAATTAACTTAAAACAATAAATTTTAAAACGAATGTTAAGAATGTATCATGTGCTAGGTTCTGTATGACTTCCCTGCGAGGCGGAAAAAGCTTATAGGTGAAAAACATTTCATGTATAAAAGAATATGTTTATTTAAAGTTCATATTCTATAAACCTCCCTAAGAGTGTTATTAACCAACAACAAAATCGTCATATGCCACAACAAGACAACCTCAACTTTCGTTATTTTTTTTTTGTTTTTTTAAGCTTCACGCTGTATCCCGCACACAGCAGAGTAGGCAGAGGGAACCTAGTATTAAGATACTCCGTTCCCCACTTTCCGCCGAATTCGGAGGCATTGCGTGTTAAGTGGCGGAACTTAACGCCGCGCTTTACCTCGACACCAGAGCGAAGAAAATGGAAATATTAAATATTTCCACTCCTCGAGCGGGAATCGAACCCACCCACAACCAGTCGTTTACAGTCACACGCTTGTGCCACTGGGCCACGACTGGCCACATCGATTAATCGATTAATCGTTATTCATAAAATTAAAATTTCGCCACGCCATCGCCACCAAACAGTTTCAACTTTGGTTTTCCCAAAAATCAAAAGAAATAACAAAATAGTTTCTCGGTAGTCATTAGAAAATATTTCGTTTGTTCACTTCCGCTTTATAATTGTCCGCGAGTGTTGGTCAAGAGCCAATGGCCATCACGATTGTTTGAAGTATACGTTGCGATGGACACCGGATGTTTGGTTTGAGAAGAAAATGTGGTAGGAATTTGGGAAATGTTTTACAATTCTTCAGAAGAAGGAATAAACAGTATTTAATAGATTATTACTGTTTTCAACGTGTAAATAAAACGCTGCAATGAGATCCGCCACTTAAAACACCATGTTTTTCTGTCCGGAAGTGAAGAACGGAGTGTCTTGACACTTGATTCTCTCTGGTTACACTGCTCTGTGGCAAAAATTGTGTTTTTTTTAAAAAAAAAAGGGTTAATTTCTGCAAAAGAAAATCTGACAGGTGAAACATAAAGACATTTTTCCATGGTCCATTAGATTTTCTATTTCATTCATATGGTATATTTAAGCTATTTTTTTTTATTTTCATTTACCAGGTCTGCCTCAGTCAGAGTAAAAACTCATCTCGATTGACCAAAATTCTTGAATTAACATATTAAAACAATAACAAAATGATATTATACCACAAACCAATTCACGTTTGAACAATAGATTCAAAAGTATGTAAAAAGCAGAACTTTTGCCGTTACAATGCTTTATGGTGTTTTTATGGGAAGACTGGAGTTATTTCAAGGAAAAATTTTGTTATTCTTTATTTTTTGCCATCTTGGTTCAGGGAAGATGGGAAATTCTTAGAATAATTCATATGATTTGACTCGTAAAGTATCTCATTTCTTTTTTATCAAAATAAACGACCTCGAGGCTTACGAGAAATGATTAATTGTAAATCTGATATAGAAAATAAGTGTAGGTTATATGAATGTCCTTGTAACTTAGAACGCATATAAAACGTTTTCTAAATGTCTTTTTTTAAATTTTCCTAAGTGTGGAATAACACTTTAAAATGTTTAAAAGAACCCACATGTTTCTTTAAAAAAACATTAATATGACAAAAAAAAGAATTTTTCCCGTATAGCAGAGAGAAACTAAAAGAAGTGCCTAGACACTCTGTTCTTAGCTTTCCGCCTTAAATCGACACATTTCGTGTTAAGTGGCAGACATCAAAGTTGTACTTTGTTGTACCAGAGCAAAGAAATGAAAATAATTAAAAAAAAATCATTTTCATGACTGGGGATCGAACCCACAACCGACCGCGTTAGCAATAACCCCCTGTATCATTGAGCAACGATGGCCCCTTCTGTTTTTGTATCGATTGGAGATCTCAAATAGGAAATTATTGTTTGCTGGCGATATGAAAGTCCTTGACCAAAATATGGCGCACCTGTTTCTTTAAAAAGTAATTGAAATGGCATTGATTCTAATTTGATTACATTTGACATTTTTATCTGAAATTTGTCTTAATTTAAATTAAGTGGAGTATTAAAAACATTGGTTACTTTATTAGTTAATTAAATTAATATATTATTAAGTAAAAAATTATGTTACGATAAAAATATTTATTTTTTTATCTTTTATGATACCTGAAAGAATCTTTTAAGAAGAAAGACCGGTTCAATATAAACCTGGGTTTTTCCGATACTCGGGCAAACGAGAATATTTAAATTACTTTCAATTCTTCTCCCTAAGCAAAGTGCGGCGTTAAGTTCCGCCACCCAACACGCAATATCTAATTTACTGGAGGAAAGAGAACAGGGCTTGTCGACAATAGATTATCTCTGACTACCCTACCAAGCGTGAAAAAAGCGTGAAGCTAAAAAAAATAACATAAACATAATTATGAAATGTCGGAATGTTGTAAAAAATGTAGCCGTCATCGAAAATATAATTTACAATGTTATTATTGATATAGGAACGGAAAAGCTTGCCAAAACATGTATTTATGAGTAACGATCGTTGCGAGTGACTTATATGAGATGATTGGCCAAGAATTTAGCACTTGGCCGCAAATATTATTAGATATATACAATTTAGTTGTTTAATTGAATGTTTTTTTTTTTCATTTCTTCAGTCTGAATGTAAACGACTGGTTGTGGGTTGGATTCCTACTCGAGGAGTGGAAGTATTTAATATTTCCATTTCTTCGCTCTGGTATCAGAGCTAAAAAGCGTGGCGTTAAGTTCCGCCACTTAACGCGCAATACCTCCGAATTCGGCGGAAAGTGGGGAACGGAGTGTCTTAACACTAGGTTCCCTCTCCCTACCCTGTTGTTTGCAGGATACTGCGTGAAGCTAAAAAAAGAAAGAAAACAACGCGTCGTTAAGTTACGCTACTTAACACGCAATCTCAATTTCAGCTTGTCACGAGATTATCTTTTTGTACCTTAAAATTAAATTAAAAATTAAAAATTAAAAATTAAGGTATGAAGGTAAAGGAAAATAATACATTTGTTTTTTTATTAAGAGTAAAAAAAGATTATTACTCAAATATAAATAAAAGAAAAATATATTTAACATTTGGCAATATTAAAACGTGATAAAATCAAAGCTGAAATCTGCTGCCAACACTTGTTGAGACGATGAGGTGATAATGGTGGGTCTTTAAAAGAAATTTAAAAACTGTGTAGTACAAAGGGCACATTGACAACACAGATTGTATTAAGCTATTTACTTAGTACTAACTTCACGCCTTTTTGGCTCTTATCAGACGTAGGTAGAAGAGCACAATCTCAAAAAACGCCATTCTACGTTTTCCGCCCAAATTCTAGACATTACGTGTTAAACGATTGAATATAGTTTAAATAAGATCTAAGTAGGAATCGAACCCGCAACTATCATGTTTACAGCGAGTTTTTGACTTCTTTTAAATATAAAAAATTCTTACTGTCGTAGAAGTCACGCTACGCTACGCTGAAAAATATATATAGTTTTATTAAATCAATTTATAAAAAAGGCAGATAAAAATGCCGATGTTTCATGAAAATCATAGTCCCAAAAAACGACTATTTTATTCAGTATTATAAGAAATCCTATACATGTAAGTCATACTAATCTTCAATAACACCAGCAAGAGCCTAATGAACATACGCCTCAGGCATTTGGCTACATATCATTTGGCCGCGTCGCCCGCTCGTACATTCCTCCGGGCTGATCTGACAATACCGAGAACTATCAACAAATACTGAGAAGAACATGTGACAAAATATTTTTGAGGAAAGAAGGGCAATTTCTAGCGACATTATAATTTTGTTTGATGTTTGAGAATTTCAATGTTTTTATTTTCATAGCCATTTCAATTTTCATATCTTAATTTAAAAATGAAATGACTCATTTTGTCTTACGGTATTTAAACGTAATTGCGTCGAACGATACGGTAGAATTCTTATGCGTTTCAATATGAAGAAATGCACAGATTTATTGGACTAAATTCCTACATACATATTTTTTTGCTTTTTCTATGTTATTTTAAAAGCAGAGTGGATAGAGAAAACCTAGTGTCAAGACACTCTGTTCTCCGCTTTCCTCTCGAAATCAAGACATTGCTTGTAGAGTGGTAGACCGCGCCGTACTGTGTACCTAAGTACCAGAGCAAAGAAATGATAATAATCATTCCCCTGAATTGGAAATTGAGCCAGCAACCAACCGCACCCGCACCAGCACCAGTAAGAGGCTGTCAGACTGCGCCAGGACAGCCACAGCTACTACTCTAAGTAAGACATGCAGGTAAGACAGGGGATGAAATATAAAACATATACCTGACATTTGAATGTCAGGAATGAGGAAAAATTAAAATGGCGACACGATGCTTCTTTAATAAATATTTTAAAGTCAAGAAAAAAAACAAATAAATATTCAATTTACTCTGAATTATCTGTCTTAAAAACCCAGATTCTTCACAAGCAACAAAAAATATTTGTAAAATTTCATGAAACATTTTTTAATGTAATTTTAGCAACAGTCCAAAGCATTATGTTATAAATCTCAAGTTTTTAGTCGAGTAATAAAATTAAAATGTTTTCACTAGAGCCGAGAGCGTGGTAATAAAATGTAAGGACAATAAAGTACGTAATTAAATAAGGAATGCGTGATTCGCATTTCATATACAATATTTCTCTTGAAGTGAGGGCGACATTATGACATAGCCAGTGTTGCCAACATTCCGAAATTCCGAATTATATGAAAAAATGAACGAAATGACTCACTCACTCATCGTGATGTTTAATATAAAAATATATTTATTAGTGTAATAAGTTTTAGTAACAAACAAGAATTTGTATTAGATTTATACACATTATGTACAGCCCGTTTCTTTTCTTCTGGATATATCGAAATTTTCTGTGATAAAAGGCGAAATGTTTTTTTTTCCCTTCAATCAATGAACAGCCATATATATTTTTTTATAATTAAAGGAAAGATAATAAAATAAAATCGATATTTAATGCACTTCCGAAACTGAATGTCTCCTATTCGGGCGAGAAGTGGACAACGGAGTATCTTGTCATTATAATCTCTGACTACTCTGTTATGCGAATGCTAAGAAACGAATCCTTTCAACTTTTATGTAATTTAATAAAATTTACATCTCAATATGTATTACTTTATCAACAATGATTTAATTATTTAAGTACACACTTATACTAGATTCAACATATTTATCTTTCTGCCTATATTTACCTTACATTACGTTTATATACATATATAAGGGATATATTTCATTATTCAAATTTAAAATATCGTTATTCAAATAGACTTTTTCAAGCACTTTTGGGTCGTTGTGAAAAAAAAGCTTACACCGACTCAAAAGTCAGTTTTACTAAGAAGAGCCGGCGAGAAACTCAACAGTAGATTTTTTCAAATATAAAAATAAAAATTAAAAAAAACAACAAATTATTGGTAGCTAACCTGCACTGGACTCAATGTGGCTATAATGCGTGATAATCTAAAATAACTTAGATTCACTCCTCCACTTCCTGTTCTAATTAAAATTCATCAAAATTTCATAATGAAAGCTAAAATACTATATCCATTCATAATCTTCACAATAATGAATGAACAGTAATATATAAAGAGGATATATTATGTACGTAGGTTGATCAAAGAGAACACTGATCACGTCTTATAAACTTGTTTACGTAGAAATTTAGATAGCTTCTTTATAAGACAACGTATTCAATTATTGGAATTTCTATTTATTTTAATGTATAATATATTTTCTACGTAATAGATACATTTCTTCGTATGCTCATAGCGTAACATGATTTTCAATGGCTAATGAACTATGTTTGTATAATTTTATAGGAAATGGGCTTTCCAATAACTTCATATGAAGAAAGAAAAATAAGAGAAGATTTTTTTCAGTGTTTCATGGATTAATCATGCAGGTAGTGCCCACAGTTGTAGAGAGGTTGGTCCAGTGCCTGGGACTTGCGATATAATTATACACTTAGATCGTAAATTTCAGAGTGGACAACTTTAAATCTAGTATACTCCGGTCTACTAACTGAACTCTTAAAAGCTATATATTTTAAATATACATTATGTTAAAGATATCAGCTCACATTAAAGTGTAAGTTAAACATTAAATTTGGACGTGAGTAGTATAAAACAAAACTGAATATTTTTTATATATTTATCTATTTCCCTGCTTTAGATTAATGAAAAGATCTAATGCTTTATGTGAACGAGTCATGAATTATGTCTTTTTAGGCCCATTAACTAAAGTTAAGCCCCATTTAAACAATTTTATTATTTTTTTCACAATATCATACTAAATTTAATAATAAAATTTGCTTATTACATTATTGTCATTAAAAATAAAAACAATGTCATTGTCCAATAATGGTTTCTTACATTTAAAACATGTATGTACATATCACGTATTAAAATTAAGTTCCGCCACTTAACACGCAATGCCTCCGAATTCGGCGGAAAGTGGGGAACGGAGTGTCTTAACACTAGGTTCCCTCTGCCTACCCTGCTGTGTGCGGGATATAGCGTGAAGCTATTTATTATTTATTTTTACGTATTAAAATAAATAGAATTTGCTGCAAACTACAAAATATTGACCGGCAGCGTGTGTGGCAGCTGTCCCGCGTGCCCGCTGTGTACCAACACGTGTAAAAAATTATACGATCGTAAAAATTAATGTAAATCAAACGACATACAGATAAGTAATATGTGTAATTAAAGAAATGGCGGCTTTTTATAATTGGAGTATGAAGATGTATGATAAAAACTGGAATGATTATGTTACAATTGTAGTTTTTTTTAAAGTTAATGATCGATTTTTTTGTACTTTTTAAATGGTTTTTATTTTTCTTTATTTATTTTATTGTAATGATTTATTTATTACATATAGTTGACGCTATTTGTTTGCGTGGACTTAATGGACCCGTCCCACTAAAATACCCATAAAGATGAATAACTTTTGTTAAGGCGCAATCCTTTACCTTAACATTATAGCTTGTATATTATGATTCTACAGATTTTCTACTCTCCAAAATAAATTATAGCCTAAATCCTGCCTAAGCTTAAAAGCAATAGAACAAAAAAGCTTCATTCAAACCCGTCCATCCATTCCGAAGACGTGCGCGTATATATATTCTTTTTAACTCTTTTATAATGTACATTATAGAACATAGAAGATAGGTATTATTGAAAAAGTAAAAAATGAGCAATTTTTAATTTTATCCCTAATAGCAAGTATTTTAGATACGTATTTTTCAATTAACGAAAGCCTCAATTCACGCATAAAATCACATTGCATTTGACTACGTGTACGTCACTCTATAAGTAAACAACAAACATTTCATTTTATAATATTTATTTTATAAGTTTAAGGCATTTTTAACTCAAAGGTTTCAAAACTAAAGGTTTCTTTCAGCTATTTTGTTAAGGAAAATAGAACAGTAGCGACTGCTTCTGCAAAAATATATGTAGGCAAAGAAAAATCAAGCAAATATAAGTTTTTCTACCATTATTTGCAATAATTTTTACTATGTGTGGCCAGTCGTGGCCCAGTGGCACAAGCGTGTGACTGTAAACGACTGGTTGTGGGTTCGATTCCCACTCGAGGAGTGGAAATATTTAATATTTCCATTTTCTTCGCTCTGGTGTCGAGGCGAAGTGCGGCGTTAAGTTCCGCCACTTAACACGCAATGCCTCCGATTTCGGCGGAAAGTGGGGAACGGAGTATCTTAATACTAGGTTCCCTCTGCCTACCCTGCTGTGTGCGGGATACAGCGTGAAGCTATAAATAAAAAAAAAAAAAGTTTTTACTATTTAATTAGTTTAACTAGGCCTAGATATCATAATGAGATCATAGTCACGTCAGCGGAAACAGTGATAAGGAAACATCCTCTATAAAACCAATACGCTTCGCTGATTAAGATGTGATAAGAAAGAATATACCGTTATAATATTGTCTTAAAGGAAATGCAATTAATAAAATGTATAATATAATATATTTAATTAGTAATAAACAAATATAAAAATTCATGAAACATTGACGAATTCATTTATCTGTCTCAAAATGCAGCTCTACGTTAATTGCACAATATATTAGGTTATTTGTACTATGTAATGTGTATTGTACTAGTTGTAGCTCTCCCTACTCCCACCATTCCCATCCTTCCTCTCTCCTTGCGTCCTACATTCCCAAGGCTGGCAACGCATCCATAACTTGAATGTTGTGGATGTCTAGGGGCGAAGGTAACCACTTAACACCAGGTGGGCCTTCAGCTCGTTTGCCTCCTTTATTCCATAAAAAAAAAAAAAGTTTGCTATGAAATAAAAATGATAAGTCATTTAAATGTAAAATTTTAAGCTGTTATTCATTTTCAATGTTTTTTTTTCAATCACAACTTTGTAGCGGCTAAAATGCTGTATAGATTTAAGTATAAATAGTATTCTTAGAATTAATTTAAAATTGTTATGTGTGTGTGTTTTAATCTTGGTTTAGGGAACGATGGGGTGACATTTTTGTTTTTTACTTAAAAAGTCCCTAAATAAAAACAGATAAAAAAAATCACAACTTTAGTTGGCTTCAGTTCTAATAAAACTTAATTTTCTTTTGCAGCTTCACTCTGTTTTCCGCACCATGTCAGTCGGGGTGAATCTAGTCTCAAAACACTCTCTTCTCCACTATACCACTGAAATCGAGATTTTGCGTAAAAGGCGGAATTCAATCCAACTCTTTGGTTTACCAGACCATGGAAATGAAAATAATTTTAAAATAACCATTTCGTCTACTGAGAATTGAACCCACAACCAGTTGCGTTTACTGTCAACCCTGCCCTACTTCCTTACGACTGCGTTAAAAGCAAATACGTAAAAGATAAATATCTCAGTTAATCTAAAACAGACCGAGTTAACCTATATTAAGCAATTTAGGACTATTATCCACCTACTTAAGAATGACGTTGAAATGGTACAAACGTCATTTAAAAAGCTTATCGTGGTCAGCGTCTAGACAATCACGTGTACAATATAATTACCTGTAGCCTACACGTGTTCATGTACCACAGTATGTTCATGTTGTTATGCAATTCTGTTAATAATATAGTTAACAATGGTTTAGGAATTTAATGATTTGATAAGGAAATATAATATGTAAGAAATTTATCATTTTCGGTTGTGATTTTAAATGGTTAATTTTTAATTGTTTAATGCAATGATATATAGTGACTGTATGGAAGTAACTGTATACTTCTAATATAGGCTTATAAACTATAGCAGTTCGTTAATACTCGTAGTTAGTTTATTGTTAGTATTTTGAAATTTTTGTGCTTAATAATAAATTATGTTGTTTTAAAAATGTAATCTCATGTATATAATTTTATTTTCTAAACATTTTAATCTTATGTAACTAAGTATACCAGATTCACGATTCACGATTACGAGACGTAGGTAGAAACGGCCTAGTGTAAAGACCCTCCGCTCTCCTATTTCCACCCGAATCTGACATATTACGTGTTTAATGGCGAAATTTAATGCCGCATTTTGCGTGTAACTAAGTGTAATACCAGTGCAAAGAAATTAAAGGATTTTATACATATTCATTTCTATATTAAAATAAAATAATAATCGAACCGAAAACCAATCGTATTCACACTCAGACACTGACCCACTGAGGCAAGATAGACATACGAGTACATAAATAAACATAATTGTATAAGCTTTTTTATGATTTGGGACGAGATAGTTAGTATATGCAGTGACGTCAATACTCTATTTATCACTATTGTTATGTCTGTCTGTGTTTGTGGGTCAAAAGTTAAAAGTAATCGTATCGTTCAAGTCGTTGGTAAACGCGATAACATTCACTGACGTCACACGTCGCATATTGTGTGTGTGGAAATTAATTGTATTTATAGTAATATATTATATTTTATTGTATTAATATCCTTGATCCTTGGTGCCAGTCGTGGCGCAGTGGCACACGCGTGTGACTGTAAACGACTGGTTGTGGGTTCGATCCCACTCGAGGAGTGGAAATATTTCATATTTCCATTTTCTTCGCTCTGGTGTCGAAATAAAGCGCGGCGTTAAGTTCTGCCACTTAACACGCAATGCCTCCGAATTCGGCGGACAGTGGGGAACGGAGTGTCTTAACACTAGGTTCCCCTCTGACTACCCTGCTGTGCGCGGGATACAGCGTGAAGCTAAAAAAAAAAAAATAATAATATTGCATCGATTTACGGAACTCAACCCCGCAAATCAGGCATATCTACTTGTGATACAATAGCGCTAATTTATAACAATTTTTATACATATCATACGTACATATGAATGTATAGGGTGATATAAATATTAAAGAGATGATCTGAAATTCTAAACCTATTGAAATTACAACTGACGTATAGACATTGTTAGATGAATGGTATAAATTATGAATTCTTATTCTATTGTCATGTTACGATATCGTGCATTTTAAATATATGACGGATGTATGTATATGTAATACTTTTTAGGTTAGATTTTTTTAATATATTTTAGAAATTTGAAATTTATTTTTAGAGTTATTTCTATACTTGGTATTATATATTTTATTTAGCTTTACCTTATTATCCATAAAGAGGGGTTGCCTAGTATCAAGACACTCTGTTCTCTACTTTCTGCAAGAATTCAAAGCATTGTATGTGGAGTGATGAAACTCAACGACGCGTTCAGGCTTACCAGAACCGTCAACATATGGGAATGAACCCACAACAAATCGTGTTTACGGTTAGACCCTGTGTCACAATTATACAAAGATTTTTTAAAATACGTTACGTCAAACAAAGAGATAAATATTTTTAACGTGAAATACGAATACAATAATGTAATGAGGAAACAGTTATGGGAAGTTGCGTTAGACATTTTGATAGCAAAAAATACACGGCCTTAATAAATAATCTAATCTAATGAACGACCTTTTCCCAAAGATAAATGTACTAGATAATGTGTTCACAATCTATTATTAAGACAATAATATTTTTAAAAACTGAAAATTTTCGCATTATTTATATTAGTTTAAGATATGTAAGATATATCTATTTTTTTGGGACCAGTCGTGGCGCAGTGGCACAAGCAATGTGACTGAAAATGACTGGTTTTGGGTTCGATTCCCACTCGAGGAGTGGAAATATTTAATGTTTTCTTTTTCTTCGCTCTGGTGTCCGAGGCAAAGCGCGACGATAAGTTCCGCCACTTAACAAGCAATGCCTCCGAATTTGGCAGAAAGTGCGGAACGGAGTGTCTTAACACTAGGTTCCCTCTGCCTACCTTGCTGTGTGCGGGATACAGCGTGAAGGTAAAATAAAATAATAAATAAACCTATTTTTTTCAAAGAAAACCTAGCGAACCTTTTTTACAAAACCATAAACGGAACATGTTACGAAATGTCAGTTACAAGCCAAATATGTTTTTTAACAATGTATTAGAATATATTAAATTAATAAAATAAATATTTATACTCACTATGTGTACTATTGTAAAATGGGTTACTATAGCCGTTGCTTAGGTAATGATATTATTTACTAATAGTGAGACGAATTCTGTCTTTTAATGTATTTTCAATTTTTACATACTTTTAGCTGTTGGTGGAAAATATAAAGAATACTTGCTGAGACAGCATTAAAAATCAATACAGGCAACGATATAGAATCTATAGTATATATAATATTTAAAAAAAACAAAATTAACAAATATTTCTCAAATATATACAAAAAAAACAACTGTAAGGGCTAAAAAAAGGGTTAAACACATGAAACGTTGACTATCTTTCATCCAGCAATAATTAGTGACGAGCCATTAAGCAAATCGTAAAAGAGCCGCCATTTTAGTGTAGATAATTCAGGTAGCGCCGTGACTCATCGGCGCGTGTGCCAACTGTCATTTATATTTTAAAATAATAAATATTAAAATTTCTTATTTGTTCTCTAGCATTCTTGGAAATGTTTACAATAATTAATATAAAAATATATTGTTACAGATAAAAAATATTATATATAATTATGCATATGATTTATTTCAAATGGAGAAAATAGCTTGTATCTAAGTTTATTTTTTATGTAAAATAAAAAAAAAAAAACAAAACTTTATCAAAATTTTCAGTTCTCTACTGGAGCCAAATTTTCTAAAACAAGTTAAGCCATTTATTTAAGTCTTCTAGTTTTCACCACTACAAGCTATGATATTCCGCGTGACTATTATCATAGATAAATAATACACTTAAGATTTCTATTTCTATCTATCAATAGCTTATCAGCGTTTTCTACACTGGGTATGGAATCTCAGGTTTATCAATTACATAATTGTAGATATAAATAATTATAAAAACATCAAAGAAGTTTTTTTTTAGCTTCACGTTGTATCCCGCACACAGCAGGGTAGGCAGACGAAACCTAGTGTTATGACACTTCGTTCCCCACTTTCCGCCGAATTCGGAGGCATTGCGCTTTAAGTGGCGGAACTTAATGCCGCGCTTTACCTCGATACCAGAGCGAAGACTCCTCGAGCGGCAATCGAACCCACAACCAGTCGTTTACGTTTACACGTTCGTGCCACTGCGCCACCACGACTGGCCCCATCACCAAAGAAGTTATTGACAGTAAAGACAGTTGTGAGTTCAAATTTTGTTAGCATGAATAAATTATAGGTTTTAAAAATAGATTATCCGGTTTGATTTTCTTAAAATGTAAGTCGTTAAGATTTACGACACAATAATATGTCCTGTGTAATAAAAACAGTTCTTTATTTAATAATACTACTAAACAACATGTATGTCTAACATATAGTAGTGTATTTAATATTTATTTTATTAATTTATTATATATATTTAAAAAGAATAATTAAAAAGAAAATATTGGCTTTCTTATTTTGTTCTCCTTATAAACCTTAATTGTGCCATATTTTATACTCTTCCGTCCGCATAATTTTCGTACAAAAGGGGTGCAAAGTTTTCTTTCATAAAAAACAGCTTTACGATTTCTTCCCCCATAGAAGGGCAGTTAGAAAAAACCCAATGCTAAATACACGCCGTTTTTTCTTTCATGTATAAATATAATTACATGTATGTACATATATGTAGACTAGACTATTGACAAATATTTATCGTTCTAGATTCCTTGAAAGTAACAACTATAGTTCAACTTATCAAAGTAGTCTAGAATTACTTAAATAATTTCAATTGAATACATTTTCGTGCTAACTTGTTTGAATGCCGACAGGTAATACAATTCTTATGAGAGGCGTAATAATAGTCGCGGTGTTGGAGGCGCGCCAACCCAGGCTACCGACCTTTAGGACATGAGACACTATTGTAATTTAAAGATTACTCTCAAATGTACTGGATATTATATATCACATTAAATATGTAGTAATTGTAACTCGATTTTAGTCTTTTTCTTAAATTTTATAATAAAATGAGATCAAATTGTCAATACTGAAGTGCCATAGTTGGGAGCTGTCAATTTCAAATAATTTGTTTATTAGCTATGGTTAGACAAATGCGGCGTTTAGTTCCGCCATCAAATATAGCAACACAGCAGGAAGAGAGAGAGAGCAGTCTCTTCCTATCTCTTCCTAGTCTATTATAATATAATGAAATGCATATAGTAATTGTAGACATATTTTATTATTTAAAAGGTCCTTTTATACATAAAAAAATATCATTAGTTAGAACTTCTATATTTTTTATATATTTTTAATAATATACTATAGAACCACTTCTAACAAAAGCTATTTACTTAATATCCATTTATAATAATAAATAATAAACCCAAAAACCAAAGAACTTTTAAGTTAAACAGCTACTACAGCTACATATTCCATATAATATAATACAGTGCAAATATTTCACAACTACTGCAGCGTAAAAGCAATACCAACTAAAATATTACGAGTAAACATAATGAATTAGTCACTAACTTGACGGCTATTCATATTTCATTTGAGTACAGGACTTCAAATAACAGAAATAAACACTTGCAAGTGTTAAGCTGCGTTCAGACTATCTAGTTGACTATCTTTTTTTTTTTTAGCTTCACGCTGTATCCCGCACACAGCAGGGTAGCAGAGGGAACCAAGTGTTAAGACACTCCGTTCCCCACTTTCCGCCGAACTCGGAGGCTTGCGTGTTAAGTGGCGGAACTTAACGCCGCGCTTTACCTCGACACCAGAGCGAAGAAAATGGAAATATAATTTCCACTCCTCGAGTGGGAATCGAACCCACAACCAGTCGTTTACAGTCACACGCTTGTGCCACTGGGCCACGACTGGCCACAATTGACTTCTACGATAAGATCTTTTGTTTTCGCGATTATTATTTTGAAATGATATAATGAATTTGGTTTCCTGGCGTATATTTTTGGTATTCGAAATTACATTTTTAGAAAACCCGACGTTTCAAACACTTTACAGTAGTCCGTGGTCACAGGTAGGCTAACGATTAATCTGATTGAAAATAGTTTCATTTCAAAATTGATTGTACGATTTTCTTTTACAAAATATAGTAAAATTTTATTACTGAGGCCGTCGTGGTGCAGTGGAACAGCGTTTGACTATAAGTTGTGGATTCAGTTTCATATCACAGGAATGGGGAGCATTATATTGAAATTATTTTTAGAGGATATAAAGAAGATTATATTGACTTCTACACTTTGAAAAGAGGCATTTTTTCTGTCTTAACTAACAAAAAAACCATATTATATGAACAAGTAAAGGAAAATTTTGAGATTTTACGATAATTATGTGAACACGAACGTAAACACTAAAGCTAAGAAAATGGAAATATTAAATATTTTCAATGTTCGAGAGGAAATCGAACCCACAACCAGTCGTGTTTACATTTACACTTTGGGCCCCTGTGCCACCACAATATCTTGAATTTTAATCTTTTCAAATTACATTAAATTAGTAAAATAATCTTACATTACTACTGGATAACGCTTATTTTACGCATCAGAGATACGTGATAGAATCCTTGGATAAACTAAATAAAAGCTTACTATTGTTATAAATGTAGCATTTTTCAGAAACCTCTACAAATCTGGAGATCATATTTTAAAGTTGTTGTTATGACCAGAGTGAATATGATTGAAGAAATCACTCATTCGATTCTAAGTCAGGGCAATAAATATTATACAAGATTTTAAAGGGTATTCAACCAATATTGTAAAGTAGGTCATGTTATTTGAAATATGTTATTTGAGATAAATATATGTTCGCGAACATATCGATTGTGAACTTCGAATGTCTCGTAACCAAGAAAAAACAAAATTTGTAAGAAAAATACCGTTTCAATTATAACAACATATTGTATTTTCATGCTAATTTAAATGATGTTATTCAATAATTCTTAATTTTTAGATTTTTCAGTACAAAAGCAAAGTTTACTTTGGCAATAATAGAGATAACTCATTTTATAACAAATATTATATATTGAGTCCCTGGATTGATGATACTATAGACCTCACTTACCGTCCAAGGCGAAATATAAGTAAATATAAATTAAAAACATAATTATACGTGCTACGTCAATCGTAGCGATTGTCTACGAAATTCATTTTATTTATCATGTTTTCATATAATATGTATTCCTACGTACATACAAATAGTATTCTACGATATGAAATAATTTGCTCAGAAAAAACGCGATTACATTATTTTTTACACACTTTTGTACGGTTAGAGGCAACAAGTACTGGGCAGCGTCTAACAGAGATTTGATATAGGTTCGCTTTTGGTCTCCAATATAGAAATATAATAATTCCACCGAGTGGGAATCGAACCCCATACCATCGCGTTTACATTCAAACGTTAATTACTTAACATACAATAAAATTTTAAAATCAGAGCTATACTCAGTATTTTATATGGGAAGTATGAACTAAGCCTAAACTCGCAGAAATGTCAAACGGGATTAAACGAGAATAGGTGGCAGTAAGAGAATATAGTGAGCGAACGGAATTAGTGCGAGGGGTGGACGAACTGCGGACACAGTGCCATTGTAATTGAATCGAATATGTATTCAAAATCATTTGTAGGTAGAGATATATTTCTAAAATTTAAATTACTATAAAAAAGGCCAGTATAGTGGTTGAAAGAAGATTGATAGAGCTTTTTTGAAGTCGCGGTAGAGCATTTTTTCAGTGCTTTTTTCCCCTTATAACTAGGTCAAGACACTCCGTTCTCCATTTTTCACCAAATTCTGGAGCCATTGTGTGTTAAGTGGCGGAACTCAACTCCGCGCCGTGCTTCGACAACAGAGCGAAGAAATAAGAAATATGAAATATTTCCATTCCTCAACTAGGAATCGAAACTACAACCAGTCGCGTTTACAGGCATACTTTATGCCCTGCGCCACGACTGACCTCAAAAATATTTAACATTTTATTATTTAAATTTATATAAGCTCATACCTTCAAGCTTCAGTC
The DNA here is from genome assembly GCA_019049465.1 of Dryas iulia moderata. Lineage (NCBI taxonomy): Eukaryota > Metazoa > Arthropoda > Insecta > Lepidoptera > Nymphalidae > Dryas > Dryas iulia. Next base: position 12,213,125 of record CM032431.1, on the reverse strand, counting down.
CAAAAAAACGCTTGTCATGTAACCTATAAAGAATTCGTGTAAAACTAAAAGTATATGCAATATACCAAAGTGATAAGATTACAGTCTGTTGATAACACGGTCTAGCAGACTTGGGGGCATTGTTTATTGTTTGCAGTCGCTATACAAGATAAGAATTTGATACAGTGAGATACTTCAATACATATTTACAATACATTCTTTAAATGCTGCATCATTTTCTGTATGTTATGTAATACATAGTTTAAAATTGGCTAATTTTATATTTTATAGCTGCAAAGCTTTATGTTTTATAGAGGGGAAATCAGAAAACCTGGTGTCAAGACACTCCGTCTTCCACTTGCCGCCCGAAATCAGGATGTTGCGTGTTAAGTAGCGGAGCTCAAGGCAAATTTTATCTATTTTTACCTTTATGCTGTATCCTGCACACAGGAGGGTTGTCAGAGGGAACCTAGGGTTAAGACACTCCGTTCCCCACTTTCATTCGTAACGTTCCCCACGTTCGTTCGTCGCATTAAATTAGTCAGCGGGCCGCTATTTGCGCATGTCCCCGCTCTAACCATTTAAAATTTTATGAAAGACGGCGTCGTATCCACGAATCACGATTATAAAAATGTCATATACATTTATTTATTATATTTAATTTTATTTTAAATATGAATAACAGCTGCAAATTTTATGTAATACTTAAAAAAGAATTTATCTTTATTAATGGAGGTCAGTCATCATGTCGCAGGACGGCGTCTGACTATAAACGCGATAGGTAGTGGGTCTGATTCGTACTCGGAAAACTTATTGTATTAAAATAATTTTCATTTCTCCGCTCCGTGATCTAAGACAAAGCGAAGCATTGGGTATCGCAACTCAACACAAAACATTTCTGGCGAGAAGCTGTGTACGGAGAGTCTTAACTCTAAGTTCTTTCTGGCTACTTCGCTACGCGGGAAAATCTTTACAAATATATTCAACATATATAATAAAAATCTATATAAAATCCAGTCTGTGGCCAGTCGTGGCCCAGTGGCACAAGCGTGTGACTGTAAACGACTGGTTGTGGGTTCGATTCCCACTCGAGGAGTGGAAATATTTAATATTTCCATTTTCTTCGCTCTGGTGTCGAGGTAAAGCGCGGCGTTAAGTTCCGCCACTTAACACGCAATGCCTCCGATTGCGGCGGAAAGTGGGGAACGGAGTATCTTAATACTAGGTTCCCTCTGCCTACCCTGCTGTGTGCGGGATACAGCGTGAAGCTAAAAAAAAAAAAAAATCCAAAATGTACAAAATTATAAATAATTAATATTACAGAACACGCACATAGCATTTTTTTGAAAGCAATAAAAAATTACGAAGTGGCCTATAAATAGTAACTAAGCATTAGGCGACGTGAGGTTAAGAGTATTTTTTACTCGTGGATCAGATTACGGTCAGTTTTTTTTTAACGTTGTTACCTTGGCAACAGTACGTGTTTACGTTGCAAAGAACAAGTATAATACAATTCTCTGACAAGAAGAATAGGAATTATTATATTAATATATGAAAGAAAAGAGTTGAGACCAGTGACTGTAAAGGATTGGTTGTGGATTCGATTTCCATTCGAGGAGTGGAAATATTTTATATTTCCATTTTCTTCGCTCTGGTGTAGAGGCAAAACGCGGCGTTAAGTTCCACCATTTGACACGAAATGCCTCCGAATTTGGCGGAAAGTGGGGAACGGAGTGTATTAACACTAGGTTCCTCTGCCTACCCTGCCGTGAGCGGGATACAGCGTCAAGGTAAAAAAGAAATAAAAAAAAAGTTGGACCCCCTTGCCGAAAAATGTGACATACTTAACGTTTAAATGCATAAAAATTGTAGAAGGCTAATATTTCTTATAGTCTCTGCGCCCCGCTCTAGTACCACCAAAGATTGCAACGTTGAGTACCGACACTTAACAAACAATGTCTAGATTTCAGACAGAGTGTCTTGACACTAAGTCCTGTCTGACTATCCTTCTGTGCGGTAAAAGCGTCAAGCTATCTTTTTCTTATAACGCATTACAATTATGTTAAATTAGTAAAATAAATGCTACACGCGTTATCAAATGTTTTAAATACACTATTTATAAAGTAAAGTATACATTACTAAGACGTATTTTACGCGTCAACGAGTCTAGTAAATATATACACACACACATTAATTATACAATATTCATGTTTTTATCATAATATTTAATGTATTTAAGTAGTATTTAGTGGCCAGTCGTGGCGCAGTGGCACAAGCGTGTGACTGTAAACGACTGGTTGTGGGTTCGATTCCCACTGGAGGAGTGGAAATATTTAATATTTCCATTTTCTTCGCTCTGGTGCCGAGGTAAAGCGCGGCGTTAAGTTCCGCCACTTAACACGCAATGCCTCCGAATTCATTGTAAGGGAAGGGAGTGTTTTAACACTAGGTTCCCTCTGCCTATCCTGCTGTGTGCAGGATACAGCGTGAAACTAATAAAAAAAATTAAAAAAAATTGTTCAATGGAAAATGGTACAATACATTTTGAGGGCTTTTCTGCTAGTTTAGTGATTTAATTCATATACACTCTTTACTCTTTAGGAACAGTTAGATAAACTATGTATAATCATCTCATGATGCAATACTTTTAAGGAAAATGATAACTTTGTTTCAATAAACACTAAATATAAAAAATTGAAGAGCAAATGTGTGTAAGATTTGAAAGTCATGGTTCCGTATATCAAATTTAATTTCTTATTTATTTATGCAATCTCAGCAAAATAACATGGTTTTATATATGTTTGCAAATTATTTTATAAACGTTAATATTTTTTTTTTATATAATATCCACTGGTTACAACAGAAAATTGGGGAGAAATATGAAGGTACAAGGTAGTCGGAGAACTTGTTAAAAAGACATTGCGACATTGGCATTGAGTGGCGAAAATCAACGTCGTCGCTCGAAGAAACATAAATTATTGTAATAGATAATATTATATACCTCCAAGTGGGAATAAAAGAATAAATAAGGTTTTATATACTTGCAAAAAACTTTTCTCTTGTCAAGTAAATGGAATTCAACCAAAACTTTAAATTTTGATCAGTTAGAAACGACGGGAAGTGGAGGAAGGAGCTACAAATAGCAGCTTTCATAAGTACAGTAGGGATTGTAGCGTTAGGCACTCCGTTTTCTCTGACTACCCCACTAGGAATAAAGCGTGAAGCTAAGCCTAAGAAAAATATTTATATATATATTTTTTAATTTCAAGTGAACGAACGAACGAAAAATACGAACACACCCACGCAATGTTATTAGATATTTTTTTGTTATAATTAACTTTAATAAGTATGTCAAGATATGATAATGAATTATGAATGTCCCACAGTCAATTGGAGGCGATTGGCCTCAAGATAACGTGTGACAATATTTGAGCTGACGCCTTTTTTTCTTAATATAAACATATAAAATGTAAAATAAAACATAATTAAAGATATCGTGGCGCAGTGGGACTGCGTGTGGTGGTAAACGCTATTGATTGTAGGTTCGGTTCCTAAACGGGAAAATTATTATTTTTTTTTTTCATCTCGATGTTCTGGTAAGCCAAAAGACATATTGATTTCCACCACTGTATAAAAATATAGGAAATGTCTAGAATTCGGACGGAAAGTGGAGGACGGAGTGTGTTGACATTAGGATCTCACTGCCTACTTTTGTAATGCAAGAAAAAAAATACATATATTGTTGCCTTATCTAAAACAATCTGCGCTTAATAAGAGGTACCTTTTTGAATAATTTGAACATTACGATCAATTTGAAATTTCCCCTAATGTATTTTTAGTGTTCAGTATTCCCGTTGCGATCGGCGATAGTAAATAAGATTGATTTTAGTAGTAATTCAATATGTTACTAATAAATTAAATAAGTTTTACGACTCTTGTTAATGTCTGAGAATTTAAGTCATTTACACTGATTAGGTCATTATCAGTCAAATCAAATGAACAAGTACTTTATTTATAATTTAATTGTAGTATAGCATATTTTAGGCTTGAAATAAGTTTTGCCCGTCATTATAAAATTCTAAAAACACTATCATAGTACTTTTTTAAGTTGCTAAAGGAATCTACTTGCAAGAAGTATATATGAAGTTCTGTCTTTAATTGCAGCACTTAGCGGTGTAGTCAGAGAGAATCTAGTGTCAAGATACAACGTTCTCCACTTATTCACTAGACCGGAGATATAAAAATAAATTTTCCAGAGACACCGGAGAAATAAAATAATCATTCATCCGAGTGAGAATTGAACCTTAAACCTACCGTAATTAAGCTACGACAATCACACTGCGCCATATGGCCTTATATATTTATGAAAACTTTTGAAAACATGTTTTTGACTAAGATAAAGAAATTTTATTTCATCAATAATTCTAAATATTGCAAATTGCACTAAAAATGCACTAACTGCACGAGGAAGAGTTATTATAGTTCAATGTTCGTAGCGCATACGTGTCCCCAACCCGCGATATCGCGTCCCAATAACACTGATAACGATTACATATCCACATATATTAATAGTATTTCTTATTTTATTTTGCATTATGTTAATACACAAAGCTATACAGAGAATAAGAATAAATAACGAATCAAAAATTTGTATACTTTTTAAATAATACGAGAAGTAAAAGAAATCATACCCCTTTCTAAGGAAATACGTGTGATTTTTTTTATAGGGAAGAAGTGCAAAATGCCAATATTTTTATATATGCCAAAATGCCGTTATGCCAATATAATAAAATAAACCTAAAACTTATACCACCACATATTATACTTATACTTTTGTATATAGCGACGCATAAACACTGCTAATTTCACGTAATTTTTTCGTCTAATGCAATTATGCATAATTATGCAAAATCTAAAAGTAGAAGCTACAAAAATAAATAAAAAAATATTACACACATGATGTTTCTTGATTATTCGTTTAACAATCTAATTCGAAGCAATTGTAGTAATTATCGCTCTCCACAAAAAAATTATTGAAGAGAAAAAATCAAAAGCATTGTAATGGCGGAACTTAACGCCGCGCTTTTTATAAAAATATGCTTTAACTAAAATTTACTAATTTAAACATTGTCCAATAAAGAGTATGTACAATGTACATACTTCTTCAACAAATACAATACACAAGTACTCGCTATTCGATAAGACAATTATCGCTTATAAAATAATTAAACTATATAATATTGTAAACAAATGCAACTTGTGCCATATTCAAGTGATACGCGGAATGTTTATCATTGTGACGTAAAGACTGACATATATTAATATAACAACGCAAAATACTCTTAGACAAAGCTTATATTATACGCATTTAATAATAACTTGGCCAGTCGTGGCCCAGTGGCACAAGAGTGTGACTGTAAACGACTGGTTGTGGGTTCGATTCCCACTCGAGGAGTGGAAATTATATTTCCATTTTCTTCGCTCTGGTGTCGAGGTAAAAGCGCGGCGTTAAGTTCCGCCACTTAACACGCAAGCCTCCGAATTCGGCGGAAAGTGGGGAACGGAGTGTCTTAACACTAGGTTCCCTCCCTGCTGTGTGCGGGATACAGCGTGAAGCTATTTAATTTTTTTTAATCTTCGTTAGACGATATTTTTTTATATATACCAGACGATTTCACTATTTATACGAAAAGTAAAAATATCGTATCCCTTTCTAAGGAAAGACGTGTGATTTTTATAAGGAAGGAGCGCAAAATGCCAATATTTTTAAAAATAATGCATAGAAATACATTGAACGAATACATTGACGGTTTGACTACTTGAAATGATAGAAGAGATATGGTTAGTGACAAAGTTTTATTCTTTCTAAACCTTCCACTTTTTCTCATGTACTAGAGTAGCCAGAGAGAAGTTAGTGTCAAAGCTTTCTGTTTTCCACTTTCCGCCCGAAACCGAGCGTTTTAAGTGACGCAAATTAACGTCCCATTTTTTCTTACTAGCGACACAATAAAAATAATATACATGCGTATACAGTCTAATATTGCCAACTTGTTTTAATAAATTCATTTTCACTTTACCGCTCTGATAAAACGAAACAAAAAAAAAAAAAAAAAACAGAAAAGCACAATTTTTTGTTAAATTTAATAAAAATAACAATATAACATAGAAATTTACGTGCAATCCAAAAAAAATTGAGACATCACATTACCTCGTGGCTATCCAATTAGCGGAGGCAAGTCGTGTTCTTTTTATCTCATACGACGAAAAGGCCGTACTTTTCTTATGTTAGTACAAAAATAAAAATATATTTGGTAGAGTTCACGAGAGTACGGCAAAATGAGTCAACAGGATGTTTACAAACATACACGTTAATTAATTTAAGCATATATAATGTTAAATAGACTAATTACCTTGTTTCTTATGATAAAATATAGATAATATTCAAATTTTCATATTTTACTATGAATTTTACTACGTACATGTGTTGCCATTATATTAATAGTGGGGCTATTTAAATATTGTATTGTTTGTTAAGCTTATTATTCATATATAATGTTAGTCTTAGTAAATGAGATACACTATTAAAATGCAAAGAGAGATTTTAGGATACCTAATTGTAACAGATTTTTGTATGTAACGTGTTATATCGATATAAAGTTTTGTTAATCTTGCATTTTGCAGAGTAGAAAGTGATAAATGACTAAAATAAACAATTTCTATTTCCAAGTCATTTAGAGCAAATTGTTAGGAGACGGAACTTAACACCGCAATCTGTTAGATTGTGAAATTTTAGTAAACCTAATTGAAACGAATTTTCTTATGTCTTCTTTAGTTAACGTTTACTAATCTTGCGTTTTGCGGAGTAGGAACACTATATGGATAATAAAGGATCAACGCTTTTTGTTGCACACATACTACGTTACAATAAAAAGTATTTTATAGGCTATCGTGGCACTATGTGAGCTCAGCATCTGCCAGCGACCCCATAATTGTGAGTACGAATTCTAATCAGGGGAATAATTATATTATATGAATTCTTCACTCTGGCAAGACAAAAAGTGACGTTGAGTTCCGCCATAGAACATACAACTCCTCGCTTTCGGCCGTAATGTGAAGAACAGAGCATCTTGAAGATAAGTGCCCCGACTATCCTACATGAGAAAAATTGTGCAACTGCTTCTTTTCTCTTACAACAAAAAACACTATCAATTTAAATTTACCAAATTTAATTTTTAAAATATTTGAAGCCACACCTTCACAATAATTATCAAAATCTTCAGTTCAAAAACAAAACCTAACATAAACAACAAGCAACCAATTAAAAAAAATCACAACATCAATTATAATTATACATAAATACTTGAACAACCATACTTATAATGAAATATAAACATTTACACAAAGCACACGCTGAATCAAGTATTCACTCGTCGATCACCAAGTTTTGATTACAGTCCGCTTTCCCACAAGATGGAGACGTATACGAACCAAACGATCGTAAAAGTAAAACAAACGTTTATCGAAAATTCATGCGCATTCTTAACATTTACAATTTTATGATCTCGCGTAGTAAACATACATACATACATACATACATACATGTAGCGTATCGTGGAAAAATATTCTACATTCAGATTAGAAACGTAGATAAGCTATGAACTGTTGGTTCCAAATACCTGGTAAGTATTTGAAATTAATTGATTTATAGCTTCACGCTATATCCCGCACACAGCAGGGTAGGCAGAGGGACCTAGTGTTAAGACACTCCGTTCCCCACTTTCCGCCGAATTCGGAGGCTTGCGTGTTAAGTGGCGGAACTTAACGCCGCGCTTTACCTCGACACCAGAGCAAAGAAAATGGAAATATAATTTCCAATCCTCGAGTGGGAATCGAACCCACAACCAATTAATTGATTTATTGTGAATATGTCTATTATATTCTTTTTCGAGTCAATAAATGAAAAATTAAGTGTTATTTTCCCAGTACTTGGCGATATAGACTACCTCATTCGTTTTCCCAATCAGGTCGTTAATTAAACATGTGGAGGGATCAATTGGAATAAGTAAGCAGGTGTGCCATGGTTTGTAAGTTACCACTACAATTACAAGATCTGTTACAGGATCTGTGATCTTGCTAGATAGTTTCCCAGCCTAATATATATGTGTACTAGCGGGCCGATCGCGGCTTGGCCCCGTGAACTTTTTCGATATATTGCAAACCTCGGGGGCGTATGGGACAAACTATGTTAGATCTTATATTGTGTAAAGATTGTAGCTTTAATGCCAAAATGTAGCCTTAATTAATAATTTTATCAAAAAGTAAATATAAAAGAATTAAAAATAACTAAAAATGTTTACACCACTATACTTAGAGATATTGTAACGACAAACAAAAACACCTTATTTATATCCATACTTATATTATAAATGCGAAAGTCTGTGTGTTTGTCTGTCACGCTTTCACGGCTAATCTACCGGTCCGATTTGGATGAAATTTAGAATGAAAGTAGTAAAAGTGACTGGGTCTAACATAGGCTACTTATTTTTTCATAAATCAACCTCTAAAGGGTTGAAATAGGGGATGAAAGTTTATATGAAAAATCTAAACCGCTTGATCAATTGTAATGAATTTTGGCATAAATATAGTTGATAATCTAAGCTTAAACATAGGCTACTTTATTTTTTAAATACGTGCCCCTGAGGGTTGCAATATAAGGAAGAAGTTCACGCGGCGAAGCCGCGAGCGGGCCGCTAGTTACTTAAAATAAATTTTGGACTACATAACAAAAATATAGCAACTTAACAATCTATGGGCACAAACGGACTTCACAAGTACTCATACCAGTACCCCACGAACTGTCGGCAGTCTACAAAAAAAATCAGAAAACAATCAGATACACCCAACACGGGTCTCGGAAGTCAAAAGATTAAAGTATGAATATAAATGAGATCAATGCATTATGCACAAACGCACGAGTATCCTGCGCGTGGTATCAATATGCGGTGGACAGGCACATCAATAGCCACGGCGTGTAGCCGCCGGCGCATCGAATATAAATTATACGAAATTATAGTACACCAGTACCTAGCTGGTTGTGGTTAGCTGTTGCATGTAGATGGTGTCGATTATGTATTCAGATGATGTTACGCTTCTATTGCTTTATACATTTTTTTTATCTTCACGCTGTATCCCGCACACAGCAGGGTAGGCAGAGGGAACCTAGTGTTATGACACTCCGTTCCCCACGCACCGCCAAATTCGAAGGCATTGCGCGTTAAGTGGTGGAACTTAACGCCGCGCTTTGTCTCGGCACCAGAGCGAAGAAAATGGAAATATTAAATATTTCCACTTCTCGAGTGCGAGTCGAACCCACAACCAGTCGTTTACAGTACACGCTTGTGCCACTGCGCCACGACTGGCCCCTTATACAACTTAATATATATGTTTTTTGTTATTTTTAATGGAAAAGTATCTTGGAGGTTCAAAAGTAACTTAGTGATCTGGTGTTGGGCAAAATTTAAATGCTGTTAATAATTAAATATTACCAATTGATCATTTGTTTGTGCGAAAATCACAATTAACAATTAATTCATTGTCAATTGAAAGAAAGAAAGAAAGAAGTAATAAATTTTCAGGTAATTGTTATTTTTATATGATTTCCCTAGTAAGGGCCATACCTATACGTCTATAAAGCAACTTCACAACCAAAAAAAATATAAAAAAAACACATACGGTTGTAAAATGCTATAAAATAGACCAAAATTAATAAATATGTCACGAAAAAATCTATAAAACAGTATCAACTGTCAATAGACAATAGAGTATCGCCATTTTAAAATACGCGGGGGGTACGGTGCGCCGACCCCGTGACCGCGCACATATTAACGATGACCGCCCACGGTCACGTTTAACCCGACCGTGTTTATTTACACCGTAATCATATAAATGTGCTTCCCCATAAAACCACTTTTAAATGCGGCCGCGTAATACCCAGCCAGACTCTCTCGTCAGACGCGTTTATTGTTTTCCCATTTACATTTAGTTTTTTTTTCTCGTCTTCACTTTACGTTTAGCCGAGGTCCTAGCCCCGCTAGGGGTTGTCCTTGCGCCTGTCGGCTCCCTCTCGAGCAGCCATTTAGGGCTTGCACTTCGCAGGGACTGAGTACCGAGTACCCGCTTCCCCCCCTTCCGCTCTGGTGTCGAGGTAAAGCGCGGCGTTAAGTTCCGCCACTTAACACGCAAGCCTCCGAATTCGGCGGAAAGTGGGGAACGGAGTGTCTTAACACTAGGTTCCCTCTGCCTACCCTGCTGTATGCGGGATACAGCGTGAAGCTAAAAAAAAAAGAAAAAACTTTACGATCGATACGAGGTCGCGTGGCATCCGTTTTCAAATAACTTTTGTAGATTCAGCGGAACGAAATGACCAGAAGTGGAACGCTCCTTTCGTATAGTTTGATGTTTAGATTTGAAATGGTGGATAACTAGGTTTTCTATGAAGCTAGGATTTGTTTTGTTACTTGCGCGATACTGTGACTGTTTATGAATTTATTAGTGGGAATATCTGATATTACCGGTCTTTTTATACACTTGAGTAATAATTAGTGACGATGAGAGTTAAAAACTGCATTAATTTTATTTGAAAAGATATATTAATAAAAAAAAAACTCAGCTCAGTGGTGAGAGCGCCTGAACGGTATCAAGAGGCGCGGGTTCGAATCCGCTGCGTTCAAATTTTTATACATTTTCTTTAAATGTCTTTTTCACTTTTCCTAAGTGTGGAATAACACTTTAAAAATGTTTAAAAGATATATTCATTTTGAATATCAATTTTTTATATACATTTATAATAAATAATAACACATGTGCCTATTATTACCATTAATAAAGCAAACCAAAATAATGTCTGACTTTTCAAAGAACACATTTGATTGAAACATTTGGACGTTGTCATGAAAAAGAACATTTAGTTCACGCCAAAACGTCATTGGACGTTACAAAGAAATGGTTAAGAATAGTCACTTACAATTAGTAAAAAAACAACTTCATTCTTTTCCCCGCATAGCATTCGGGTAGTCAGAGAGAATCTAGTGTCAATACACTATAATCCACTTTCCGCCCAAAATCAAGACACTACGTATAAGGTGGCGGAACTTAACACCGCGTTTAATTTTAAGTAATAGATAGGAAAAATGAAAATAATATATAATCATTCCTCTGAGTGGAAATCGAACCGGCAACCATCGCGTTAGCAGTTAGTCGCTACCCACTGCGCCACGACGACCTCAATTCCGAAGAATAGCTAAAAATACTCACTTAGTAAGAATAAAGATTACGAACAAAACAAACAATTCATCGGAATCAGTTAATTAATCTAAATAAGTTTTAAGGTGACAGTGGGATATCATAATTTATTACTCTTTCTATTAATAGCGTACTGAGAGTCGCACTACGGCGTAGTAATTGAGTTAATTAAGTGCTATAAATAAAATTCCCCTAAGTAGAAATTGAACCGACAACCATTGCATTTACGGTCAGACGCTGCCCCACTGCGCCACGGCGTCCTCAACGTCCTAAGTTTTTAAGGTTTTTTTTCTTTTTTTTAGTGTTACGCTATATCCTGCACATAGCAGGGTAGGCAGAGGGAACCTAATGTTAAGACACTCCGTTCCCCACTTTCCGCCGAATTCGGAGGCATTGCGTGTTAACTTAACGCCGCGCTTTACCTCGATACCAGAGCGAACAAAATGGAAATATTAAATATTTCCACTCGTCGAGTGGGCGTCAAACCCACAACCAGACGCTTACAGTCACACGCTTGTGCCACTGGGCCACGACTGGCCACAAGTTTTAAGGTGACAGTGGGATATCATAATTTATTGCTCTTTCTATTAATAGCGTATTTAGAGTCGCACTACGGCGTAGTAATTGAGTTAATTAAGTGCTATAAATAAAATTGTATGTCATGGATTGGATTGTATTGTATATATATAATATACTTGGTTATAGTGACTCAGTACGTGATCACTCTATTCTCCGGTTTTTTATTTAATTGGTTAATTTTCCTTATTTACTTCCTGTTGGTTTATTAGGTCCTGTGGTAGGTGTAAATTGATTTTGAAGTTCAAAGCCCTAAGAATTACTTTTAAGAAATATACGTTCTTATAAATACTAAACTTATCTCTTTTATTTATGAAATTCGATAATTTTAACTTCAAAATCATAGAGTTTATTTTAATTTTTTTAAAACCATGAATTTGGATTCAAAATCTGTAATATTTATGATATTATACTATGCATTACAATATGACAAAAAGATTCTGACAGCAAATTGACATACATTAATGTTTTTTTTTCAGCTTTACATTTGCAACGATGTCTTCAATTAGGTACATATAAACTATTCCACCACATATATTATTAAGCAAAAAAAATAATGTACTACCAAAATAAATTAATTAAAACATTTTTTGTTTTTTTTTTAGCTTCACGCTGTATCCTGTATATAGAGGGAACCTAGTGTTAAGACACTCCGTTCCCCACTTTCCACCGAATTCGGAGGCTTGTGTGTTAAGTGGCGGAACTTAACGCCGCGCTTTACCTCGACACCAGAGCGAGGAAATATAATTTCCACTCCTTGAGTGGGAATCGAACCCACAACCAGTCGTTTACAGTCATACGCTTGTGCCACTGCGCCACGACTGTCGACAAACGCGACACGACACCACGACAGTTAAAACATCATTTTACTAAAAACAATTAACAACATATTATAAAAATTATTATATCCAATTATTATTTAACCAATTTACATTTACAAATCAACAATAATAACTCTAACAGCATATCTCGTTTGCTTTTAATTCAAACTTCTGAAAATGGATTCGTGTGTAATAGCCATTTGCTTGTTCTTCGAGTAATTTATCAAGTCCACTGTAATATGGCGTGGAACTTTTGATAGTGGTTTTATAGCTTTGTTTTTACTTAAACTTCTAAATTAAAAAGAGTGAATTAGTTGATTGCAAAATGTGGGTAAATAGAAATTATATTTTTAAAAGCTTCTGAAATTGAGTAAAAAGATATGTAGAGAGAATATAGAGTCAAGACGCTTCTTTCTCCACTTTCTGTCAGAATTAGAGACAACGGGTGTTAAGAGGCGGAAATAAAGGCCGCACTTTGCCTCGACACCAGAGCGAAGAAAGGAAATATTAAATATTTCCACTCCTCGAGTGGGAATCAAACCCATAACCAGTCGCTTACAACCACACGCTTGTGCCACTGCGCCACTACTGGCCCCTATTTAATTTAATAAGATGTTAAATAAACATAATTTTATCTTAACAGTGCGTATCAACAGAAAAACTAAAAACTAATAAAAATAAGCGAACCGTGTATAACGTTTGTTTATTTAAATAAATGTCAAATTATTTTTTTTTTTTATGTTTTGTTTTCGTCGAAATGTAAACGTGACGAGGTTTCATGTTTATCATAATAAGAAAAACCTGTGACCAGTCGTGGCCCAGTGGCACAAGCGTGTGACTGTAAACGACTGGTTGTGGGTTCGATTCCCACTCGAGGAGTGGAAATTATATTTCCATTTTCTTCGCTCTGGTGTCGAGGTAAAGCGCGGCGTTAAGTTCCACCACTTTACACTCAGTGCCTCCTAATGCGGCGGAAAGTGGGGAACGGAGTGTCTTAACACTAGGTTCCCTCTGCCTACCCTACTGTGTGCGGGATACAGCGTGAAGCTATATAAAAAAAAAAACCTAACAACATCATTTCTAATTACTTATTTAGTGTAATACATTAAAGTCTTCTATAGAGAGATTTTTACGAATTATTATTTTAACGAACAATACTTTGATAAACACAAGATACAACAATTTATTCAATATTTTAAAAGATTCACACACTTTAAATACGAAAAAGTTAATTATTCCTAAGATTTTTTATAAAATATTATTTACGAAACCAAGTATACCTAATAGAAATACACCCAAAAGAAAAAAAATGCTTTACACACTTAAAATAAAAACTTTAAAAATTTTACTAACCATTTTTCTTCTTTTTTGCGCTCAAATCATTATACCATCACAAAAAATACATTAATCAGAATCGAACCTAGGACTATCAACGAAGTTATACACTCTAACTACTAAACCATACAGCAGAAGCAAGTCTAACGACCGAATAGAGCGTGCAAGGTCGTATTTACAACTGACCGCCATTGATTTCTCCATGACGCAACACCGCCATAACTCCAATAGCCATGCTCTGATAGCCACATCCTTAACTTACTTTGCTTAGAATACGTATTTTAAGTATTTATTTATGGGTTTATCTATTTTTTGTTATAAAAAATGAATCGACGTCAGTCGTGGCGCAGTGGCACAAACGTGTGACTAAACAACTGGTTGTGGGTTCGAGGAGTGGAAATATTTAAATTTTTTGCATTTCCTTTGCTCATTATCAGAGGCAAAGCGCGGCGTTAAGTTCCGCCACTTAACACGCAATGCCTCCGAATTCGGCGGAAAGTGGGGAACGGAGTGTCTTAACACTAAGTTTCCTCTGCCTATCCTGCTGTGTGCGGATGTCCCGCGTGAAGCTAAAAAAATAAATATTAAATGGAAAAATAAAAGCTCCCGTTACATTGCGTTATATCATGCAGTATTTTATACGCAACATAATAATTGTATAAATGTAAAGTATTCATTTTTATATTAAAATCGTGGTATTTTATACGAAAAATGCTGCATTTATAATAACGAAGTATTTTTTTTCAAAAGTTATTTCATTTGTTTTTAACAATATGTTTATGGATATGATTTCGTAGTAAATATACTGTAATTGAGATATAGTTTAATCTCGAAAAGAAAAGAGCATATAAAGTGCATATTGCGAAGATACTCCGTCCTTCTTCTATCCGCTCATAATTCAATAATACATGTTATAGGTTTTAAAATCCGCTCATAATCCAGGTTAGTGGCGGAACTTAACGCTGCACTCTGTCTTAGCTATAAGAGGGGCAATAAAAACAATATTTATTGCTCCCCTCTTATAGCTAAGACAGAGTGAATTTAAACTCTTTTTTATTTAATTATTCAATAACCTCGTAAATATAACCAGTTTTAATGTTAACTAATATTTAAAAAAATGTACATACAATCGATCAATCAATCATACCCGGTATTGGATTGTATTGTAACATATTTTACACGATGTCCATCAACCATTAACATCAAAATTATTTCCTTTATAATTTTCCTTCGTGATTTTTCCAGCAAAATGAGTTAAAACAAGGAATTTCGATTTTCTGACCGAATTTCAAATACTTGACAATATCTAACCAGAATGGTAATTGAAACAACTTATTTGTGTTGTTAGCATTGTAATAAAGCGTATAAGAATTTCGACGCAGCGGATACTAGAGCGCATGGCTCAGTGGTGAGAGCGCCGGAACGGTTTCAGGAACGGGTTCGAATCCCGCTGCGTTAAAATTTTTTATACGTTTTCTTTAAATGTCTTTTTAATTTTCCTAAGTGTGGAATAACACTTTAAAAATGTTTAAAAGCAGAATGGTAATGTTTAATTAAAAAATCATTGGCGAAAAATGAAGAGGGTATTTGGATATTCAGATTTTTTTTCTTAACCGCATAATGTGGAGGCTATATGCGATGATTTTCGCTTACGGCGTTATACGCGTGATCATTAAAATTTTCATTTGAACACCCCTATCCAATTTGTTGAGGGGTTGAATTTAAAAAGAACCGATAGCCTCAGGTGCGTACGTTATATATGAATGTATGATGATTTATACAATAATACTACATATTATTATTACGCGAAGACCAAAATTTGATTAAGTACTCTTTTTAACAAAATTACGTTGCAGTTTATATAGAAAAGAGAGCGGAATGCTAATATTTAAAAAAAATAATGCAGCAAAATAACATGGCCTCTAGTACTATTAATAATCTATACATATCATAAAAATGATGATACAAGAATGAATATATATATATATATATATATATATATATATATATATATATATATATATATATATATATATATATATATATATATATATATATATATATATGAGAAAAAATATTATTAGGACTGTTTGTCTGTGGGCACGTTTTTGATTTTAATTCGGTTTTGATTGTTAAGCTTCCCTTAACATTATTTATTTTATTTCAATTGGTTCATAAATAAAAAAGTTACAACTATTTAAATTATAAGTTTAAGCAAATTCGAGATGAAAATGAAAGCGCAGGCGGGCGAAAGAACATTTAACACAGACGAAACCGCGAGCGTGTCACTAGTACACAATATATCTTAGTATAAATTAACTCATTACTAGCAATACGATACACTGTAAATATTATTATATTTTAATACTTGCCCTGAACTTTAAAACAATATAAACACGAAATAGACAGTGACGGTTCACTCACGTGTCGCGGACCATGGTGCATTGATATTGCACTTGTTACCGGCTCAGTGCTCCGCGTAGGTGTCTGTAGTCTTAATATAGACTAAATATCACTGAGCTAATGTATATGCGTATAATTATTTATTGTTTAGTTTGTTTATATAAGTTTAATTATAAATAGTCATAGCTATTTATATAGCGTTATGTAAGGAAAAGCTTATGGAAATTATGCGGACAGAAGAGTAAGAAAGAACAAGTGCTGAAATCCAATATTTTTCGTAATAATGTATTAGAAATTAATAATTAATTAATAATTAATTAAAAATTGATACTCGTTACTAAGACGGAGATTAAATATTCGTATTTTAGACGTCAACGGGGCTACAAGTACGAATACCTGATAAGAAGTTTAAAGCCTTTAGCTATTCTAAAATCAAGAAATAAAATTTAAACAAAATGATTATGAATTAAAATACGTCACTATTACTATTTTAAAGTTATTATATTAATGTACGACATGTTGCCAGTCGTGGCCCAGTGGCACAAGCGTGTGACTGTAAACGACTGGTTGTGGGTTCGATTCCCACTCGAGGAGTGGAAATATTTTATATTTCTATTTTCTTCGCTCTGGTGTCGAGGTAAAGCGCGGCGTTAAGTTCCGCCACTTAACACGCAAAGCCTCCGAATTCGGCGGAGAGTGGGGAATGGAGTGTCTTAACACTAGGTTCCCTCTGCCTACCCTGCTGTGTGCGGGATATAGCGTGAAGCTAAAAAAAAAAAATAAAATATGTTGCTGTATATTTTTTTTAATCTACCAGTGACTAGACACTGTTGCAAGATATTGGATTTTCTGAAATATATTATAGAATACCAAAATATACACAATTAATACAGTTAAAATAGTTTCTATTAAAATATTTCACACTCCGAAAGCCAAACATACATTTTTTTTTCTTTCTAGCAACACACTATATCAAAGCTTTTATATTTAATTGAATCTAAAACATCTTTTGTAGCAGAAAATTAAGTTTTCTGGTCAGTAGAGTGACTAATTTAGCGGCAGTGGGTCGTAAAATTTTTATTAGCTTCAGAATTGCTCTTAGAGCTGGCAAGATCGTAGTTATGTGAAATTTATTTAAATTTCAACTATATTACTTTATTTCATTTCGTTTATTTCATTATATTTTTTTCAAGCGTTTATTAATTATAGTATATTCAGTTATACAGTAAATCAAAAGTAAATGAGTAGTTCTGACTGTTGCTTTTTGGCAGTTAATTGCACTCAAATATTTTTTTTTAATTTAGGTAGGCGTTGATTAATTTTAGTTTGATGTTAAAATATATACGTTTAAATATACTTAAGATTAAAATAAATCATACGAATTTAACATTACCAAAAAATATAACTTTGCATAGATAATTTTGAACGTTTTTTTTTATTGAATACATAACTTTCTATTGGCCCTTCTAAAAATAGGTTACTGCAAGGCTTGATAGAACAGTGTTCTTTAACTAATAAAAAAAGTCAATCTGTCAAGATCGAACGTTTCTATTTGACATATAACGAAGTATCGATCCACGTCTTCAACTTTTCATATAAAACATAATAACTGAAGGTCATTCAACTTACGTGTATGGAGAATAAAATGATGCACAAGATTTACCTGCAAGAAAAATATAGTCAATTAAATAATCGTTAAGTTTTGCATATGAAGAAATAAAAAAATATATAATTACACATACAAATATATTTTATGTTTTATAATTTGAGCAAAAAATAAGGGATATAATTAATATAAGCAAGCTTAAAAATTAAGGCTGGACAGGATACGAAATTTATAATACATATATAATACATATCGTAAAAAAAAATTGAAGTTTTTTTTTTTTCTTAAATTATGTGAAGCAAGGAGTTAGAAATTTGGCGTAGTCAAAGTTTATATTGAAAGTTCAAAAAGCCATATTAATACTGACTGCCCTGTAACGAAGAAAAAGACGTGAAGTAGTGAAAAAAAAGGTTTATATTAAAATGATCAAAAGAACAAAATCAAGGTAATATATTTTTTAAAAAAATACGTTAAATATTAAAGCGAAAAATATGTATAAAAAATTATCTAATAAATCAGAGTGACGTCAAACTTCGAGTTACATACCAACCATTTTGTAAACTAATTTGTAAACAAGGAAAGTATGAAAAAACCGGGCTGCCAAAGCGCGCGGTCCAGATATGTCAAATGGGACTTGGAAATAATGGCGGCTTATTTTTGGTGGAGCGCAAATATCACTGGCTCGGTTATGAAGAAATATCGTTGCGGAATTATCGTTTGCGTCTGCTTACAATCAACAAATATAAGATTTATTGATCCACCGTTCTTCATTTTCATTTATTAGTTAAACAGTAAATTCGTTAATATTCTGAGAAGGTTTTACAGTGTTTATGTTTCACAGTATGTACAGATTCAAAATGTTGTTTTTGGGCATTTATAATCTGTGGTAAATTCTGACAATTAAGATATTTTAAAGATGCTTTAGGTATATTAAAAAACAATAGCTGATTAACTAATACATGCTTATTAATTAAAAATATATTTAATATCCAGTTCAATTAAATAAGACATAATTTAATATTGCTTAGTTTTAGATACTTAGTCGAAATCAAATTCAACAAGTAAAGGTTTATTTATCTTATATTTATATAAACATTTCTGTAAATGAATTTGAACTAACAACCATTGTGCAAGAACTACAACGACCACAACGCCTCAAAGGCATCTACATATATAACAGTAATCAAAAAACATCACTTTTATGCTAACGCTACTTTGTTGTTTGTACTGAGTAAACAAAACATTACAGCATATAAAAGCAGGTACATAGTTACACCTTTTAGCTCGAAAGCGTTTGAGAACGGATTTTTCACTATAAAACTTAGCTTTTATATAGCTACCCCTTTAAAAGGGGTAAAAGTAAAGTATGTATCCCAGAGTGCTTCAAACTCAACCCCTGTTCGTATTGTGAGTTAGGCTGCATTCAAACATAGGTAGATATATATGCATATGCAATGCTTCTATTATTATAGAATTGCCAACATATATGTATACTACATACATAAATAAAGGTTTCTACAATTTCTTTCTTTATAAATTCTTTTCAAGAATGCTGAATCTACAGTGTAATGTACCTTCAGAGGATTTTAGATAAAGAATTGTTTTTTAAGAAACATTTTGTTGGACGTAGGTGTAATTAGATAGATTAACAATTTGTACGGGAAGGTGCCAACGGTGGGTGTGTCACAGTCATTTTTAGTTTGCCAGAAAGTATTTTACAAATCAGTTTACAAAGAATTGAGTAAACAAGAAATATACTATGCCCTTCACTTATATATAAGATATACATAAGAAGAAGACGGAGTGTCTTGACACTGGGTCCTATCTGACCACTCCGCTAAGCGCAAAAAGGCGTAAAGATGCAAATAAATAAACAAATATCATTTACTTTACTTTAATATTTTTATTTTATTAACTTCACACAAATTGAAATAGCATTTAATATTTTTTTACAATTGTAATAATCACTTCAGTTTAAATAAAAACTACACAAAAAGTAACAATCGATTAAATACTCGACAGATATCGTGTGAATGCACCTTTAGAAGGGTGCAATTAACGTTGATAGTGGAAAGTACTCATCGGTGCCAGGGGGGTGGTTAAGATCGCACTTAAAAATAATGAGGCTCGGGTTCAAAGCCTCCGTGACTTCTTCTTAGCAGATTATGAATTTCTTTTAATATTCAATATTGTGGTCATCACAAATTTCTTGCGAATCGTTTAAATTCACATCAAGTCTTTGTTAAGAAACGAAAAGAAATAAAATATTAAAACTGGGTGGGTATAAGGTATATGTACATATAAGACTATATATAAGTAGTGACATAGATATTTCATTTTTCTTATTTTAATACCATCCATACTTATATTATAAAAATTATTCCGATTTGGATGAAATTTAGAATGAAGGTAGTAAGAAATACTAGGTTTAACATAGGGTTTTTTCGAAAATCAGCCTCTGAAGGGTTGAAATAAGGAATGAAAGTTTATATGAAAAATCTACACCGTTTGACCGATTGTAATGAATTTTGGCATAAGTATAGTAGATAATATAAAGTTAAACATAGGGTACTTTATTTTTCAAAAATTTACATCCTAGGGTTGCAATATACCGCAACAACTATGCAGTTTAGAGTGGGGCGCTAATAGTACTCAAATAATTGCGTGGTAAGAGATAATCTTATAAACTAACTCTACATTGAGTCTCAAATTTTTAATTACGACATAGAGCATGTTTTAAATTAAATTATACTGTCCTTTTTAGAAGAAATAAGAATACTTAAAAGGAACGAGATATGTTTTTGGTAGATTTTAGATTTGAAATATCTTTAAAATCTTTATTTATATAATATTTTTTTTTTAGCTTCAACCTTTATTTATCCCTAGCGAGGTGTTCAGAGAGAACGCTGTGCCTTGCATACTTTTTTCGCTTCGTCTACTGTCATCAACCTCATACATGCCCTTTGGGGTATACTCACGCTTTATACGTGACCTTCGTCCAATATTTGTAATTTCATTTAATACTAGCTGTCCCTGCGACTTCGTCTGTTCGAAATTTAGGGAAACAGTTATAACTGTAAGATCAAAAGATCCTACTTCATATTTTGGACAATTCACAAAATTTAATTTACTTATAAATTGTTGCCTTTGTTTTATTCTGATGTATCAGCTATATTATTGTTACAAGCTTTCGCGTTTATAATATTAATAATAATAGGATATGCAATATTTGCAAAAATCAAAGAATATAATAAGAAAAAGGATTTTTTTGAAATTTTCTCCACTCTAAGTGACTTTGGAAATTATTTTTAAATTAACTAATTTCATAATACAAATGAATTCAATATAATAACATTTTATATTTCAAGTATAATACCTTTAATAACACTGACATATACCCAAGTTATAACCTATAGTTACGGGTGGGTGTACCCTTGAGTTGCGCTCGGTGGAGGTCAGTTGACGATCATTTAAAAACTGGTACTGTGCCAATACAATAGATGAATGAAAGACGTCTCTAACATAATGACGACATGTTATTAATATTGAACTCTTTGTTTTTTAACATTTTAAAGTGTTATCCACACTTAGGAAATTAAAAAAGTGGCCAGTCGTGGCCCAGTGGCACAAGCGTGTGACTGTAACCGGCTGGTTTTGGGTTCGATTCCCACTCGAGAAGTGGAAATTATATTTCCATTTTGTTCGCTCTTATGTCGAGGTAAAGCGCGGCGTTAAGTTCCATCACTTAACACGCAAGCCTCCGGCAGAAAGTGGGGAACGGAGTGTCTTAACACTAGGTTCTCTCTGCCTACCCTGCTGTGTGCGGGATACAGCGTGGAGCTAAAAAAACAACAAAAAAAGAAATATTTTTAGAAAACGTATAAAAATTTAAACGCAGTGGGATCCGAACCTGCGCCTCTTGGAAACACTCTGGACTGCTAAGCCATGCGTTAGCGTCAAAGTTTACCTACATTATTTTTTAAAAAATAACAATAAAATAAGAAGTCCATTGTGACGCAATGAGACAGCGTTATAATGTAAACCTGATAGTTGTGAGATTGATTGCTATTACGAAGAATGTTATATTTAACTATTTTTTATTTTTCATGCTCTGTTAAGACGAAGTGCAGCGTTAAATTCCGCCACTAAATACGATGTATCTATAGGGAGGAAAGAACGGAGGGTTTTTATGCTAAGTTCTCTTTACCTATGCCTACATTGCTTAGCTCTGTTAAAACCTACTTACATTGGGAAAAATGTGGCTCCAAAAAACCTACTAGAAATATTTTTATTGTATTTACAGTATCAATTTACTTCTTCATTTTTATTCTCCCTAAACAGAAATGGAATTAAGTGACACATCGCTTCTTATCTCACTTTGTTTGTACCGAATTTTGTCTGTTATTGTTTTTACAGAGACCAAGTCAATGTCACGTTTTGTATAATAATTCTAATCACAATGTAGTACGTACAGTACTATTATATAACTTCATAGTTTCAAAATAGTATAAACTAAAAAATAAAAAAATTAAATAGCTTCACGCTATATCCCGCACACAGCAGGGTAGGCAGAGGGAACCTAGTGTTAAGACACTCCGTTCCCCACTTTCCGCCAAATTCGGAGGCTTGCGTGTTAAGTGGCGGAACTTAACGCCGCGCTTTACCTCGACACCAGAGCGAAGAAAATGGAAATATAATTTCCACTCCTCGAGTGGGAATCGAACCCACAACCAGTCGTTTACAGTCACACTCTTGTGCCACTGGGCCACGACTGGCCACAAATACACAAACACATAGTATAAACACTTTATATAAATTATATAAATAAATAAAAAATGAAGCGTCTGTTGGTAATATTAAAGGAAAATTGTAAAAAATGTTAATTTCACACATATACTAAATGTCTGGTCGGTCCGTCTGTTCCGGCAAATGTCTGGAACGGGAAGTACGAATTTTAAGGAGACTTCACTTATGTAATAAATAGTAACTCAGTCTACTTTTATTTTACAATTATAACTTTTTTGACACGATCGAAGTCGGGGACACAGCTAGACCTTTGCAGCCTTTTGCGGAGAAATAAACAAACAAAAAATAAATTAACACAAATAAATAAAATTATTAACAAATTTAAAAATATAAACCTGATGATTGACAATCAATCATATTAAAAACAAAAAAAAACACAAATACACATAACCACTTAAAAGCGAACACGTGTAACGCGGCTAAATTACAAACATTTTTACAAAGGCGTGCGAAGGTCGTCTTCGGGATTAATTTATTTGTCCGCTCGGCATGCAATTCTGCATGGAGCAGTGACCTTAGGTTTATTAAGCAAGTGTATTGTTCGGATGTTTCCTCCCATTGTGATGCTGCAAAAAGTTTTTATGTTACTCCATTGAGTAAGTCACTGGCTCCTGTTCGCTTTTTCGGATGGATGGATGGAAGGATACTAATTTGGTTTAATTTAGACAGCTATTATGAGTTGCCATCGTGGCGCAGTGGGACAGAGTCTGACTATAAACGTGACTGATTGTATGTTCGGTTACTCGAAAGAATGATAATATTTTAACATTTTTAAAGTGTTGTTCACATACTTAGGTAATAAGGGTTTTTGTAGAAAAGGTATGAAAATGCATTCCATATTTCGCATGGCCTTGCGGTGAGGGCACTGAGACAAAGATTTAAATTGTGCTGTTCCAATTGTCATCGTTTTCTAAAAATATTTGACAATTTCCTAAGAATGATATAATTCAATTTGTTTTCATTTCTTCGCTGAAATAAAACATAGCGTAGCGTGAAGTTTTGCTATACAACGCACAATGTCCTGATTTCGGGCCAATTTTGGATTTTGGAAAGTATACAACGAATTATCTGAATACTAGGTTTTCTTTAATCTATCAGTTGACTCCTAAGTTTTATAAGCAATTATTTTGCTTATAAAGGACTATTCTAAATTTTAAATTTGATAAATACATTTAAAAACTCCAAATCTGAAAGAATCCATCCAAAAACCTTTCCCCAACCTCTCTTTAGCGAATACCAAAATTGTCTTGCATTGCAAAAACAGGAGCTATTCATATCCTTCAGCTTTTATTATTTAATACCGGAAATATTAAGATGTAGGGAATATTTGGTTCACATTTGAATGTCATCCACAAGCACGCCAAAGCAGGCTCAACCGGAACGAACAATACCTCCGTGTAAACCGGTTCGCTTGGAACGTACTTGCACGGGGTGATCTGTGAATTCTATATGTATGTATATAAACAAGAGGTGTGTATTTTTGCTTTATAGCGTCAGCATCTCGATTTGAATAATGGTGGGAGACTGGAGTGATTGTATAATAGATTATTTTTGTAGTGTCATATAAAATATATGGTGTGCTATAGAATTGATGGAATTTTATTATTTTAATATTACAACGTTGACACCAGCGGTGTCGTACGAAGTTCTGACCAATTTCCTAATAAATATAAACATTGCAAATATCTAAAATTTCCACTTAAACTGTGTTTAGACGCATCTACCTTTTAGACAAATAGTCCAGGTTGACACAAAACTTGGGTAAGTTTTACTAATGGTAAGTAATTGAAATTGACACTATAAGAGTACATTATGCCCGTTAACTTAAGTAGTAATATAAAAAAGTCAAATACAGAATGTTTACACATAAAATACCTGTAAAACGCAACTCAATAGAGCCAAAAGGCTTCATTTCCTATAAAATTTGCAGTAAACACAAGCAAAGTAAAGTAAACAGTCTAGTTTAGTACAAACGAGAGCAATAAAGATATAGCTGATATACTAAGTCGCAATCACCCCTCCCAAGCAGCGCTATAACGAAGCCTCGCTCCCGGAGGTTGACGTCCCGTAAACAGCTGACTCCCCCCGGCCAATGAACCCATCTTGACTTCTAGTTATCTCACCAACGTTTCACAGAAATTTTATTCCTCACCAAAGATTTTGTACATTTTACGTAAATAAAGCGTTTTTTACGCAAACGAGTCAAGTTTTTGCCAATTTTTTTACTGAAAACAAGGTTTATTTATAAATTTAAAAAGGCAAGGCAAATGACAATACAGCTCTTTATTTTTCCATTTCATATACCACCTAATTTGTATTGAAAGGAAGTATATACTAAATTCCTAAGAGCAAGCAACGTAGCAACAATCCAAACTATCTCCACACAGATATTAGAAAAAGAATATCCATTTTTTATTATAGGTGTGTTGATGTAACAATTATCTCGCCAGATCCGTTGCTAGGCGGCGTCAAGGTCGTTACCCTGGGACTACAACAAAGCCAGACCGCATATTACGCCGCGAAATCAAACATTTAAATAAATAACAAGAAAACTTTTCATGCATAAACTTATTTCTACACCGGTGTATGCTATTTCGTTTACTCGCGTGTTTCATACAAGGTCACTGGTCAACCATTCTCTCAGACAGCGGGTCGCGGGGCGCGGGGCGCGGCGGCGGCGCAGACGGCTCAACATGGCGGCATGGCGGAGACGTGACGTCACGCCGCGTAAGAAAACTCGATACGATACTCGATGCACTCACATTCTATTCGTATATTATAAAACAAATCGATTTTTTAATCGTTTTAAAACCTGAATTTACTTACTATTACTATATAGTCTGTGGTAAGGAATTTTTGTGTGACATAAATTAATGACTTCGACTCATTTTGAATTCAAATTAGTTATATTTTAAATGTAAATTGCTAATATCTATTGTGTACAGGTGTATGTGAATTGTGAAGCCATGTTGCTTTGCGGAAACGTGGCGCAAGGACGTTTTATTGCACAAGTTTAAAAATAAACTCAATAGTTTAATAACAGTTACGGTTCATGTATCGGGGCTTTGACTTTTTAAGTCCTCCTTGGTGTTGAAGTTAGAGGAAAGAAGACTGCTAAATGTTAACAAATAAAATGCTTTTTGTATTATTTTTCATTGCATTAAAGAGGGAATACATTTAAGCGTTTACTTGGATGTTTTTCAAATAGTTTAAAAAACAAATACCTACTGCAAACTATTACATCAATAGATGAAATAAAATTGACGTGTAGCGATAAAAACTATCTACTATTTTAACGTAAATTTAAATAAATGTTTTTTAATTATTTAGAAGCAAAAGCAGATACCATATTTATTAGTAAGGTAGAAAATATGATATAACCAAGTTTACAAGAAGAAATAGCCAATTAACCAGCATTTTGACGATATCCAAACATATATGTGTAAACCAAACAAACATATAGATCACAGAATTAAACCAACATCTAATTTAATATTAACACTAACAAAATAGAGCCCCAAAGTCACCTCAATCCCGTTCCTAATTAAAGACACGTGCAGCGTATTAGCAATGTAAAAACAAAGTAATAATCTATTCATTACAACGGTCCGATTACACACTTGCGCAGGGGCTGTTGTCTCAGCGCCAACATTTCATTTAAAATTAGCGTTATTCTCGTTCTCCGCTAACATATACTTTAAAATATTGCGTAATATATTTTTAAGAATACTATTGATTGGTTACTTTTTGTGTTTTTATGAATTCTTCATATAAATCATTAAAAACTTCTAGGAATTATAAAGTTTTTCTATTCAACTAAGATTATTTTCAGTGAGTAAGAACTTAGTGTCAAAATATTCCGTTTCTCCACTTTTTGCCTGGATTAAAGATTACGTTTTAAGTGGAGGACCTCAACTCCTCGCTTTGTCTTGAGCGGGAAAATAAAAATAAATTATGAATTATGAACATCCCACCGAGTAGGACTTGTACCCACAACCAACCATGATTACAATCAGACGTTGTTCCACTGCGACACTTACAATTCTAATTGGAATATTTATAGCTTCACGCTGTATCCCTCGCACTGCAGGGTAGACAGAGGGAACATAGTGTTAAGACACTCCGTTCCCCACGCACCGCCAAATTCTGGAGGCATTGCGTGTTAAGTGGCGGAACATAACGCCGCCATTTGCTTCGATATCACAGCGAAGATGGTGGAAATACTAAATATTTACACTCTTCGAGTGGAAATCGAACCCACAACCAGTCGTTTACAGTCACACGCACGTGCCACTGCACTACGACTGGCCCCAACTCTAACTGGAATAGCTTCCTATAATTTTGAAAACAAATATTAATTCTTCATAGTTTCTTTTAAAGTAAAAACGTAAAAACTATGACGGTTTTTTTGTATTTAAAATTAAATGCTATAGTATTATCTGCTATGTTAAAGGAAATATGTTCTAGTAAAAACAACGTTCTATCTAGTGTTCTTATTAGTAAACAGTCTTTATCAGTTGTATGTAGAGTTCAAGGCTGACTGACATAAGTGTGCAATATGCACATTTCTTCTTTTATATTTACTTATTTATTTATTTAGCCTCACGCTGTATCCCGCACACAGCAGGGTAGGCAGAGGGAACCTAGTGTTAAGACACTCCGTTCCCCACTCTCTGTTGAATTCGGAGGCATTGCGTATTAAGTGGTGTAACATAACGCCGCGTTTTGCCTCGACACCAGAGCGAAGTAAATGGAAATAATAAATATTTCCACTCCTCGAGTGAGAATCGAACCCACAACCAGTCGTTTCAGTCACACATCTGTGCCACTGCGCCACGACTGGCCCCCTTTACTTATTTAGTAAGAAAAAATATGCAATAATTATCGATTTTATTAAAAATCTAGCGGTAGTTTAAGAAACGAGAAACATTATGGTATCTATTGATTACCAAGAACAACTTTAAAAATTCTATGTCAACCTGCTTTTCCTCAACAATTCATTTAATTAAGACTTATAAAAAATGCTGATCGCCTGCATATAGTTAAAATTAACATATTACATAACATCACAAATATTTAAATCGAACATATGTATCTCATGGTTAAAGAATTCTTACATTAGCCGTATCTCACATGTATGGGCCATACATTAGCCATCTATCTAAATAGAGAAATTTGCATGTAAATTTACTACACTCGCTTCAAAATGTCACGTTGAGATTCAAAAAAATGTATGTATATAATAAAGATTAGGAAAATTTTAAAGTGCCATTACGAAATGTCCTCGACCAAATGAATGCACGCTACGTCATATAACGTTAATAAATTATTTTTGAGTGGCAAAAACCGACTTGGTTGACCCAAATAGTGTTTTGTTCACTGCTTCGTTCACGTTCAACTTTACGTTTAATTTTGGACGAGATCGTTTTGACACCATGAAAGCGGATATCTAGTGGAATTAATAATCTAGTTTAGTTATAATTTTTTTTTTCAGCTTCACGCTATATCCCGCATACCGCAGGGTAGGCAGAGGGATCCTAGTATTGAGATACTCCGTTCCCCACTTTCCGCCGAATTCGGAGGCATTGTGTGTTAAGTGGCGGAACTTAACGCCGCGCTTTACCTCAATACCAGAGCGAAAAAAATGGAAATATTAAATATTTCCACTCCTCGAGCGGGAATCGAACCCACAACCAGTCGTTTACAGTCACACGCTTGTGCCATTGGGCCACGACTGGCCACAACAATAATTTAACTTATATAAAAGGATTCTGTAGATTGTTCAAATTAGCAGAAAAATGCGAATATTTATATTAAAACTAAATAAATACTTTGGAGTGTTTTTTTAATATACTAGATTACTTGTCAAAATTAAAAATATGATATTGTCATCGGACAGTAAGAAGTAGGTCATAGTAGTATTGTAAGATTTTAATCAATTTTAAGGGGCGTCATTGCCTGGCACTTGTGAGTTAAGTGCAGGCTTAAGGAACCGATTTAAATGTGCTTTAACCCTCGCCTCAAATGTCTGCTCTCTTCTCTCTACCTTACAAGATTTGGGAAGATAATAATGAAGAATCCTATATATTTATTTATTAAG
Source organism: Dryas iulia moderata (assembly GCA_019049465.1). NCBI lineage: Eukaryota > Metazoa > Arthropoda > Insecta > Lepidoptera > Nymphalidae > Dryas > Dryas iulia. The sequence goes on along the minus strand of CM032431.1, from coordinate 12,184,198 downwards.
TCTTAATCAACATTCACGTCCTTTTCTAATATTAAAAGTAAATTATTAAAATTTCAGCATATGCAATATTCTGAAATTTTAATTATTTCCTTTGGATTATTAAAGAATTATTATTTTAGGTGGAACGTTAATGTGCCACTCCTAATCGGACCAGTCGATTTAAATAAGTTAATAAAGAAAAGTTAGCCTATATATATCACTATAACGTCATATAAATAACCTAACAAAACCCCGGGGGAGATTTGCCAAAAAAATAGAATAAAATAACTATTACATTTAAATGTTCAACTTTAAAACAGTATTTACACAAAGTGTGGTCGCCATTATCCATTCTTTTTGAAATTCATACGTCACGCACATACATATACAACCAGACACTCCAATTTTAATAATTTGTATAGATGTAAGAATGGCAGGTGATTAGTATAAAATAATATTATCTCATATTATTTTATACTAATCACCTGCCATTCTTACATCTATACAAATTATTAAAATTGGAGTGTCTGGTTGTAAAAATTGAAATAACTGATTTTTACTAAACGCATGTGTATAATGTAGATATACCAAAATAACGTTTTTTACAATTTCTGTCTGTCTGTTTGTGTCAGCTAATCTCTGGAAACGCTGCACCGATTTTGTCGGGACTTTCAATCGCAGATAGCTGATGTTATAAAGAGTAACTTAGGTTTTTTTGTCAAATTCCACGCGGACAAAGTCGCGAGCACAACTAGTATACATAAAAATAAGTACATAGTAGTATAAAGCTACCCTTTCAAAGGGCAAGCCGGTGTGAGGTCGTCCGGGCAGTAATTAGCGCGGTGGGGTGGAAATGAAAAATGTTATAAGCTTCAGCGAACAACGTTTACACCTGAGGGAATGCTAGATCCAAAATGTGATATTATTGTACAGATCTTATCTTTCGCAACGCCGGCGGTCGCGTGTTTGAATCCAGTTTGAAGATTTTACGTAATAATGTAACACGTGCAATAACTTGAGTTACTCAGATGAAGTTAGTATTAGTAAAGTTGTTATTTCAATGTTGATGTAAAATGGAAAGGGGGTTTATAATCTGTATTGTATATTAAAAATATACAAATATTTATGGAACAAATGCCGATCGTGACGCAGTAGGAAACCGTCTGACTGTAAATGGAATTTGTTGTGAGTTCGATTTCCACTGGGGGAATGGTCATATTTAAATTATTTTCATTTCTCCGCTCTTGTACCTAAGACAAAATGCAATGTTAAGTTTCGTCACACAACGTGTAATATCTACAATTAAGAAAAATATTGAAAAGGTAGGAAACGTAGTGTTTTGACACTAGATTCTCTCTAACTTCTCTGCTTTACCGGAAAACTGATACTCTTTTTTTTAATAATACTCCGAAAATATGTATATCAAATTCAAATTTATTAGTACGCATTTTATAAGCTTTTATGTTTATGACCATACCATAGTAACATCGTTAATAGAAACTTGTTCTATTACTTATCTCATAGCTAAAATATGTAAAAACCGTGTTTATCATATAGTGTATTGGCAGAGATGCATCATAATTAATCATGCAAACTATGGGTTATACGACTAATGTCTGCTCTACATGTATATATATATATTTTTTAGCTTTACGCTGTATCCCGCACATAACAGGGCAGACAGAAGCTAGTGTTGAGACACTCCGTTCCCCACTTTCCGCCGAATTCGGAGGCTTTGCGTGTTAAGTGGCGGAACTTAACGACGCGCTTTGTCTCAGCACCAGAGCGAAGAAACGGAAATATTAAATATATCCACAACCAGTCGCTTTACAGTCACACTTTGTGCCACTGCGCTACGACTGGCGACATGTATATTCATACTCTAATGTTATGTATTCATTCATGCATAATATATTTCAAGTAAAATTTGAATTTCTGATAATGCTAGAAAACGCGAAAATACCTATCTTTCTTTCTTTCGATGAAATGAATCGTCTTATTTATTTAAAAATATAGAAGGTTAAATTGTTTTATCCAAAATAATCTAAATCTATAAGCGACAAGTGATATTCCTCCGTTCTCTACTCTTTATTAGAAATTGATATTAACATTGCGCGTTGAGTGGACAAATTGGATGTGTCTATGAATAGCGGAAAACCAAAAATAAATTATAAATAGACATTCCCTCAAATGGGAATCGAATCCACATTCAGTCACCTTTACAGCTATATACTATCCCACTGCGCTAATTTTCACAAATTCATTTTCTACTATTTTTTACCATAAAAACACACAATTTACTATATCTGTAGAACAGTTGGAGACCAAGTTATACAAATATAAACATAAAATATTCATCAAAAATTGATTTAAGGCATCCAGCTAAGCCTATTATAAGGCTTAGCGCAGATCAACGAACTTCAGGCACGTGTCGCTTATGGCTTCACACATTGTTGCAGAATACAGATAGATAGATATTGCTTTACATAATACATAGTTTATGCTCGTACAATTGTATATGACAAATAAAGACAGTATTTGTTTCGTTTAAACGCATACAAAATGTTAGTGACATTTGAAAGTATTTTTAAAAAGAATATTTTTAAATGTCAATTTTAATATTTTATTCTGTGGTAGAGCTGTCAGATTTTTTTGACATGTTGCTTTAAGATCATTTCTTGTAGTAGTACAAAAAAATATATATATATATGATGAATTTTGAAAGCACGCATATATTTTATAAAATAAATTTTGTTTTAAAATGTAACCTAGTGTCAAGAATCTCTGTTTTTTACTAATCCTAATCGATATTACGGGCAATATTAATTCGACTATCCTCATATATTATCCATGTAGGTACATACATGTAAAACATTCGAAGACAAAAGTCAGAACATTATTATTCATAACTTCAAACAAAATCTTTTATATATAAATTTTGGTTACATTTAAATAACTAGCACCTCATCGCAATAATTACACGGATCCGGGTAATTTTGTATGATCCAAAAAAAATTCAACATCTCTAATTTGCATTGTTGTGATTCAGATATAAAAAAAACATTTTTATACGCAAATTCGAAATAGTGTCATTATTCTTGAGAGACTTTATAGCTGTAATATATTATATTAGATGGTATCAGACCCGTTGACACGTAAAATACAGGTTGCTATGGAAACGTATATATCACTTTATATAAAAGTATACTATGTCAAACATAAGTGTTTGTGTGTGTAATACTTATTTTGCTAATTTAATGTATTTATAATGTATATAAATAATTACAGTCAAAAATACTGACCTTTCCCGTATCATTTCTATACAAAACTTTAATTATACCAAATTTCGTTATTATCTAGCCGCCTATTTTTTTGTAAAAAAGGTCGAAAGATCGAATATATATAAAGTATATTACGATAAACATAATTATAGACCAGAATTTTGTATCAAATCAATATATATCAATGTATAAAACACATTTATTTATTATTTTTAATATAGTCAAATAATAACTACACTTAGATCTATTGTTAGTGTGTATCAAAGCAACTTGAAACATATTTTTTTAAAGCGTCACGCTGTATTCCGCACACAGCAAGGTAGGCAGAGGGAGCCTAGTGTCAAGACACTTCGTTTCCCACTTTCCGCCGAATTCGGAGGCATTGCGTGTTAAGTGGCGGAACTTATTGCCGCGCTTTGCCTCTGGTACCAGAGCGAATGAAATGGAAATATTAAATATTACCACTCCTCGAGTAGGAATCGAACCCACAACCAGTCGTTTACAGTCACACATTCGTGCCACTGCGCCACGACTGGTTCCTACACATAATTATAGAAAACAATATTAATTGATGCAAATTTCAAGTAACAGATTACTATCAGTCCATTATAGACGGGTTTATGGTAGTTGTTTAATGAAAAAACCACTTATTATAAATGAGTGTCATAGTTGCTAAGTTATTTATAGTACGCGCATTTTATCTTGCTTCCCGAAATTTCCAGTCAATCAGCCAATGTGAGTTGACGAGTTACTGAGACACTAGACACTATGTTTAATGGAATCACTATTATTTGTGTGGCCAGTCGTGGCCCAGTGGCACAAGCGTGTGACTGTAAACGACTGGTTGTGGGTTCGATTCCCACTCGAGGAGTAGAAATATTTAATATTTCCATTTTCTTCGCTCTGGTGTCGGGGTAAAGCGTGGCGTTAAGTTCCGCCACTTAACACGCAATGCCTCCGAATTCGGCGGAAAGTGGGGAACGGCGTATCTTAATATTAGGTTCCCTCTGCCTACCCTGCTGTGTGCGGGATACAGCGTGAAGCTTAAAAAAAAACTATTATTTGTCTCTCACCCTTCTTGCTTACCTCTTACCACTAATAACTCCCTAAAAGTCGATTCTGCGACGCTTATTATAGCTAAGTTCCGACATTTCAAGTTAAAACGCGCGTACTTTAATAGGCTTTTACGATCGCTGTAGTTTTAACTACTGTGCGTGAATATGAAATCCATCAACATTAACATTGTATGTAACATTAATTTTAAGTGTTTTAAGCTAGTTAGTTTTAATATAATTAATTTGTTATATTTCTCGAAATTTAAATTTGTTATGTTAATTGAATATAATTTAAATTTTATATTTTAATGCGTAGATAACTATATTAAGTATAACATGTTTTATTTTTTTTTACTTATTTATCTATTGCAGGCCGTTTTACGAAAATATGCACGCGTGTCCGATATCTACAATATTTTCATAGCTTAAACGTGATGCGTGAACGTGATTCCTTGCTTTTTAAGACATTGGTATCATTTTCATAAGGACTATTATCAGAAATAAAAAAATATTAAAATAAATAATATGCTATGAGAATAAATTAAAAATAATAATGTTGATAGCAAAATCTCTTGATATTAGGTTTTTCTGAATATCTTTTACGCGGAAAAGCATAAAGGTGTTCTTTTTTTTTTATTTAATATCTTTGGACAAGTCATGAATTTTAACGTATTTTTTGTTTTTGAAAAGTCTGTTGCGTTAATTTACAATTATCCTAAGTGGGAATAGAAGCTCCACAGCTTTCGATTTCGGACGGAAAGATTAAAGCGGAGTGTCTTGACACTAGGTTCTCTTTGGCTACGGTGCAAAAACTGTGAAATTTCTTTTTTTGATATTTTATAACGTTCAGATTTATAAAAAAATACTACAAACATTGCTCTAATCGGTTAACTTTGGCCGACTCGCCCTTGGTTACGTCCTGCCTCACTAGGTCAGTTGAATTTATTATTCATATTATAAACCCTCCAATAATAAACTTTAATTCAAATTGCCTCTAAATTATGTAAGATAATTTTTACGTAGTCTTTAACATTAAAATTAGGTAAATTTAGTGCAGAAAACGAAAAATAGGAACCACTGTTATTTTTCTTTTCTTTCAGTTATATTCTGTAAAAGACAATAAGATATTTAAGATTTTATACTGTACTAGTAGTAAAATCATTTTACTTTACATTCCAATAGGAATTTTAGAAAAATCCTCTCTACACTGCCTAAGAAATCTACTTGTCAAATTTCCATTTTCTACGTCCAGTAGCTAGGGTTGTGATTTGTCTGTCTGTCACTCAGTAGCGCAAGTGTTTTTTTAAACGTATACTACTTGTTAATCGTAATCAATGGGCAATATCAATAAGTAACACATAAGTACGATCTTTTCTTTATGACATTCCAACAAAACCTATTAAAAACACACACTTTCCTATATGCAATATAATATGATGAGCGAAGAAATGTAAAATTTAAATACAATCAGATCATCAATCACGGGCCAGTCGTGGGGAGAGGCACAAAGTTTGCCTGCAAAGCGACTGGTTGTGGGTTCGATTCCCACTCGAGAAGTAGAAATATCTATTATTTCCATTATCTTCGCTCTGGTGTCGAGGTTAAGCGCGGCGATAAGTTCCACCACTTAACACGCAATGCCTCCGAATTCGGGGGAAAGAGGTGAACGGAGTGTCTTAACACTAGGGTCCTTCTGCCTACCGAATCTACTCCGAATGCAACTCGAACCCATAACCATCGCGTTTACAGACAGACGCTGTTATGCGGGAAAAAGCGTGAAACTGCTTGAAAAAAATAATAGTAGTAGAAATGTAGAGTCCACGTTTACACTTTTAAACAAAAGACACTCGCGAACAGGTAAAATCAATTAATTTGCAACACAAATCAGTTGCTCATTTGTAATGATAGCATACCCAGCTTAATATAACCGGTCCGACTTGTATTTCTATGCATTTATTATTATAGAAAGCTTGTTTTCATATTATTCGTGTTGCAAAAAATATTTTAGATGTAAAATTTAATATTCTCGACGCTAATATTGTTTTGAAAGTTTGGTTTTTCCTTAGAACATGAGATGGTTTTATGTATCTAGTGGTTATACGTTATAAATCTTTGGCCAGGTTCAACTTATACTGTTGCACAAATTGTTTTATACTCTTTATATTTCTTTTTTTTAGCTTCACGCTGTGTCCCGCACATAGCAGGGTAGGCCGAGGGATCCTAGTGTTAAGACACTCCGCTCCCCATTTTCCACCGAATTTTGGAGGCATTGCGTGTTAAGTGGCGGAACTTATCGCCGCGCTTTGCCGCCGGTACCAGAGCGAAAGAAATGGAAATATTAAATATTTCCACTCCTCGAGTGGTAATCGAACCCACAACCAGTCATTTACAGTCACACGTTCGTACCAATGGGCCACGACTGGCCCCAACTCTTTATTTTGATACTTAATAAATTATATATATATTTCCTAAGTACCTAAGACAATGTCAATGTCTTGATTTCATGCGGAAAGTAGAGAACGGTGTGTCTAAACTTTAGATTCTTTCTGACTACCCTACTATATGGAAAAAAATATGAAGCTGCAAAAAATAGGTACTTTTAAGTACCAACATTTACACAAATCGAATTCGAACATAAAATAGAAAAAGCCAATCGAAATAAGATTTTATTATTGAACATAAAAAACCTTATAAAGCACCTGCACATAGTATCACAGTACGTATCTACATTTCCACAAACCAACATTAGTAGTTTAGTACTAAAATTAAAAGCGCTCTGAGCAGCGTGTCGCCCTCGCGTCTATAAACAACTGTGGCCACCACACATAGAAAATATCACGCAATTCTCACATTTAACACTACACCATAAAGATCAAAATCCCATCAAATACCAACATAAGTGTTCCAGCGTACTGTTACCAAGCGAATATAAACCGGCCGAATAAAAAATGTACAGCATCTAGCACTCTATTCGCAAACAACACACTCCCACACGCGGCAGCGTAATAAGTGCAAAAACTAACCGGCAAAATTGAATACACCGTTAATCTGAACAATTGCCAATCACGAAATGTAAATTTTAAATGGCCGGCTGATGCAATTCAAATGGTGGCGTATGTATTTCGCATACAATTTGCATGTACGAGGGCCATTGTCAGCATACTAAATAGAGACTATTTATAAAATTAGCTTTATTTTTCTCGTTGGGAATTGTTTCGTTGACCTCTGAGTGCATCTACACAAGTGCAGTGGGATATAAAAGTTTAATTTATATATGTATGCATTTTTATTATAATGTTTATTATATTTATTCTTGACTAGCTACCCGCTCGTGGTTACTTATGCGTATACTACATGACTATAACTATTTCGATTTTTCGCTGGCCCGCGATATGAATAAAAATTTTGCAACATTTTCATTTATGGACTCATTGAAACAAAATAAACAATAAATATTAACATATAGCAACATTTTATAAACCTTCTTTTGAAGAAAGATTTACAAAATACAATAGTCAAAACTTCATTTAAATTGGTTAAGCCGTTTCCGCGTTCATATGCAGACAGATCAACAGAAAAGAAATACATATTCAACGTACAGACAGCGATCAGTTACATATTTATTATATACATTGAAAACATTTACATAATTTAATAAAATAACAACATTTTAATTGACTATGTAGGTTTACATGTACTTAATAACCATTTTTACAAGCCGTCTAAGTATGTATGTCATAATATATTATCTGTATAGAATTACAAATACGAAAATCGATATCACTGCTTATTCGTCCGAACTAATTTTAATCGAATAAACTACTATTAGGTCAAACCGCTGCGTTAGTTTCCGTTATCCAACACGCAATGTATCTTAGCGAACGGAAAATGGAAAACTCTAAATAAGTGACCAAAATCATGAAAAACATAATACATAAAGTAAATAAAATAAACAGAAGTCTAATTCGATATAGATAAAATATACTAGCTACTTGCTCGCGGTTTTGCCTGCATAAATTATAGTTTCAGCTTATTTATTAAAACGGTTATTTTATAGCAATTTCGTGAAAAAAAAAATTAAGATGTAATAGTTTTTTATTTATAAACCGATTGCAATAAGTATTAAATTTTAAGGGAAGATTATTAAAATCAAAACTGATTTGAATAGGTAAACAGTTTCTGAGATTAGGGTGCACAAACAAAAAAATTAATAAAAAAAACATTGGGGCCAGTCGTGGTGCAGTGGCACGAACGTGTGACTGTAAACGACTGGTTGTGGGTTCGATTCCCACTCGAGGAGTGGAAATATTTAATATTTCCATTTCCTTCGCTCTGGTATCCGAATCCGACTTCGGCAGAGAGTGGGGAACAGAGTGTCTTAACATTAGGTTCCCTCTACCACAGAGTGTTATAACACTAAGTACCCTCTGCCTACCCTGTTGCGTGCGGGATATAGCGTGAAGCTATAAAAAAAAACAAAAACATTGTTTATTATTCTATTACATTAATAAATGACTCCAATAATATTATTTCTCGTATATCATCCCATATATGTACAGATAGTCTTAAATTATAAGCGTATCCACAGAATATACTTAGTTAAGAAAAAAATATTTTCAGTTATTTGATATAACATGATAACTTCTAACTTCTAGGTTTACGATGCAAAGTTAAATACGATATTCTGTTTGTCAATTCCGATTGGGAATAAGATAACCATATTATTATAGAGAACATAATTTTAAATGTTAATGGCGTTGTAGGTACGACTCGTATCTGATTTTAGTGTTGTTAAAGGTAGATGGGATCGATATTTAAATTTCTTTCAAGCAACAAGAGAAATATGTATATTTATTTAAATATATTTTTTAATATAAACATATTGAAAATTGTATATGTATATTTTATAGTATATCGTAGTTGTTAACAATGTAAATCAAGACATAGTTGTAGCATTAGCATCGTTAACTAGATTGACACATTTATTTATTATATTAGGTATACGACTACTTTATACATTTTTAGTGTCTTATAACGTAGACTTTTTTGATAAAGTTCCAATAAGTATATGCAATATGTTTAATAAAAGAACAAGTATTTTATGACAATGGTTCAAAAAGACTTGACATATCTATCTTGAGATAGAGACTTGAAAATTTTTGATTTCTATTAAAATTATTTTTTTCTGCCTAAATATTTGTACGTTATGATAATTGTAATCCTGATCAGGTTCAGCAAAACCAGGCTTTACATTTCTATCGACAATCACTGTCTTTAAATTATCGGAAAATTGATAACGTAGCGACATCACTACGAGTATATTCTCTTTGCCTAGCCCTTCGATATTTGAAGTTACATGAATATAGAGGCCGTCGGTACGCAGTGGGACAGCTTTTGACTGTACATGACGACTGTAGTAGGTTCGATTCCCACTTGGGCAAATAATTATATTTAATTTTCTTTTCATCAATCTGGTACTTAACATAAAAGGAGGCGTTGAGTTCCTCCACTCAATAGGCAATGTCTCGATTTCGGAATTCGATTTCGAAAAGGGGAGAGCAGAGTGTCTTGATCTGACACTGGTCTTCTCTGACTACCGCACTATGCGAAAAAAAGCTTGAAGCTATATACGTAGCTATATAAGCCGTTCCTCTCAAAGTATCTCACATACAAACATAACAAGCGACATTCAACTATATAAACATAACTATTACAAAATTATGTGATTTAAGAACATAAAATTTCAGTTGAAAATCCAAATTTCAACGTCGCATGAATTCAAACGAGATTCTTAGAAGCTGATTGTTTATTATGCAGGAGAGTTATTGAAACATTCCGTACGCCCTGGGACATGCAATCGCATTATTATAATTGCATATTAATGTGCCGGCATGGTGGGCTATAACTCCCGCGTTTACACTTGAAATTACTACTCTACCCCTTGAAAATAGAGTATATATTAGTTAAATAACACACAACCGAAGTACAGAGAAGTTTTATTGTATGGTTCTTATTGTTGTCGACATAAAAGCGGCATGTTTGTATCCAGCACTATATGGTATGAAGCGGTGTGGATATTTCTGTCTATTCCATTGTTTTTGCGTAATTAAAGTAGCTAATGGATGCTTTCTGATGAATGTAAAGTTCTTGAAAATTACTTTGAATGCTTGTTTGTTTGTGTGTATGTATGATGTTGATGGACCCTGGCGACTAGGATTAACTATGCGGGGAAGATCACCATTTTGGATTTATAGAAAAACGTATTTAAATATAGCTTAAATCAAAATAATTTTTTTCTATTTTTTCAGGAAGTTATAAATATAAGAAAACAACATTTTTTTGGGGAACGAGTATCTTAATACTAGGTTCCCTCTGCCTACCCTGCTGTGTGCGGGATACAGCGTGAAGCTAAAAAAAACAAAAAAAAGGTATTTTTTTAATAAAAATGGTCACGTCATGAGCACAGTAAACTAAGCTCATAAACTATGAGGTTGATGTGTTTATTTATGTTTTAATGGTTAATCAATTTAATTATATTACGTTTTTAATAAATACTCGGTAAATGAGTTAAATATGGTGTAATATTTTTCTTATTTTAAATGTCAATTTTTTTAAGGTTATAAGAATTTAAGGTTCTGTTAATGAATTTTAAAAAAATCTAATCGAATAATGTTTAACAACTTTGTTATAACAATAAATAACGAAACATGCAAAATTAAGTAAATATTGAAAATACATGTGTATACATAAAGTTTACAGTTAGTCTATACAAAGTTGGGAAAGTTTAGGTCAATAGCCCTATTTTGACTTGTTCTAATATTAGCTCAGGTAGAGTCTAGATAACTATGACAGAAGTTGAAACCAGTTCAACGGCGACATTACTTTGAAATAACAAAGTTTCAAACATTTCTCATTACACGCTTTTATTTAACTTGAGATTGTCTTAGTACAGTGGGAGTATTCGCGCTATTGTTTGTGGGTTTGATTCCGCGTGTAATGTTAGTTCTAGTGGGTTGGTTCAATTTCTATCTTTAATTTATTAAATATTAGTATTTCCATTTTCTTTGCTCTGGTGTCGCGGTAAAGCGCGGCGTTAAGTTCCGCCACTTAACACGCAATGCCTCCGAATTCGGCGGAAAGTGGGGAACGGAGTGTCTTAACGCTAGGTTCCCTCTGCCTACTCTGCTGTGTGCGGGATACAGCGTGAAGCTATAATTTATTAATTGGTGGCCAGTCGTGGCCCAGTGGCACAAGCGTGTACTTTAAACGACTGGTTGTGGGTTTGATTCCCACTCGAGGAGTGGAAATATTTAATATTTCCATTTTCTTCGCTCTGGTGCCGAGGTAAAAGCGCGGCGTTAAGTTCCGCCACTTAACACGCAATGCCTCCGAATTCGGCGGAAAGGGGGGAGCGGATTGTCTTAACACTAGGTTGCCTCTGCCTACCCTGCTGTGTATATAGCGTGAAGCTAAGAAAAAAAAATTGATCTGGTCAACAAGCAAATCGCGTAGTTGAGCTCCGTCGTTCAACACGTATTGTCTCGATTTTGGACGATAGGTAGAAAACCTGCCGTTTTCTATTACATATTATAATAGGTCCTTTCTACTATGCCAGGACAAAACAATTATTTTATTTCTTAAACATGTACTTAAGAAACACTCTCTAAAATACTGCAGATATTATAGTTATTTGAAGTGCGACTAAGATATTAAAGTTATTTGAAGTGCGACTAAGAACCAAAAATTGTGATTTTCGTGTTCGTAAAATATCTATATAAATATATACACATATTTTATTCTAAATGAGATTCACTCTTAACTATCACATAACTCCAAACTTTACCACTACTACTATTTTAATAACCATAACTATGTAACATCTGTAATATTAATTAATATTTTTCCGCGAACAAGAATAAAGTTGGTTATTTGCTTTAATTTTTGAGAGCCCTCGGAGTTGTATGGTTCATTTAATATTCAATTCTCTTTTCAACTGTGGATTTTATCAATAAATTAAAAAAAAATATCAAGAATATAAAGCGGTCGATACACGTGTACATTCTTGTTAAATAAATTGAATATTATTCAAATTCTCATATTAATAAACGTTAAGTGATTGTAATGCTCGCTAATAACCTTATTTACATAAAAAATAAAACAAAAGTGAGATACATATGAGATTAGACTGTATAATTTATGTCAACGACAGAATTGGTTTTAAAATAAATAAATAAAAACTTGACTAGTGGCCAGTCGTGGCCCAGTGGCACAAGCGTGTGACTGTAAACGACTGGTTGTGGGTTCGATTCCCACTGGAGGAGTGGAAATATTTAATATTTCCATTTTCTTCGCTCTGGTGCCGAGGTAAAGCGCGGCGTTAAGTTCCGCCACTTAACACGCAATGGGAAACGTAGTGTCTTAACACTAGGTTCCCTCTGTCTACCCTGCTGTGTGCGGGATACAGCGTGAAGCTAAAAACAACAAACTATATATAATATTATTTGTTTTCCCACTATTTTCTGAATATTATAAAGATATGTAATTTTGGCCACCGCCGATTTAAATGTAAAACCATAATATTATACTGGTACAAATAATTGTTATTACTCCTAGTAAATTTAATTCAATTACTTTTCTTTCAAACAAAAATTTGTCTTGCGCTTCACTATATAAAGTAAAAACACTAATATTTTGAGTCCGCTTTTAATTTTAAGTTATGTTCCGCCACTTAACACACAAAACAATGTCTCAATTTTGGGTAGAAAGTGAAGAGCGGAGTGTTTTGCCACTAGATTCTCACAAGCTTCCCTGTTATACAAGAAAGGTTGCGTTTAATTTTTTAATCATTTCACATAAATATCGGCTGGTAGAACCCAACATTGCACACTTTTTATTTAAATAGTAAACATCTTCTAATTGTCGTTATAAGTATAATTTGAACGCTATTATATAATATCTATCAAAATAATCAAATATAATACTGAACCATAATATAGACGTCTATTATAATACAAGGGGCTTGTAGATTAATTCAGGATTTCGCATACAATCTGACATATCTCGTACACTAACCAAACTGTTTTCGTCTTGCTTATTTATCATAACATATAAGATATTATATTATTGGGGCCAGTCGCGGCGTCGTGGCACAAAGTGTGACTGTAAAACGACTGGTTGTGGGTTTAATTCCCACTCGAGGAGTGGAAATATTTAATATTTCCATTTTCTTCGCTCTGGTGTCGGGGCAAAGCGGGACGTTAAGTTCCACCACTTAACATGCAATGCCTCCGAATTAGGCGGTGCGTGGGGAACGGAGTGTCTTAACACTAGGTTCCCTCTGTCTACAGTGCTGTGTGCAGAATACAGCGTGAAGCTAAAAAAATATATATAAGATATTATTGCTGCTCGTTGTAATATTTGTACATATGAATAAATATTGTATTAGCATCGAGAACAATAATTGGCCAAGGCTTTTTATGTTTTGGCAACTTTAACTCTTTAGTATTCAAATCTATACGAAATAATAATGTATGTCTATAATATAGTGTCGTAAAACAACTTATTTACTTTAAGAATTTATGAATATAAAATAGTTTCTGTTTCTGTTTTTTTCTCGGGCATGGTAGTCAGAGAGAACATAGTGTCAAAATACTCTGTCATCCACTCTCCGCCCCATATAGACACATTAGGTGGTGACTGGCGGAATTAAGCGCCGTTTTTGTCTTATCAGAACGAGGAAATTAAAATAAAGTGTTTGAGTGGAAATCGAACCAACGGCCGAACGAAAGGTTACAACTGAAAGATGTGCAACTGCCACGATTGCCTCAATACAACAATATAACAACTAAAATTAAGAATTTATATGATTTTGAAAAATATATACATATACAACTCTAGCCTTTTTTCACATAGCATACACAACATAGATACACTTTTCTTCACTTTCCAACCGAAATTTGTGACCGACATTGTGCGTGACGTAACTTAACGCCACGCAGTAATTGCATATCTATCTTATTTACAATAATATTAATAGAACTTACAGTAAACTTTATATTACATATATTTATAGTTCAATTTTTTTAATTAAGCTTTCAAACAAGTTCAAAACATCACTCATAAAACAAAAATAATTCCCCAACGAGGACATCGTCACGGGCAAAACTTAGTTTTCACAAAACATTCGTGTTTATATCTCATATCGTGTAGATACGATACGTAGACGTAGGCTCAGACATACAATTACGCAGATCGATAGACACCCACGTGCAGTAATTCACTGGGTGATGCGTGCGCCGGTATATGTATATGCTTGCATATTTTTATTATATATAAAGTACAAGAATGTTAAAGAAAATTTACGTAAATATTTGGCTAAATATAAAGAAAACATACATGTATATATAGTTACAATAATAGTACAAAATAATAATATTAAATATGTCCATTTTCTTAGCTCTGGTATCGAGGCAAAGCGCGGCGTTAAGTTCCGCCACTTAACACGCAATGCCTCCGAATTCGGCGGTGCGTGGAGAACGGAGTGTCTTAACACTAGGTTCCCTCTGCCTACCCTGCTGGGTGCGGGATACAGCGTGAAAGAAAGAAAGAAAGAAGTAGTACAAAATAAGTTACGAAATATGTTAATATAATTAATTCAATGCAGTAGATTAATATACCTACAATGTTAGTATGTGTACTCATATTTTTTTAAACTCGTTTAGTGTGTAAAAGAATTGGTCAGAGAATAAAGACTATTTTATTTATTTGTATTTATATACTCGTAGAAGACTAGCTGTGTCCGCGACTTCGTCCGCGCGGAGTTTAAGAAATCAGTTATAATTGGTATGTATATGTATACAGATGATAGATTTTTCCCGTAATTTACTTAATATTTTGGACAATTCACAGAATAGCTTTATAAATTGTAGCCTATGTTTTATTCTAATGTATAAGCTATATTATTGTAAGGTTTCATTAAAATCTGTTCTATGATTTTTACGTGTAAGAGTAATAAACATACAAACAAACTTTCGCGTTTATAATATTAAAAGGGTTTTTGATAAAGTTGTTCCGTTTTATATACAAAGTTATAGGCATGCGTAACGCTTGGTTGATTGAGTTGTATTTGAGATTTTTTTTAATATTTTTTTTTGTATTGCATTTGCTTATGGATGTATATTATAGTGCCTGTTTTAAATGTTTATTGGTGTGAAACATTTTGATGTAGTTATTAACCTTTTTTTATTTGACGTATACTTTATGTTAAAATACAAAAGAACACTATTTATATTCCTTCAATTTACTCGTTCTTATAAGAATATATTTTTTTAAAAATCACATTTTTTTCCGCACAGCAAAGTAGTCAGAGAGAATAAGACACTCCGTTCTTTCTCGACACTACTTTTCCCTTGAAATCTATACATTTCGTCTCACGACGTCTTTATTTCCCAACAGAGCGGCTGAATTAAAATAACTAAAATATATCTATGCCCCAGATTGAGAATTGAACTAGCAACCAATTGCCTATACAGTCAGACGCTGTTTCACTCCACCATAGCCATTTATTATAATGTGTTTAATATGTCTATGATTACAAAAATAAAAAAATAAATAAATAGCTTCACTCTATATTCCGCACACAGCAGGCAGAGGGAACCTAGTGTTAAGACACTCCGTTCCCCACTTTCCGCCGAATTCGGAGGCATTGCGTGTTAAGTGGCGGAACTTAACGCCGCGCTTTACCTCGACACCAGAGCGAAGAAAATGGAATTATAATTTCCACTCCTCGAGTGGGAATCGAACCCACAACCAGTCGTTTACAGTCACACTCTTGTGCCACTGGGCCACGACTGGCCACAATTACAAAAATAATCATTAGAAATTGTTAAGAATGAACTACAGTAAATCGAATAAGAAAATAATTAAGTGGGCATATAACGAATAGCATAGATATATATCTTTTCCCCGTTTTAAAGAAACTGACGATAGTATCTCCACTCAAGGCGAGATTTCTGACGCTATCTTGATGTAACGCGTATAAAAACGTTTTTTTTTTTAATTCTCTGACTTTACTTAACAAATATATTACAACCAACCATACTAATATTACAAATGCGAAAGTCTGTCTGTATATATGTTACGCTTTCACGGCTAATCTACTGGCCCGATTTGGATGAAATGCGGAATGAAATAGTTGAACACGCAGGCTCAAACGTAAACATACTTTTTTTTTAGAAAATATAACCCCGAAAGAGTTGAAACCTTAAATGACACATCTAAACCGCTTCAATTTTTTAATCTAAATCGGTCGATTTAATATTAATTTTCTCAGAAAGATAGTTGATGAGGAGGTAGGCTATCTATTTTTCTTTAAAAACAAACCCTAAGGGCTAAGGGGACGAATATTTGAGTGAAAAACAACGCGGGCGTAGTCGCGAGAAGGTCGCTAGTATTATAATAAATCTATCCATTTATAATACATGGATCTATCTATATTATAATAAAACAGTAAATCAGAATGTTTATCCACGTACATCTTCTGAACTACTGGACGGATTTGAATGAAACATTTTTGTTGTATATCTTTTAAGCTTGGTAGGATTTAGGCTATAATTGATTTTGAAGTGTGGAACATTTGATGTAGAGCCATAATAAATCAGCTCACCATAAGATATAAGGAAATTGTGGTTTAACGATAGTTTTTCAGCGCGACGGGTATTTTGGTAAGTATATGCAAAGGAAGCGGTCTGCTCTTAGTTTTAAACAAATCATATATTAATAACCATAAGGATTCGTTTTATTTAAAGGATGAATAAATGATAAATAAAAAAAATCCTCAAAAGAACCACTTTCAGGTAAAAAATTGTTTAAATAATTTTAAAACAGAATTAACCAATCAAAATAAACATTTAAATGCCTAATTATTATATTTCTTTTAGATTAGCAGATCTGGCACAACAAATTGGGTCTAAAAATTGGGGAAAAGTCGAAGAAAACTCGGTTTTCCGTTTGGCTTCTATCATATGGTGTAAAAAATGAATAGGGCATTGAGAAATATCGAAATATTGTACAGTTTTTACATTTAATGAGATTGTGGTATGGACTGTACCATATTAACATATCTTATGGGAAATTTTACTTAGTCTTTTTATCGCGAAAAACTAAATTAAATTTAATACAGGTTCGAAAATTGAAATGTATCAAAAACAACAAATTAATATAAAAATATTTTACCTAATTAACCATTTATGTACTTGTAGAATATAATAAAAACTAAGGATGTAATAGTTCAATTTATGTGATCCTACCTCTATATTATTTCAGTTTATTTTTTTTAATAATTATGCGTGAAGTTGACGTTTATGTCATAACAGCACATGTCATTCAAGTCTCAAAAGGCGTAAGAAAGTAGAAATCATAACATCACATGGTTATGTGACTAATTGGAATGCAATAAGAGTTCCTCGATTTCTATTAGATGCATAGCGGATATTACTGACTTTGGTGACTTAATCTGCAGCTAGTGTACTAATCTATAGTTAATAAACTGCATTCATGTTTCAAGACCTTAGGTCACTCAAGCCAAAGGTCTGAAAAACATTCAATTGACATTCCATATTTACTAAACAAAGATTTAACTACAATATTTAAACTACCTAATGTAGAGTTTCGTTTTTGAATGAAACTGATAAACCGCAAGTGTTACATGGCATTGTTTATTCCGTAATAGTTTAGTGAACGCTGTCACGCAATAAATTATTATAGGTCTAGTAGAATAGCGGTAAAATAAAGGTCACTCTAAAGGTTATACTTAACAAGCACTGCCAAAACAAAAACATTGACTCTACCATGTTTAAATTAGAATACTCATGTATTCGTCTAAGAATTGTTGCATCCAACAAAGAGACGAGCACGACAGGAGGAATTAGAGTATAGTACACTAGACTGACCTGTTTTCTCTTGAGCGGTGCGTGATGCTTGACGGGCGCGGCTGGTGCGGCTGGTGCGGGTGCGGGTGCGGCGGCGGGCGGCGCGCGCGGCTCGGCCAGCTCGTCCAGCAGCGCGGCGCACTTGTCGCGCTCGCGCTCGTCGTCCGCCACCAGCAGGAAGCGCCGCCAGCGCGCCGAGTCGAACCCCCAGTGGCACGTGCGGTGCTCCGTGCCGTGCGAGTGGCACACGAAGCGGCGCGGCGCGAACACGGCGCGGCACTCCGCGCACTGCACCAGCGCCAGCTCCGCCGCGCACACGCCGCGCGCGCCCCCGAAGCACTCGTGGTACACGCGGAAGCCGGCCAGCCGCCGCGCCGCGCCCGCGCCCGCGCCCGCGTGCAGCAGCGCCGCGCACAGCCGCTCCGCGTCCGTCTGCGTGATGAGCCCGCACGACGGCGCCGAGCGCGGCAGCACGCCCGTCGCCTTCAGCTCGTGCAGCTGGTCGGGCGTGCAGCGCGAGCAGTAGATCTGCAGCTCGTCGCACACGCGGTTGATCTGCTCCAGGCTGAAGTCCGTCAGCACCGACGTCAGGATCTGCGGCAGGCACAGGCGCCGCTCGCCGCCCACGCTGAAGCACGAGATGCGCTCCCCCTCCAGCGCCGTCTCGCCGCGCTCGCCCAGCACGGGGTCGGCGGCCAGCAGCAGCGGGGCGTGCGGCGGCGCGCGCGGCGGGGCGGGCGGCGCGGGCCCGGCGGCCGGCGCGCCCCCGCCCGGGCCCTGCAGGCTGCGCGGCGCGCTGGCCTGGTACGTCCTCAGCACGGAGGTGATGTGCGGCGTCACCACGTCCATGGCGTCGCGGCGTCGCGCCCTGGCGGCGTGCGCGGCCTAGCGGCGTGCGGGCGGCGCGCGCGCGCGGCACGCGTGGCGCTCCCGCAGCGGCCCGACCATGTCTGGCGGCCGCGCGCGCCGGCCCGGCCGCCGCCTCCTCCGCCCGCCCGCGCCCCGCGCCCCCGGCCCGCCCGGCGAGGCGCGTGTCGCGTGGCCCGCGGGCTGGCGGGCTGGCGCGCTGTCGGGCTGTAGCGCGGCGCGTCTGCTCGCGTGTAGCGTGTAGCGTGTAGCGGGCAACTTATAGCGTGTAGTGTGTGGCGTGTAGCGTGTCGCGGGCTCAGCTCTACGCGCGCGGTCGGCACTGGGCGCAGCAGACGGCCGGCGCGGCTACTGGGGAGTCTAGCCGGCGCCCGCTCCCCCTCCCCCTCCCGCCGCGCCGCGCGCCCGCTCCCCCCGCGCCCCCGCCTCCCGCGGCCGCCGCGCCGCGTCACGTGACCGACCTTCCCGTCAAAATATCCAGAATGGCGGCGCTCCGCCTCGACCAAAGATGAAATGCGCGAAAATTACAAATGGTTATTATATTTTTCTTATAAGATATTTAACGCAACAGGAATTTCTTCATATTAGTATTGTCTTATTCGTATTGTAATTTGTACTAAAAATATACATTATTTGCCTCGCAAATAAGAAAAGCCTATATTATTTTTGTAACAAAAAAATATTTATTTATGTAAAAGTTGTGTATACTACACAAGAAAAACTCTTAAATCAATGCAATACTATTTCATATAATTCCTGTTATTCATTACTATAAGAATCCTTTTGTCTTATAAGAATCTTTTAACCATATACAAAAAAATATAATTAAAAAAAATTCTGAGACACATGTAATGCGGCATAGCCACAAATATCAACACGACTCATCTGTTTACCGCTCTATGAAAGCGCGACACGCGCGGGGCGCGGGCGGGCGAGGGGGGCGCGCGGGGGTGCGGGCGGCGCGGGGGAGGGGACGGCGGCTGCGTCTAGTGCGATCGCTTGCGGCCCTCCGTGAAAACAGTTTTTATGACTCGCAAACATAGCTACACTCAGAATACAACCCTATAGCTATGGCGATAGATAAAAATATAAACTAGAAATACGACTGCGAGAAACTAGATTACGTATAAAAAACTCACCGGAACTGTGTTAAGGTCTGTTTTGAAATGCCGTAACACAAAAATATTTTATAATCGTACCGCTGACTGCTGACTGCCGACTGCCCGTGCTTTACGTGCTGTGTTTTGCTGAATAGAACATTGTATAGATATTCTGATTTTAGATTTTTTAAGACTACTTCCTATCGTTAATTAAGAAATAAACAAAACAATTTTGTTATTAGTCGATTCATAAAACTTTTGTGCGTTTCGAATTGAGTTTAATCACCTCCATCGCTGAATTTTACTGAAGTACTCGGAAAAGGAGGTTAATGATCTTTGATATGGATGTTTTCAGCTATGATTGCGCATCGAGGATACCTACCGGAGCAAATGAGAGGATTTTACACGCAATAAAGTATTACTCAATCAGAACTTACCTATGTGATATAAAAAATAATGTTTTGTAGAAATTAGTGTCCGACCGAAACTGAATTTTTAGCCGAAACCGAAACCGAAACCGAACCTTCGGTTCTGACTTCAGTTTCGGCCGAAACCGAAACCGAAACTGCTGATGACGTCATAAAATTTGAATAATATGTATAAAAAATTACATTTTTTTTACGCTTTAAAAATTACACATGCATTTGAATTATTGTGATTACGTTGATTTTATTATATATACGGAAATAATTAAAGGATCATAGAAAAATCTAAATTATTTGAGGTTTTCGAAGTGGCTGTATTTTCTCAAAAATAGGCGCATTGAAATAAAAAAGTAGCATTTTAGAGCTTAAAGTGTCTAATTTTGAGATTTTAAGATGAAAAATATGTTCAAACGACGTGTTTCGCTCTATCCTGATAAATACTAAAAGAGAAAAAAAATCGAAATTTTTTCAGTTCATTTTTTTTATCTAAAAAGTTGGAACATATGTTTTTAACTTGACCACTATATGGATCAGCTAACTTGTTAGTCTAGACCTACGCCAGTTCTCTTTACCTAAGGCTCTTACGGATTTATATAGAGGTTTTTTGAGCTGTAGCCCAGGGACCTGTGGGTTATCGAGGCTCTCGGTCGCCACTTAAGATTGGCAATACTTGGTTAATAGGTATTTTTACACAAAAAGATTTTCACCTTTAACGTAACTGTGCTTTTCAAGCAGAGAAATTTATGTGCTAATTTATGATAAGATTTACATTAGATATATATTTATATTAACTTATTGACTATATACTGTGTAACATTTATATAGAAAATGGTTATATTTAAGTAATATTAAGGCAAGCCAATATTAAGGTAACTAACCCAGGGTTTGCAAAATATCAATCAATCATAGGTATTCGACCCCTGAAAGGAGCCACACTTACGCGAACAGACACACAGTTTCGTTACAGACTAACAGGGATAGTTCATTTAATCTGTCGTCAGCAGTTCATAGTATTCTCATCATTAATTTATAATATATTCAAACTTACTACGTCTTAAGATTAGGTTTACAAGCTATAAAACACTCAAAAGTATCTAAGCTACGTAAAAATTCTTGAGTACGTCATGAGTTTCGGCATTGCCGAAGGTTCGGCAGGTTTTTTGCCGAAACCGAAACTACGGCCGAAACTACAATTTTTTGCCGAAACCGAAACCGAAACCGAACCTTCGGTCGGACACTAGTAGAAATATTTAGGTGGCCAGTCGTGGCCCAGTGGCACAAGCGTGTGACTGTAAACGACTGGTTGTGGGTTCGATTCCCACTCGAGGAGTGGAAATTATATTTCCATTTTCTTCGCTCTGGTGTCGAGGTAAAGCGCGGCGTTAAGTTCCGCCACCTAACACGCAAGCCTCCGAATTCGGCGGAAAGTGGGAAACGTAGTGTCTTGACACTAGGTTCCCTCTGCCTACCCTGCTGTGTGCGGGATACAGCGTGAAGCTAAAAAAAAAAATAGGTGAATAACAGGCAATAAGTATAACTAATCATTGATTGGTGATTTAATATTTGTTTTTAATTATTGTTATTATTTTACTTCATTATATATTACTATTTTTCTTAGTCATATGTAAGTATGATAAAAAAAATATTTATTCTCGACTATGGTAAACAAGACATGGCGCGGCGTTGGGATCTGCCACTTAGTACGCAAATTTCCGAGTTCCGCCGAATGGAGTGAAGAAAGTTCCAGAAAGTAAAGAACGGACTGTCAGGTCTCTGTCTAACGAAAGGAGAGTTAATGAAAGGAAGAGAAAGAGAAGTTAATTGAAGGCCTATAAATATTATTATTACCACCAGTCTAATGAGTGTAATGAGTAATATATTTAACTTAAATAGATAACTTAAATAGATAATAGTGGCCAGTCGTGGCCCAGTGGCACAAGAGTGTGACTGTAAACGACTGGTTGTGGGTTCGATTCCCACTCGAGGAGTGGAAATTATATTTCCATTTTCTTCGCTCTGGTGTCGAGGTAAAGCGCGGCGTTAAGTTCCGCCACTTAACACGCAAGCCTCCAAATTCGGCGGAAAGTGGGGAAGGGAGTGTCTTAACACTAGGTTCCCTCTGCCTACCCTGCTGTGTGCGGGATATAGCGTGAAGCTAAAATTAAAAAATTAAATTAAATTAAATAGATAACATGTAGATATAAGAACATCTTAAATTCTTAATATACAAGAATTTTCATTATATAGTAGAAACGCTATTGAGGGCATCGTGATGTAGCGGGACACTCATGTCTGAGCGTGACTGCAAGCGCTACTGATTGTGTTCAATCCTCTCGTAGGGAATTGTTATTTCTCCGCTGTGGTAAGACACAACGTGGCGTTTAGTTCCGCCGGTCACCACGCAATGTCTCAATTTCTCAATCTATTGTCAGGTATACACTGTTTATACGAATAGGTAAACACTGGTTATACTGTTATACGTTTTGAATTGATCACAAATACTAGGACGCCAGTATTAAAAATAATAGTTGAATAAAAAAATCCTCTATAAAATATATTTTTTAGTACGCATTATAAATATTACTCAGTGTGGGTGGGAATATTACAACACTTGACTAAGTTACTATTTACTACAAATTTGTAAGCTCCATCTATAATATCAAAATATACAAATAAGTTATCACCAATATATTGTCGCTTCCACCACCAGCTACATCGGCTCGGAAGGCAGTTGCTGCTGACAAAAACCACCAGAGAAACTCAACAGTTGCGCTTTCCAAATATAATTTTACAATAACTTCACCTTATAATGATTTAAAATAATGTCATTAAGAATAATTTTATATTACGAGGAAAAGCTTAAATTAACATTTTAAAATAAGATAATTAAATTATAAATATAATAAAATTGAACAAAGTGGTCATTGCTGCACAATAGGATAACGTCTGACTGTAAACACGATTGGTTGTAGGTTCGATCCCACTCGTAGAGGTCGTGGTTTTTTAATTATTGTCATATTTCCGCTTTGGGGAGTAGAGTTCGAATACGCAACGATCAACAACGTCACGATTTTGTGACAATGTGTGTGAGAACAGAGTGTGTGGACACTTACCTGCCCTGCTACGCGGGAAAATGCATGAAGCTGAAAAAAAGGAGTTATATTGACATTTATATCATTTATTTATTTATTTATATTGCACTTATTGCACAATTCAACACAATATAAATATGTTCAAATGGTGGGTTCATTTATTTGAGAAATGGCCTAGAAAGAACATATATATTTTTATTTATATATTACCGCGCTTTCAAAATATAATTGCTATCATTGTGACAGATAAAATATTTTGAAAGCGTAGATAGCGATCTTAGGTAGGGTTACCATTCTTCTGATTTTCCCCGAGTTTCTGTTGGGTTAAAAAGCGTCTGGGGAACGACTGGGAGGATTGTATTTGTAGTCCAGGTTTTGATCATAAATAAAATAATTTTGGCTTACGTGACGATTAAGCGTCGCTAATAAATAATAAAAAAATAGCTAGATTAAATGCTTTTTTTCTGTTAGTGTACTTTTTTGTGACAGTTTACAATGTTATTTGTTACGGAATTGTTCCGTTCGATCGATATCGTCAATCGACGATCGTAAAATTTGTGAAAAAGTAAAAAAATTAGATCATAGAAGTATATGTATTATTATTCAGTGTTTATATGTCTAACTTTTTAAATTGATAACATAATTAAAAGTTAAAATGATTTATTTAATGTATTAAAATTTACATATATGTCTAATACAGATATTTACTAAAATAGCATTAATAATCTGTTGAAGAACATATTTTAAGGACACTGCTCATGACACGACAATATCCGTTTTGCGACAATTTTAACGTATAATAAAACAGTGCTTTAATTCTCATTAATATTATTAAAGATAAAATCTAGAGGTTAATTTAACCAAAAAGTATAATCGATTTAAAAAAAGTTTTTAACATAATGTAAAACACATCATTTCATGTTTAAAGTGAGATTAAAAATATTCGTGACTATTTTTTAAATAATTTAAAATGTAAATGATATTAAATAATATAATTAACATATTTAATATTTTTAAATTATTTAGTAATAAGTATGAATGCATAGACAAAGGTAAAAACAAACATAGATAATAAATGTACACTTTTTTTAGGTTGTCAATTCATAATTGTCTATTTATTGTCTAATGTCGATATTATTTCTAACTTCTAAAACCCTTCACCAATTAAATTAATATCATTCGGCTTTTAGCCTTCAAGTAAGTGTAGAAATAATTACTTCTCATTATTTATAAAACAGTCTGGGCGACCTTGAAATACGTTATACATTTGATTAAGGCCAATAATATCAAGAATATATATGTATAGATTCATAAAATCTTAAACGTCGCCTTTTACAATCCCATTTATTAATTTTCAGATTTTGATGGATCCTTGGGGCAACGAAACTGTAAGTTCACCTGTTCCTAAAGAATTTGAAGACGATTTTAAACCTGCGAAAGACGACAAACTAGCCGACTCCGCTGAATATATCGCTTTGCTAGGTAATAATATTGTTGAATTATCATTATTAAATAAATCATTAATAACAATCGCGTAGGTATCAGGTTATCTGAGGTCATATTTCACAACTAATCACTTTTTGTGGTAAAGTGCCAGTTAGAGTTAACTGTTAGCGACCGAAGGTACCTTAAAGGAATTGTTAAGTAAATTGAATTAAGTTACTATAGTATTATATTTCATTCAGATTTCTTTTTACAGAGAGAAAATTACGAGCACTGCGAAAAAAGAATAAAGTTGTTGATAATCTATCAGCATATAGAGCTGACTGCATAGATCGATTGTTGAGAGAAGGCTGCGATTTAGATCCTGTCATCGGAGACACTGAATCAGAAAAGCTACTCCAGGAGTAACTTGGTTTCCTGTAAGTAACAAAGATCCCTAAGTCATGGCGTCATCATCATCTAGCATAGACCTCTCCGGGCCATCATTCTGTGTTGTAAGTGGCGCATCCCAAGGTATAGGTAGATCCATAGCTGTAGAAGTTTCCCAACACCTAGGCCCCAAGTCTGTTATGCTTTTGTTGGCTCGTAATAAATCTGAACTAGCCATTACTGCCAGTCTTTGTAAAGCAGATGATGTTCAATATGTTTCTATCGACTTATCTACTGCATCAGAAAAGGAAATGCATGACGTCATTGTCAATGCTTTGAAGGGAAGAAAAGTGCAAGATTTCTCCAAGTGTATTATATTCCACAATGTTGGATCACTCGGCAATCTATCTGTGGAGACCCATCGTATGGAAAATGTGCAAGAATTCAGAGATTACTTTGACCTGAATGTTTTTAAAGTGGTTTCCTTAAACACTCAATTCTTGAAAATATTTGAGGAAATTGAAGACAGGATTATTATAGTGAATATAACATCTCTTTGTGCCATCAAGCCAATGGGAGGCATGGCCTACTACTGCAGTGGGAAAGCAGCACGAGAAATGTACTTCAAAGTTCTTGCTGAAGAGAAAAAAGATATAAAAATCTTGAATTACTCCCCTGGCCCAGTGGAGACGGCCATGATTGATAATGTATTGGAGGAAGCGGTGAATGAAAACCTGAGGAATGTTTTCACTTCATTCCGTGAACAAGGCGCTCTGTTGAAATCGGAGGTGACAGCAAAGAGGTGCATGAATGTGTTGCTTTCCGGAAAGTTCACTTCTGGGGATCATGTGGATTTCTTTGATGAATAATTATAAAACTTATCTATATAAAGTATTGGCTCTTTAGATGTTGTGCAATCCTAATGAATATCATATGATCTGATTAAAATACTCCTTGTAATTTTAGCTTTTTATGGCTAGTAGCTGTGTTGTTGTAATTTTAACATTCCATTTTGTGTATTTCAATTATTTATGAATGCAATTCATAATAAAATATATCTGTTGAATCTAAATTGTCTTTCAGTTAACCCTTCTTTGTTATGAGTTACATTCATAAGTTAAGTGTTCCAGTTTATCAAATGCTCATAATATTTACTTTGAAACAAAACCATTATGGCATAGTGAGACATAGTCTGTCTGTAAATGTTATTGGATATGAGTTCAATCCCCACAGGATTCTTCTTTATTTAAGTTTTTTAATTTAAATTAGCGAATTCAGGAGGAAAGTGGAAAATGGAGTGTCTTAAAAGTAGGTTCTCTCCGACTATTAAGAAAAAACTGTGAATCACACATTAAAAATGCAAAAAAAGAACATAAAATAGTTAAGCAATTTAGTGGATAAAAAAAATTCAAGAACTCCAGATTATATAAGAGATAAATTTATTATTTATCATAATGAAGTTATTTACTTCTGCTCTACGTAAATAAATTCTTTTATCTCAAAGTACTTAAAATATTGATCTTACATCATCAGTACTTAATATATTGAAACATATTTTTTACATTTCAAACTAAATATGAATGAAACTACACACCTAAAGCTTAAATAATATATAAGATGGTCTATTATATATTAAAATAGAATAGTTCAAATATTTTTTGCTTTATCTTTTTTTTAAAATTTGCACTATCTCTCATAGTATGATAGTCAGAGAGTACCTAGTCAAAAAAGTGTCGAAACACTGTTCCCTTTTTTTCTTAAAATTATGAAGATTGCGTGTTATTGAAAATTTTTCCTGTTTACGAGAGTGGAAGAACAATTAAATAATGAAATTATAATCATTTCACAGAGTAGGAATCGAACCAACAATCAATCGAGATTACACTCAGACATTTTCCTACATTTTTTTTTTTTTTTTAATATGTATTATTAAAATTTAGCTTTCCAATTTTCTCCCATAACAGTTTAGACTCAGACATTGCAAGCCAATTGCAAGACATAGCTTGTACTTGTCATCAAAGTGGAGAAACGAAAATAATTTAAATATATATATTTTTTAACTTCACGCTATATCCCGCACACAGCAGGGTAGGCAGAGGGAACCTAGTGTTAAGACACTCCGTTCCCCACTTTTAAATATAATCATACTTCCATGGGAGAAATTAAAAGAATGGGAATTAAAACCACAACAATCGCATATGCAGTCAGACGCTGTTAGACTGCGTCACGATGACCTGAATAAATGATGCTAGCTAGGTAGTTAGCATCTAGCTTCAATTATCTTGATTTCCTTAGATGTTTTTTACTAATATGACGTAAAAAATTGTTAATTATACAAATGTTAGCCGTTTTTTTAGATCTGTTACAAAAAGTCTATATAACTCTAGAATAGACAAGACATTCAAAAAATATTAAACGTAATCTGATCTACATATCACTCTTCGAACAGAACAATGACGTTTTAGCTGCTTTTTTATTGTTAAAAATATGTACATATAATGTATTTCCAATCTAATGAAAACTCTAATGAAATTCAATACTACGTATATATGCTACTTTACTATCAAAAATATTGTAAAGTGACTTCGTGACGAAACTCTAGAAAAATATTGAAAATAATGTTCTTTTAGATGAGTGATATATTATGAAGAAGGGTGCGCTTTTATAATTCAAATATATTTACTTTTCTACTCTCGTTTAGTGAGAAATCCATCCATTTTGATGGAACTCTCAACTCGATAAATCTAGGTATTCGGATATTCAGTACAGTAGCCCTGTTCGCAGGTAAACTGGGGTAACATTTGTCTTTCAGTTAATATATTAATTATTTTTATATGGATAATAATCAATCTCAAAACGGTTATTAAGTTCTTTGGTTTTCGCGAGTTTTATGCTTTATCCTTAGCCCTTAGGTAGTCAGAGGTAACGTAGCGCCAAACGCTACGGACCCTGTATACTTATTTTGCCTGTCATGAACTTCTCCATACATTCCCTCCTCGCTCCGGGGGTCCTCATGCTTTTTACCTGACCCTTCTCCAGTATCATCCATACTATATTCTCGAAAGATTTTTTGACATTTAGAAATATTTGAACTATTGGATTTTCTAAAATGTATTATTGAGCTTCAAAAGTATAGGCGATTAATCACCGGTTTAATCACGTATACTATACATAATGTAAAAAAGTTTCGTTTTAAATAATAGTTTCTTTTGAAATATGTAAAAATCACAAAAGCCACAGTATACGTTACTATACTACAAACATAAAATAAGGAATAATAAATTATTAAATAAAAAAAAACTACGAAATTTAAGTAATATTTATTATGATATGTTTACGTTATGATTTGTGTTCTCACACAGATATTTAAATACAGTAGGCACACGTCTAGTCCCTAGTACTTCATATCATCTTTTCAAATCCACACTAATAAATAGCCCTTATTAGCCTTACGCTAAATCCCGCACACAGCATTGTAGGCAGAGGAAACGTAACGTTCAGACATTCCGTTATCCACTTTCCGATGACTTCTAGAGGCATTTCGTGTTAAGTGGTGAAACTCAACGCCGCGCTTTGCTTCGGCACCAGAGTGAAGACAATAGAAATATGACATTGGAATTTCAATTCCTCGAGGAAAATCGAAAAATCGAAAAATTTGTGCCGCGACGACTGGCCTCATTGTTCTTTATTATTCGTTTATGTTAAAGAACTGAATTGCGAGAAGCTTATCATAAGTACAGTGTAGTCATTAAAATTAATAAGTATTTTATGTTAACGTTAACGTCTAACGTAATTTATTCTAAGAATATGTCCATTGACAATATCTTAGGTTAGCTTAAGAGGAAGTCACTAACTTAATGACTACTACTGTTGATGCTAGACATATATTATAATAGTTTTTTTAATAGAAGAATTTAATGTTGTTTATATCTAGAAAAAAAAACAACTCTTTTTATAAAAATATTAATTAATTATGAACATTTTTTTTGTTTCACGCTGTATCCCGCACACAGCAGGCAGAGGGTAGTGTTAAGACATTCCGTTTCTTCATTTCTCTTTAAATGAGCTTCACGCCTTACCCCGCATAACAGGGTAATTAGAAAGAATGTCAAAACGTCTATTATGTACTTTCCGCCCGAAATGGAAACACTACGTGTTGTGTAGCGGAACTAAACGCTGCCCTTAGTAGGTACCAGTGAATATTAATTTAATGATTCTCCCTAATGGGAATCGAACCCACAACCAATCGCGTTTACTATCACACTGCGATTATGATACATTTACAAATAAATAAAATTGTGGTGTCTGTTTTTAATATTAAAGTAACCGATTTTTAATAAATGCATACATAATGTATACACGGTACATTTACTAAAAAAACTTTTTCTTTCAATTTTTGTCTGTCTGTCTGTTTGTTGCGGCTAACCTCTGGAAAGGCTCAACAGATTTTGACGGGCCTTTCACTGGTTAATAACTAACGTAATAGAGTGGAACTTAGGCTACTTTTATTTTCTTTTTCTGTTAATTTCACACACACGACATACGAGCATAGCTAGTATATTAAATAAAGCATGTTTCAAATAATTCCAGCTACAATGACAGGACGTAAGAGCCTGTTCCTCTTCCTGATGAACTTGGCGTGGCGGTGTCGGTACAGCATGCCGCTACTGCTCAGCGGCACGGTGGCGCTGCTCGGACGCGCGTGGATGTTCCAGATACGAGTCCACACTGTGCACAGCTTGAGGGAGAGTGAGGTGAGATTTTCTTGTAATGATTGTTTTGTTTTCCCTATATATAGAGACATATGAATATATTTATTATATTGAGATTATCAAAATATTGTGTGTAAAAGGTATTTGTAAATTATATTAAATTTAATAAGCCTTGGGAGTTAAATGTTCGACAAGTCAAATCTATTTCAAAGGTATTGTCACTAATAAACTGATAAATTATAGATTTAAAGAAAAAAATAAGTTTCCTGAGTTTCTTTCGCCAGTTTTTTTCAAATTTGAGGCGTTATCTTGTGAACTGGTGATAAATTATTGCATATTAAAAAAATGAAGTGTATATTAAATATGTAAATTATTAAAATAAACGCCTTGCCAGTGGCCAGTCGTGGCCCAGTGGCACAAGCGTGTGATTGTAAACGACTGGTTGTGGGTTCGATTCCTACTCGAGGAGTGGAAATATTCAATATTTCCATTTTCTTCGCTCTGGTGTCGAGGTAAAGCGCGGCGTTAAGTTCCGCCACTTAACACGCAATGCCTCCGAATTCGGCGGAAAGTGGAGAACGGAGTGTCTTAACACTAGGTTCCCTCTGCCTAGCCTACTAGCGTGAAGCTATTTAAACGCCTTGCTTTTTCAGTTGGCCCTAATGCAAGAACACGAATTCATGAACGAAGACGAAGATGACATAGATGACGATATAGAGATATCGTCATCAGACGACGAAGGCGATGACGACGAGACCTGGGAGACGGAGTCCTCCGCCTCGTGGGAGAGTGTGGAGGAGAACAATAGATGACAGGTGCACACCTTCGATATACTGTTTGTAAGGAACATGTGACGTTTTGAGTAAATTTTGTTTTAATTATGTATGTTGGATAAAGTTGTATGTGAACTCTTTTGTGTTATGTCAAATTGTTGACATTTCTTTTTTTTTAAAGTGACCTTTTTTTTTTTTTTTTATTTGTGTATTGGGAGGGATTTGACTTTTTTATTTAGTTAGTTATGTTATCTATATATGATATAAAGTTACGTCATTGAACATATGGTTTAGGGATCTTAGTGTTTGAGCGATTTTTAAAGTGCAGATTCAAATCTCGCTACGTTTTTCGTTATGATTTTTTTATATATCTTCCAAAGATATTTTCATACATTCAGTCTATGAATAACACATTAAAAATGTTAAATTGTTGTTTAATATTTTTTTCAGTAATTTGGATTCTGCGCCCATATGATCATTAATTTCTTTTTAATGCTTTGATGATGACGTTTT
Source organism: Dryas iulia moderata (assembly GCA_019049465.1). Taxonomy (NCBI): domain Eukaryota; kingdom Metazoa; phylum Arthropoda; class Insecta; order Lepidoptera; family Nymphalidae; genus Dryas; species Dryas iulia. The sequence goes on along the minus strand of CM032431.1, from coordinate 12,152,661 downwards.
TTTCTGGTTAACATGTTTTCTTTTATATTATGTTGGCATAAGTGTTCACATACAACTTTGTTCGGTGTAACGTGTGTTACGTAACACACAATTTTTTTTTTTTTTATATACGTGTATTGAACTTCAAATTCATTCTTCATTACTAGAATTTCCTTTTCTTTTTAAATAAATTAGAATTTTTAAAAAGAAGATAATAATTGAAAAACAATTAATTTGGTGTTCAAAATATGTATGTATATTTTAATTATTAGTTTATTTTGATAAATATATTTGCTTACGCCAATTGAGCATAATACCTTTATATTTTATAGTATTTTAGAAAAACGTGTGCTAATTTCAAGTCTTCCAAATGTCGCGGGTTCGAATCTTGCAACGGTGAAATTTGTATGCGTTTTCCTAATAAAAATAACTTCTACGTCTTACTAAAAGGACTATATAACCTGAATTATATGATCTTCAATATTAATTACTTTTAAATAATTATATTAATTATAAACAAGACATATCGTGGCGTTGAGCTGCGCTACTCAACACACGTAATGTCTTGAATTCCATTAGAATGTGGAGATCAGAGTGTTTTAACACTAGTTTCCCTCTTTTTTTTCTGCTGTGCGGGAAAAAGCGTGAAGCTGTCATATGGATATAATAGATGTTCATTGTTTTTTTTTCAATAAAAACCCTTACCAGTGGTAATATAATAGTATTAGTAACATGTTTAATTTAAAAAAAAATGTAATTTTAGGTTTGTGGACAAAATTGCTCAAAAATAATCATTTATCGCAAATATTTTACTCCTCTTTAAAATTACTTTAAAATATTTAGTAGTACTGCTGTAAATATGTATGTCTATTATTAAAATTTATTTAAAAAATGAATTTTAGTGAAGGGATGGGATTATAAAGTATATTACAAATTACAATGCATAATATTATAATACAGCTATGGGTTATATTCAAGTATATTGAACTTATATTTACTTCTACGCATTAGTAGACAAAGAGCGGCGTTAAGTTCCGCCAGCGTTAACACCCGATTTTGGGCGAAAAGTAGAGAACGGTGTGTCTTGACACTATGTCTCTTTATGCAAATTCCAAATATACAATTAATACTTATATTTGTAACTATTATTAACATTATTGTAATATAATTAATTTAGATGTTAGAGATATTATCGTTAAAATAGGCTGTATATAAAATAATAATTTGTAATTTTGGCTGTATCCAATTACTCTTATGCTCAATTTAAAAAAAAAAGAATTTTAGCTGTCAAATTGTAAGTATAACACAAAATATTTTTTTTGTGTTTAAACATAATTAATATGTCATTAAATTAATTTTTATTTTATGTTTTCTATTAAGAAACTTATTATATACTTATTTATTTGTACATTCAGGGAATAAATTGTATCATTTATTTTGAACAATATAGTTTTGAGTTACAGAAGTATTTAAAAGTGAAGTAAACTAAAATTGTGTATGCAATATTTTGTTGTGTCTTCGAAGATAAAATAAAATTTTCTGGATAATTTTTGAACAAATTGACGCTTTTTATTTTACAATTAATAAAACGTATGGTTTTAATGTTGATTTGAGATGTTTTTGCTGTAATCCAAAATTTCATCAATCTAAAAACATGTCTTATATTATACGAGCGGCCCGCTCGAGAACTATTCCATTATATTGCAACCCTCGGGGGCGCATTTCTAAAAAATAAAGTAGCCTATGTTCAAGCTTAGATCGTCAACTATATTTATGCCAAAATTCATTACAATCGGTCAAGCAGTGTAGATTTTTCATATAAAATTTCATCCCTTATTTCAACTCTTTAGAGGTTGATTTTTGAAAAACTAAATAGCCTATGTTAGACCCAGTCATTTTTACAACTTTCATTATAAATTTCATCAAAATCGGAACCATAGATTAGCTGTGAAAGTGTGACAGACAAACACACAGACATTCGCATTTATAATATAAGTATGGATTGGAAAAACTAAGTCTTGTGCCCTCAAGCCCTGAGACCATATTAAATTTATGAAATCAATTGTTTTAAAAGAATATTATATTTGTGCTTTGAAATTACTGAGCTTATTTTTACTGGACTATTATTACTTTTTGATGTAAAATTATTTGTTATTAATTTACAGAAAATTTGCTTTCTGTCGTCGGTATTTCAAAATAACAGATAACATAGATATTTAAAACTACACATTTCACACATTTTTCCTATAGAGAATAATATGTATACTTATAGAGAGAATAGAATATGTACACCTCAAATGTTATTTGGTGTTATTATTAAATGTCACCTTAAATGTCATTTGGTGTTATTTTAATCATTTTTAATTATGAATTAAAATATTTTTAATTTTAACATTTTATTTTGCATAATATTTTATTCAACATTGGCTGTATTGTCATCTCATTTTTATTTAGTTATAGCTAATTTATTAGTAATTCATTTGTATGTTATGGTGGATGTACTCTATGTATATATTTGTGATATTAAATATAATTATTCGACTTTTATAGTGTTTTATTTTTTTGTCTTATAAATATGTTAATGACTAATATTTTTTTTTTCAGCGTCACGTTTTTATATTATAAAAGTATATTTGAATAAAGATATTTTGAATTTGAATAGGAATGGAAGTCTAGGTAATCAGAGAGAATCTAGTGTCAAGACACTCTCAGTTCGTGATATTGCGTGTTAAGAGTTTGAACTTAACGCCACGTTACCTCGACACCAGAACGGAAAAATGGAAATAGCTTAAATGTAATCTTTTTTCCAAGTTGGAATCGAAACCCCAAAGATCGTGTATACTGTCACCCTGCGTTACGTTACCATTGCCACACAGCAGGGTAGGCAGAGTGAAACTAGTGTTAAGACACTCCGTTCCCCAATTTCCGCCTAATTCTGGAGGCATTTTTAAGTGGCGGAACTTAACGCCACACGTTACCTCGACACCAGAGTGAAGAAAATGGAAATATTAAATATTTCCACTCCGCGAGTGGGAATCGAACCTACAACCAGTCGCATTTGTAGTCACACTTGTGTCCCTGCGCCACGATTGGATTATTAGTTTTTTTTTTTATTTTCTAGCTTCACGCTGTATCCCGCACTCAGCAGAGTAGGCAAAGGGAACCTAGTGTTAAGACACTCCGTTACCCACTTTCCGCCGAATTCGGAGGCTTGCGTGTTAAGTGGCGGAACTTAACGCCGCGCTTTATCTCGACACCAGAGCGAAGAAAATTGAAATATAATTTCCACTCCTCGAGTGGGAATCGAACCCACAACCACTCGTTTACAGTCACACGCTTGTGCCACTGGGCCACGACTGGCCACACGTTTATGATATCTTATTTCTTTTCCGTTATCCACTGCTTTAATTCAAATATAAATTTACTAAGGTAAAGGTACAAAAATAACAAATATCAAACAAAATCTAACATGATTGCCGCTTTTAATACTACAATACATATATTTTAAATACAATATACATTTTAAGTAGTAAATAGGTCCATATATCATAAGTTCAGTCCTCAGTCCATCTATAGTACATAGCGTTGAGTTGTTCTAAGAATATAAACATGAGTACAGTAAGAGGTCCTATTTTGGCGTAAGTCGGTATGAAACCCCTCCACAGTGCGAATATGCCTTCGTTTTGTATGATCGTTTTCAGGACTAGGATTTGACTTGTGCCTTTTGCTGAATTTTGTACTCTGTAATTTTTTAAGTTGCTTAATTTTTTTTATTATTTATTATTATTATATAGCAGATGGTTAGATATACACTTTGATATAGAATATCTAAAAACCAAAATGGTTTGAGCCCATAATACAATTAATGTATAATGTTAATGTATAATATCTCTTGCATAGCAGGAAGGCAAAGAGAACCTAGTGCCCATATGTTTCGTTCTACAGTTTCCGCTTGAATACGAGATATTGCGTGTTGAGTCGTTCACCAAAGCGGACAAATGATAATTACTAAATTATGATCATTCTAAATAAGAGGAAATCGAACCGACAACCAATTGCAAGTATAGTTAGTCACTGTCGCACTGCGCAATGATGGGATGCACTTAAATGAATAAACAGAAAAACAGTAAAATGTATAAACAGAATTCTAAGAAATATTGGACAGTTATTAAAAATTTGGTAATTACCACCATATGAAGTCATTTTTTTTATAAAAGGACGCTACATAAAGACATCTATATGTTAGACTGTGGCAGAGTAGGGCTTAATTAAAATAATTGTTAAAAGTTCCAGTTGGGATCAAAATTTCTAGTAACCTTATTTTGGAAAGAAAAATTCCAAAAGTATACTTATTATTTTTTATGTTAAGAAATATTTCAAAAGTGGTTACCGTGTCTTCACAATATCCACTGGCAGGGAAGCAAAAGTGGTGACAAGTCCCGATATGAACGACGCAAATAAGTGCAGTATGATACCTTCACCTATGTGAGGCAGTAATACTTCTCTCGCCTAGGAAATCATTATTATTATTTTTTTAGCTTCGTGCTAGATCCCGCACGCAGCAGGGTAGGCAGAGGAACCTAGTGTCAAGAGATTCCGTTTCCCACTTTCTGCCGAATTCGGAGGCATTGTGTGTTAAGTGACGAAACATAACGCCGCGCTTTGCCTCGGATACCAGAGCGAAGGAAATGGAAATACGAAATATATCCGATCCTCGAGTGGGAGTTAACACCCACACCCACTACCAGTCGTTTACAGTCACACGTTCGTGCCAATGCGCCACGACTGGCATGGCATGGCACCATTATTTTATATATAAATTTCAGCTTCACACTTATCCCCGCGTAGCGTAGTAGGAGAAAAACTAGTGTGAAGACACTACATTAACTTTTCCTCTTAATTCGAGACATGGCTCGTTGAGTGACGCGCTTTGTCTGACCAGAATAGGGAAATAAAATAATTTTTGAAAAAAAGAGTCATTCCCCCAAGTGGATATCGAACTAGCAACCGATCGTGTTTACAGCCAGACAGTCCACTGTACCACGATGGTCTCTTAAATTGTACCTATACAATTATGTGCTAATTGTTTAATCAAGATACAGTGCTATATTTTAGCGTTGCGACTTGTTTTAAAAGAGGTGTTAAGAATTAATTTAACCGTAAGCACACGCTTAAAATTTAAATTTTAAGGGAAAGAACCATAATTCGAATGATTTTTCTATGTAAAAAGGTTAGGTCAAGAGCTTCCTTGGTAAAAATAAAGTGTTAAAACACTACGTTCTCCATTTTCCGCTTAACTTTGTCGCATTGAGTGTTAAAGGGCGGTACTCAACGCAGAGATTTTCCTTATTACGGCATGGAAGTAAATATAATTTAAATAGGTATAATTATTTCTCTGTTTAGGAAAGGCGTTATAAATTTAAATCAACCTGTGCATAAGTTCCCAGCTGTGCTCCGTTAACAACCATCGCTCTCGTGACGGTTGCTGTCGCGCCTCGGAACAACATCAGAGCTCCCTCCTCACGAGTTATCCTATAAAATTATGTAATTTAAATCTTTTATACAAAAAATAATTAACCAGTTTTATTTTATTCTTTTACTTTTCTTTATGTTTGGGAGAACTGTGGTTAATCTTGACACTAGGATCTCTGTGGCTGTCCTGATATATGGGAAAAAGAGTCAGCGAATTAGAGTCAAAATACTCCGTTCTCCCCTTTCCACCTGAGTTACAGACATTGCGTGTTGAGTGGTGGAACTCTATGCTGCTCTTTGTCTTGTCATCAGAACGATTTAATAAAAATTATTAATATATAAACATATTCAAATTCCAAAAGCGTAAATGAAAAATATATGTATCTAATATATTTTTTCACGGACTTGTGGCATCCGTGTTCTTATTTTTGCTAGTGTATTTTCTTTTTTTGTGATTTAATTACTTTTAATATATATGTATGTGACTTTTTGCAAGAATAGTTATTTAACTATTTGGTATATAGGTAGGTTCATTTGAGGGACTGCAGGAGTGAACCCTAATTGTCATCTCCGGTATTGGTTCTTTGCTATTCGCAAAGATGATGTATGACGTGAATAACGTAGGCTAAAATATGACATAACAGAATATAAGATTACTAGCGGCCCGCGGGCTTAGCCGCGTGCACTACATAACTGCTTCGTTATATTGCAACACTCGGGGGTCGGTTTTTGAAAAATAAGGTAGCCTATGTTTAAGCTTAGATTATCAACTACATTTATGCCAAAACTCATTACAATTGGTCACGCGGTTTAGATTTTTCATCCCCTATTTCAACCCTTTAGCGGTTGATTTTTGAAAAAATAAGTAGCCTATGTTAGACCCAGTAACTTTTATTACTTACATTCTAAATTTCATCCAAATCCGACCGGTAGATTAGCCGTGAAAGCACGACAGACAAACACACAGACTTTCGCATTTATAATATAAGTATGGATATAACATATCAGAAGAACCTTGATAAAGCATTGAAGACGTTTTTGTAATTTCTACGCTGTTCAGGAGGGAGTCGACCGTCAGCTGTCATCCTAATGAGAGCGACCTCTGCGGGGGTGCCGATGAAAGCACCGATGCCCCCCGCGATCATACCCATCACCAGCTTTATGGGGAAGCTCGGGACGCCGTGCACACTTAAACATTAATTAGGATATACTTTTTTTGAATTTGTATTAAAATATGGATGCAGCGAGATTCGATTGTCCTTTCACCATTCGTGACACGAATGTTCAAAACAATTGACCATTATTTATTTTACAAGTCCAGTTCTCTCTGCCTTTATTGACATTTGGGAAAAGCGTGAGGCTAAATATCGATATTATTAGGTATGACAATATATTTTATAAGGAAATTTCTTTATAAAATATATTTTTATTTATGAGTACTTTGTATCAAGATGCCTTATTACTCATTTGTCGTACCTACACTTTAACAAAGTAACATTTGGGTGGCGAAATCTAAAGACCCACTGCATAACCATGACAAAATCAATCATTTAAATATCATTTTTTCCCGAAGTTAATGATAACTGTAGGTTTTAAAACTATATATTAGGTGTGACCGAGTGTACTCACACGCTAAAATAAATAAAAAGAAAACCCGCGGAAAAAAGAAAAAAAATGCTGAAAAGTACACGGAATTCGAGTCTGTGGCGTTAAAAAATTAAAGAGAAAAAAAATAAAAAAAAAATAAAGAGAAAAAAATATATTAACTGTGTGTATATTTTAAAATGAATTCTAACCCAGTATAATAATTGCTCAGTCCATTATAACAGCCTAACCGACCAGTGGTGTACGTTGCTTGACGGAACAGCGCCGCAGACAGTCCTTTGTAGAAGCCCGAGACTCCCTCGTTCTTGAGGATAGTGCCCACCACTCCGAACAGACTGCTTTTACCACCTGGCCCGGATAACTGCATTCGTGTTTTAACTAAATCGGCCGGTTGTACCACGCATATGCCCATCATGCTAGTGAGATAATGGTGGTGAGTGAAATTAAATGATAATTTTTAGTTATCAAAAATGTTACGTTTATTTTTGCTTTTATTTTGATAAGGAGGTGAGGAGAGAAGGTTGGAAAGGAGAGTCGAACGTTACTGCTATTAAAGTGATCTTTTAGGTACTTTTGTGGCAAGTCACAGGTATTGCTCCGAGCTCATCTCTTAGCAATATATTATATTTTTATGCCTACTTGATGTCATTTTTTTTAAAATCGCGATAAGGGAAATTTTATACTTATTAAAGAAATGTATTTTCTAATATATACAATACTGAAGTGTTCATTATAATAAGATAGGTTTATATTACCACTGTATACTTTTAAGTGTTAGGTTTTAAAGTAATACTTTTGACGTTCAACGACACTAGAGTGAAGAATTGAAGATATTTTAAATATAATCACCCCCCACGTGGGAACCGCAGTTCCGTCAAATTGTAAAGCAATTATAGTCTAGTCTAGAGTTATTTAGAATCTACAAGTTACAAACCCGCTCATCCCACCAAATACAAAGTTTAACCATCCAGGTATTGGCTTCCGAACTTTCTTTTCGCTCATTTTATTTAATTATAATTTAATATTAATTAATAAAATTAAATTAATATTATTTATGGAATATTGCTATACAGTTATTGTAAAAATATGTTCATTTTAATTAGATTATACAATCTGTCAATTTTGGCAGACATTTTAAAAATTACGTATCTATGTGGCGTAAATATTTGGTGAAACGTCTAAAAGTAAAGAAAAATATTCACATGATTATTTAATTAAATATATAATTTATTTAATTTTTCGAAAGTTAAAATAAAAATTAATTTTAAATCTTTACTATAACACAAATGTAGAAAGAAAATAAAATACATACAATTTAACTTGATTTTAAACAAAAGAAACGTAGCTATGTATTGTTTCTCTTGATACTGTACGAGGAAGCAATCTCTATTTTTTTTATTTTTCTTCGATAAACAGAAGGTTTTATTTTTAAATTTTAGAAGCCTTTGGAATAAAGACATGAGCTATAAAATATAAATTGTGCTAGGATATCAATCCCTAGCTGGGACCTGTCTTCGCATTATATAAAATAGGAATAAAATCTTTGCCCTCTTTCCTGCATAGCAAAGTTAGTTTAAGAGAGCCTAGAATTTCTTTTTTTTAATAATTCATTTATATTACTCTGCGATCACACACCTAGAATTAAGACAATTCGTTATTTACGCTGAGACATTACGCTGAATTTCGTACCAGAGTAGAGAAATATATATATATATTATATAATTTAAATCAAAGTCAAAGTCAAATAATTTTATTCAAAAAAAGAAGTTACAAGCTTCATTTTTTGAACGTCAAATAGTTTACCAATAGTAATTAGTAATATAATGTAAAGAAGGTAAGGAAAAAATTAAAAACCAAATTTCAGTACAATTATGTATATTTCTCAAATCACATGTTAACATATAAAATATTTATCAATTTATACAAAATTATTCTTAAGGGGTTACGTTTTCATTGATACAGCCACTCTTCGGTGTAGTCTTGCTCCAGGACGTATCGCCTATTGTAATAAGAAAATATTATTAATAAAACATTTGTTTTTTTTTCCGCAATGCTGGGTAGTCAGAGAACCTAGTGTTAAGACACTCCTTTCCCCCATTTTCCGGTTTAGCGTTTGCATTAACAGAGCCGGAGGAATGAAAATAAAAAATCTATGATCATTCCACTGAGTGAGAATACATGTTTCTTGGGTTTGAGAAAAGAGTTTTTGTTTCGCTTCACGCTATATCCTGCACACAGCAGGGTAGGCAGAGGGAACCTAGTGTTAAGACACTCTGTTCCCCACTGTAGGGAACAATTAGTTATAATTATTGTTTATTTAGTATATTTTATTTGTACGTTTATTTATTTACTACAAATTATAATACCTTATATATTTATCGTTTACATTTTATTATTTACTTATTACCTATATCAATATACTACACATATTACAATATCATATTTACGTACGTATTAGCATTTAGTTTATAATATAAATAATATTCGGAAGCCGCCGGTAGTTGGGAATTCTTTCACCGGCGTAGCGGCTAATATTTAAGGCAAAACAGTCGTTACTTTGCTTTCGATACGCTCACTGTTATTCCCTTGTTTTCTTTGTTCTCCGCTTATTATCAGTTTTTACTTGTGCTTAATTATTTATTGTATTAACATTTCGTGGTGTATAAAACTATTTTAGTAACTATTGTGCAATTGTAAATGTGTAATTGTACTTTTAAAGTGGTGTTGAAATGTACGTTATAATACAAGTAAGTGGACTTTAAATTACTACAACCACTTTCCGCCAAATTCGGAGGCATTGCGTGTTAAGTGGCGGAACTTAACGCCGCGCTTTACCTCGACACCAGAGCGAAGGAAATGGAAATATTAATTTCCACTCCTCGAGTGGGATTCGAACCCACAAACAGTCGTTTACAGTAACACTCTTGTGCCATTGCGCCACGACTGGCCCCTATTTTTAAATATCTTTTTTTTAAATAGAGTATATATAAGAACCTTCTAGAAGGCGGCGTGTCGACGTCGGGCTCGCGCGCCGCCCGCGACACCTCCCCCAACAGCGACAGGCACGAGTGAGAGAGACGCTGGCTGAAGTTCTACATAACATAAATAATATAATTTATTCAATTATCTGGGGTCAGTCGTGACGCAGATGCACAAAGTGTGACTGGTTGTGGGTCCCATTCCCATTCGAGGTATGGAAATATTTGTTATTTCTATTTTCTTCCACGCCACTTAACACGCAATGCCTCTGAATTCGGCGTTCCGGGAAACGAAGGGTCTTAACACTAGGTATATACATATATACCTATAGTACGCGCATTTTATCTTGACCATGTCTACACTTTTCGAAACTTTGCTCCGGTACAGTCAACCAGCCAATGAGAGTTGACGAGTAAAAGACACAACACACTATGCGTAATATAATCACTAGCATTTGTTATTTGCCTATTTTCATCACCTACTACTACCTCACTCCTTAAAAGTCGGTTATGCAACGCCTATCGCTAGATACATTCCGACTTGTCAAGATGCAATGCGCGTACTATAAACTTTGTGTTAACCGACTGTCTGACAGACAACGCATAGTTCAAACTAATGAAAGATTACTTAATATTCTTACAGAAAAGTTCTTACTTATATTATATAGTATGAAACATTTCACATATCAAAACATTATTTTATATCTTAAAAGAAAAAAAAATAATTTTTTTTTCTTTATTTATATAAACTCACCCACAACTTCGTTTATGTGGCCTTTTACATCAATATACTTCATTATATTAAACAATTTTCAATAAGCCTCAATTTCTATCTTATCGTAAGTATACTATTAAGGTACTACATTAGATATTTCATATTTTAAAACTAATTACAGCATAGATAGGTGTGTAATAAAACTAACTTTATTTTAATAAATATATTATATATAAATAATATAGTGGCCAGTCGTGGCCCAGTGGCACAAGAGTGTGACTGTAAACGACTGGTTGTGGGTTCGATTCCCACTCGAGGAGTGGAAATTATATTTCCATTTTCTTCGCTCTGGTGTCGAGGTAAAGCGCGGCGTTAAGTTCCGCCACTTAACACGCAAGCCTCCGAATTCGGCGGAAAGTGGGGAACGGAGTGTCTTAACACTAGGTTCCCTCTGCCTACCCTGCTGTGTGCGGGATACAGCGTGAAGCTATTAAAAAAAAAAAAAAATATACTCACTGGTAAGCAAGAACCTTTCATTTCCCTCAAATCGATTTTCCTGAACAGTTCACAAAGAACTAACTCCTGCAGACTCGGAGGTCGGGGGCCGAAGATGATCTCGATTATGTCCACTACCTAAAAATCGATTTTCAATTAAATTATTAACATTCATATGTTTTAATAATTAAAATTAAAATTAATTTGTGAAAGAATTCGTACGTAAAATTTGAATCCTCAACTAGAATCTGAAAACTTTGAAAATCGTCCAAATTGTATATAATTGTATTGTATATAATCGTCCCATACATAAAGCTATAATTATAGTGGCTTCTATTACTTACTTTTTGAACTACGGATACATATATGTATTTTTTATTCTCACAATTTAAAAAATATAAACTTGAAAAAGACATTTAGAAAACGTATAAAAATTTGAACGAAACGGGATTCGAACCCGCTCCTCCTGAATACCGTCCAAGCGCTCTCCCCGCGGAACCATGTGTTTTACATTCCGCTGCGTCGAAATTCTTATTATACGCTTTATTACAACTTATTTTTGTTGTTAGTATCTCTGTGAAGAGATTTTTACAAATTTCTGCTACCCAAAGATTATTAGACCTTTTTTTTTAGCCTCACGCTGTATCCCACACACAGCAGGTAACACCTAGTGTTAAGACACTCCTGGTCTCGATTATTATACGTTTTCTAAATGTTTTTTTCAATTCTCCTAATTGTGGAATAACACTTTAACAAAGTTTAAAAGAATTATAAACTTAATTACTATTTTATACAACTTAGTTAGCAATGTCGGGCCGGTGGTAGCTTTATGTTCATTCGACGATTCAAAAGTGCTTATAAAAGTCTATTTTAATAAAGGTATTTTAGATTTGAATACAATTGATCAGAGACCAGTTTTGGTTAATGTTTTCATTTATTTGATAGATATATAAATAATCTTAACATCATATTCAAATACCTGTTGCTAGTTGTACAGCGGCAATACAAATTTTAACTACTTACTTACCTTTTTAGTAGTGTATTTTTTTATTGTTGAAAAAAGGCAAACGAGCAGAAGGACTGGTCCTGGCAGGACCTGGTGGTAAGTAGTTATCTTTGTCAATGGACATCCATAACATCACAAAAGATGTGGATGCGTTGTCGACCTTAAGGAGGGAGGAGGAAAGGAGGGAAGAAGGATAGAGATGGTGGGAATACGGAGAGCTGGCTTACATGCCATTGAACTGGAACACATTATCAGATGTTTGGCGGATCCTCTTTGACACGATAGTGGTCGCAGGCCAGTCGGAGAACGAATCTCCAACCACCAAGGAGGAACACGGAGAAGTACATTTGCTTACCAATGGGGGTACACTTTACTATCACTGAGGAGTACACTTGACTACCAACACATAATACCTGCCGTGCGGGTAGTCGTGCTGTTACAACGCTAATTTTGAATGCGTTTTTAAAAAATAGAAAATATTTATTTAAAGTCTATTTATTTGAAATGGAAAATATAGTAAGTTAAACACTGATATAGAAACACTTGAACTTGAATAATTATCTTTGGGCAATCTTTGCCTAAGAGGATGAGACGAGGACTGACTTCTCTATGGTTCAAAGTTGGGACTCAGGGCAAAAATGCTGATGCGGAAGCGTCAGCCTAGGGGTGTGCAATAATACTTACAGGGCTCGGGTGTAACAGTGCGATACATAATTGCTTACGACTAAAGGGTACAGTTAACGCTCAATATTGGTACAAGTAGGGTACAAAAATGACTTTCACTACCAATAGGGGTAGTGTAAAAGCGGGCAGGGTATAAAACATGGGTACACCCAGTACCTGCGGGTAGTCGTGCGCGAGGTGCGGCAGCAGCGTGAGGTCGGTGTCGTGCGCCGCGCACATCTCGAACAGCACGTGCCCCAGAGACAGCGTCTCCACCCGAGAAGGGGGCGACGAGCGGTTGGGGGGCTTGGGCGGCGCGCCTATTAGAGTGTTCTCTAGCCCGCACATTCTGAAAAATGATGACATATTACTTAGTTTAAATTATTAAAATGTGTATAATTTTTAATAATTTCTTGACAATCTATTTGAAAAGACGCGTCGAACATTCGGTCGTTATTCGGTATTCGGCATCTTTTCCACTATTCGTATTAAGCCGAATTATTTGATTCGTATACCTATTTCTATAATCTAAACAACACAACACAACATAGAAAATAAAATACAACGTTTTTAAATAAACATTTGTATAATAAGTTAATGAAAGTCTAGTAACATTGTATTAAATATATTTATAATAAAATCAAGCAAATAGCTTCAAATCAACTTTTATTAAGCTATCACAAGTTACCCTTTTTAGCATCACGCTGTATCTCTTGCGGTACTCCGCAAAGGTGTTCTCTCTCTGATTACTATCAGAGAGAACAAAGCTCCAAACGCTACGGTCCCTGCGTACTTTACTACTGTCATCAACCTCTTTAAAGCCCTCCTCACTTTTCTCTTTACGCTTTTTACGTGACCTTCCTCCAGTATCATCAATACCATGTTCTCAAGGTCAGCTGAGGTCTCCTGCCTTTCTAATCATTCTTTGCCCTTATCTTACATTACGTGAGAAAAATTTATATATTATTGAAACCCGCAGCCAATCGCCACCGTGGCTTCAACGTATTATATTATATTTTTACTATACATACATACATACAAAATCTAAACACACAAAACCGTCCTCACCTCGCCACACCGTTCTGCACAACCACATTCCCTGTATGCAAGTGCCGGAACTCGGGGAATCCCTTCTCCTTGAGGAACAGCAGTCCCTCCAGTAGCTGCCTCCCGAACCTCGCCACCTGCGTTGGGGGAAGTCCCGTGGGCCCCGCACCCCCTGTACCCCCAGCACCCCCTCGAACCCCTGAGTTATACTTACGATTGTATTCTTCGTTCCATGTACTCTGGAAAATTATTTATAATATTATAGGACTATCCATACTAATATTGTATAGGAGTCTGTCTGTCTGTGACACTCTCACGGTTAATATGCCAGCCTGATTTCGATGGGATTTGGAATAAAAATTGTTGAAGACCCAGGGTTAAATATATGTATTTTTTTTCAAAAATCAACTCCTAAAGGATTGGAAATAGAAGATAAAATTTTGTGTGGAAAATCTGAGCCGCTTAAACGATTTTGATGAGGTTTTTTTTAAAACCAAGGGGGTGTTTTTTAAAAACATGGGTTGAAAAGGGCTAGACAAGAAAATTTGCTTTAGTTGTATAGTTTATGCAAACGAACTCTTGAAATCGTCGGCTCTCAGCCCCCACTTTGCCTCGACGCCACACCGAAGACAATGAAAATGTGAATATACTTATTCCACTGAATAGGAATCGAACCCATAACCAGTCGCATTAACAGTCACACTATGTGTCCTCAAGCCACGACTGTTCTCTAAGTGAGGTTTAAAAAAGCATGAAAAAGCATACTTACTTTATAAATCAAATCCTTCAAGCTGCCTTGCGTGTTATAAGGCAGAACTGCCAAGGCATGTCCGTTACATAGCTCAATATCCAGCACAGGGTATATGTACGGGTGATGAAGAGCTCGGAACAGTTCTAATATGAGCCCACGAGACCGTTCGTTGGCTTCTATGGGACATTTCCTTGATAAAGGCATCTGTTGGTAGGAGAGATTTGGTTATTATAAATAAATAAGTTAAATAATATTTATGAACAGTTTAAGATGTTATGTTTATTTATTTTAAGGAACAACGGGACTGATATTTACTTAAAAAGTCCCAAAATATAAACAGATTAAAAACATATAAAAAAGAATCATTAAAATTTATGTACTAAGAAAAAAATGTACGGTACAGATTAAAAAAATACAGTCTAATTGATAAACCTTCTGCTTTTTGAAGTCTCATAATAAAACTGATGTACATATTGTTAAATGATTGTTAGGGTAAAGAATCCTAAGCGTCAGTTAGGTTTTAGCGAAACTAATTATTTAACATACAGTGTCTCCAAAATTCGGCGGAAAATGGGGAAAGGAGTGTCATAACACTAAGTTCCCTCTGCCTACCCTGCCGTGTGCGAGTTACAACGTGAAGCTAAAAAAAAAAAAATAACTAGACTAAGAACCGAAGTGAATAGGAGGCTTAAGGGGCCCTTTAAAATGAGCATCAAACATGAATTCTTGATGAATTTACGTAAAGCTTATAATAACTTCACCGTTAAAAACGACGCCAATACCATCCAAAAAAAAGAGCAAAATCTAATAAAATCTCACATCCCATTAACAACTACCCACAACAAAGTTATACACACATACATAATACACATTCTACAAATAATCTGAACCAAGCTCGTTATATAAAAAAAGAACAAGGTAAATAAACTACTTATTATACATATAAATAAAATTACCAGGATTAGAAGGCGGTCAGCTTTAATGGAATTATCGTGTACCGCGAACCAATGCTTGCTGGCGCGCGAACCGATCGCGCCCAGCGTTGATAGCATATTGTACCTGAAAATTATTATAAATTATGTAAACTTACTATGAAATGAGAGATATGTTTGACAAATTAGTTATTAAAAAACAGAGTTTTTTTTTGGTCAATAAATATAAGGGCAATATAAGGGCAGTCCATACTTGGCACCCTTACCCTATATGATATATCTTTTTTATTATTTGTGTTAAAACCTGGTGTCAACACACTCTATTATCCATTTTCCGTCTGAATTAGAGACATCGTTTGTCGAGTGGCAGAATTCAACGCCGCACTTTGTCGTAGACACTAGAGCGAAGAAATGAAAATTTAAACATAATCACTCCTTCCAGGTGGGAATCGAACCCACAACCATACAGTCAGATGCTGTTCCACTACGTCACGACGTCACGGCCTTTGCTACGTGTTGAGGGGGGAAATTGCTAAATTAGGGCAAACGCATGTCGATATCATCAATTTTCATCAGCAGTAACTGATCTCTATACATGGTGGTTATAGGTTCAGTTTCCACTCAGAGATATTTTTAATTTATTTTCGTTTCACCGTTTTGGTCAGCAAGGCGTTCGCCATAAATGTCTCCATAAAATCAGTGATTGGAATAATTGAATAATGAATGGTAGAAATGAGTTATAATATAACACACGGTGCACGCGGTTAGAGCGCGCGGACGGGAGAGAAGAGGTGCAGGTTCGAAATCGCTACGCTAATGCTAAAAAGCAGTAATTGAAATGTTTCTTATCCAACACTCTTTTTTTTATTGAATAAACACAGATTAGTCAAATTAGTCAAACGAGCAAAAGGCCCACCTTATGGTAGGTGGTTTCCTTCGCCCATAGACATCCACAACATTAGAATTGTGAGGGAGGAAGAAAGGGGATGGTGGGAATACTAAAAGAGACCTGGCTTACATGCCATAGAACCTGAATTCATCATAAGATGTTTGGCGGTTCGTCTGACATAATAGAGCTCGCGAGCCAGTCGGAGAACGATTCTCCTACCACCAAGCTACTGGGTTACTTGCCTTTTACGGGACGCTACCCAGTGGCGGACGGATCAAAATTGATCAAACGGGAACTTTATTACTATTTGTTATATTCGAGGACGTGTAGAAATAAAATAGTCGACTAATATAAAACTGGAAAAATTTATGCTATGAAAAAAGGAATAGCTGATATTAAATTTACTTACATAATTGATCTTAACCTCTAAAAGGACTTGAAATTCACCCTTCATTTAGAAATTTCAGTATTTCCTTAAAAAAATATCTTGAAGGCAACTAGAAAAATGTATTATAAAAAGAATAAAGATACTAAACATTAAATGGATACAATACCTTGGAGTGTGCGATAGGTATTCATTGCATATAGCTAACGCCACTGCACCCTCCATTGACCTTTCTGAAAGCCTGGAATATGAATAATTTATTATATTTTTTTTATCTTCACGCTGTTTCCCGCACACAGCAGGGTTGGCAGAAGGAACCTAATCATAAGACACTACGATCCCTACGCACAGCCGAATTCTGGGGGCATTGCATATTAAGCTTCTGAGCTTAATGCCGCGCTTTGCCTTGACTCCAGAGCGAAGAAAATGGAAATATGTATTAAATATTTCCACTTCTCCAATGGGAATCGAACCCACAACCAATCACATTTACAGTCACACTTACGTGCCCATGCGCCACGACTGGCATGTAATGATTACATTAAAAAATAATTTAAAAAAGAAACTAAAAGGAACTGACTGCAATAAAAGATAAATAGTAGGTATATTAGGTTTGTATTATGGAAATATTATACCGTCATCAGACCCGGACATGTGTACAAATTTAACACATTGTCCAAAAAAGTACGTTATTCAATTTCCAACATATGTAAGTAACAGTTTCAAATTTGAAAAATACTATTAAAAAGTCTGATATCCTTACTTATATTATAAATGCGAATGTCTGTGTGTTTGTCTGTCACGCTTTCACGGCAAATCTACTGGTCCGATTTGAATGAAATTTAGAATGAAAGCAGTAAAAATGATTGGGTCTAACATAGGCTACTTAGTTTTTAAAAAAATTACCTATAAAGGATTGAAATAGGGGATGAAAGTTTATATGAAAAATCTACACCGCTTGACCGATTGTAATGAATTTTTGCATATATATAAAGTTGATAATCCAAGGTTAAACATAATCTACTTTATTTTTCAAAAATCCACCACTGGGGGTTGCAATATACCGAAACAACCAGGTAGATCACGCGGCGAAGCCGGCCGCTAGTCGAAAAATACATTTAACACGTATAAAAAATTAAACGCAGCGGGATTGTGTCCAAGAGGTCGAGAAGGAATTGAACACTCGGACGGCTTTCAAAAGGGGCGGGTTCGAATCCCGCTACATTAAAGGTTTTATAAGTTTTCTAAATATGTCTTGTAAAATTTCCTAAGTGCGCGAATTATGAATAATACTTTAAAATGTTAAAGTAAGTCTGTTACTTTAACATTTTAAAGTATTATTCATATATTAATGATTTTGATAAATAAAAAATAAATAAAAAATTGGACCCGATAGATCCGGTACTTAAAAAATACCCCTGATTTGAAATACATAAAATTTAGTAAAAAAAAAATTAAATAGCTTCACGCTATATCCCGCACACAGCAGGATAGGCAGAGGGAACCTAGTGTTAAGACACTCCGTTCCCTACTTTCCGCCGAATTCGGAGGCTAGCGTGTTAAGTGGCGGAACTTACCGCCGTGCTTTACCTCGACACCAGAGCGAAGAAAATGGAAATATAATTTCCACTCCTCGAGTGGGAATCGAACCCACAACCAGTCGTTTACAGTCACACTCTTGTGCCACTGGGCCACGACTGGCCACATAAAATTTAGTGAGAAAAATATTAAACATTACTACCTACCTTGGAGAAGCCGTAGGTTCTGATGGCGAAGACTTGCCCGAGCCGGACCCCATGAAGGACTTGTTGAATAATAATTTTGCTATTGAATCGATCTTTTGCGCCACGAGAGGAGTGCGTTCGGTGCTTTCCTCTGTGATTTTAAAAGTATTTTAATTTTGATCAATTTTAGACATTATTACGAAAAAGATATTAAAACATAAAAAAAATAGTTTAAAACAAAAAAAACTTTTCATCAATTTTAAAGATTATTTTAAACAAGAAACATTAAAATAGTATTAATTTTTTTTAGCCATCAAAGCAATTCATTAGGAAAAACATCTTACTTACTTTTATATAAAAAAAATACTTGAATCACATTAATTGAACTAATCAATAAAAACATGAATTAATAAGTACACTACTTTGGCTAAAGAATACGTCTTCTTATACCAAAAAATACTTCTATACGTGATAAAATTATGATATAAATTATATTCAAACAACTCTCAAGTCATTACGATATCATTAACGAAATAACAGTTAACAATTAAGTTATTATTGTATCATTAATAAAACATATACCTAATATATATAATAAATATCCATGAAACCCTCTTGACTCAGTAGGACATTAATTGATTGTAAACA
Organism: Dryas iulia moderata; assembly: GCA_019049465.1. Classification (NCBI taxonomy): domain Eukaryota; kingdom Metazoa; phylum Arthropoda; class Insecta; order Lepidoptera; family Nymphalidae; genus Dryas; species Dryas iulia. Next base: position 12,133,372 of record CM032431.1, on the reverse strand, counting down.
CAATGGTTATGGGTTCGAGTCCCACTCAGGGGAATGATTATATACCATTTTAATTTTTCCACTCTGGTACCTAAGGCAATCCGCAGCATTGATATCCGTCGTTTACATGTCTCGATTTCGAGGGGAAAATGGAGAACGGAATATCTTGACACTACGTTCTCTCTATGAGTAATAAAAAATAGCTTCACGCTATATCCCGCACACAGCAGGGTAGGCAGAGGGATCCTAGTGTTAAGACACTAGGTTTCCCACTTTCCGCCGAATTCGGAGGCTTGCGTGTTAAGTGGCGGAACTTAACGCTGCGCTTTACCTCGATACCAGAGCGAAGAAAATGGAAATATAATTTCCACTCCTCGAGTGGGAATCGAACCCACAACCAGTCGTTTACAGTCACACTCTTGTGCCACTGGGCCACGACTGGCCACAGGTTACTCTCTATGAGTAACCTGTTGTATATAACAAAATTTTCAACAAACCTTCACTTTCTTCCTTATCAGTAGACACGGAACGTAAACGAAACGCATTTCGCTTGTTAGCCGCAGCAACTGATTCGGGGTTTAACTCCGCAGCAGACTGAGCTCTCCTGCAGGCGCCGCGACGTTTCTTCTTCCTATAACTCGATCTCGACCGTTCCTGGTAAAACCTATCATGTCCCGTGGTTTCAGGTTCCTTCTGTTCTTTCGCCTCACCAGATTTCATATGTTGGTAAAGATTGAACATCCCAGCCGTCTTCTTGTGCACATACGCCCGAAAAACTAACAACTTGTCGAGCATTTAGTTTCTTACCATAATCGACCCAAATTTTTAGCTAATTTAAATAATCGTATTAACATTTATGTGAACAACCGTCGAAATATATGTAAAGAACGCGGTGCTCTGATGTATCTCTGGCTAATTGAAGCCCCACGGGTGCTAAGCCGGACTGCGCGCCTACGTTTTATACGGCGTGCTCCACTCGCGTTCATTATGTTTCGTATTTTTATAAGCCGAAGCCGATGTGAGGTGGAGGAATTAATTTTTGCATATCTTTCAACGTGTAATATGTTGTAGCTTGGGATAAAATATTGTTTTTTTTTTAATTATACGACAATATGTAGTCTTTATTATTAAATCTTAATTGGTAGTATAGTCAAAATCAAATTGTCCAAATTGTCAAAATCAAATAATTATGTTGCTTTTCAGTAAATGACCGCCTTAATTACTCTTATAGTGAAAAGTGAGTATGTCTGTCAAGCATAGTCCTTGTATTTTAATCCACTACTGGCCTATAAAGATAGAGGCTTTAGACGTGTTAAACACGAGACACGAGCTCGAGCGACAAGAATCTGTCAAGTTTCTAATTGAGTAATAATAAAGAGTTTTTTTTAGCTTCACGTTTCACGATTCCAGAGTTCCCCATTTTCCACCGAATTCTGGAGGCATTGCGTGTTAAATGGGGAAATTTGATGCTGCGCTTTGCCTCGACACCAGAGAGAGGAAAATGGAAACACTGAATATTTTGATACCTAGAATGGGATTCGAGCCCCCAACCAGTTGCGTTTTCAGTCAAACATTGTGACCCTACGCAACGAGTGGCCTCTAACATAATACAAAATGTATAGTTGCAACTATAAAATATTAAATAATAAGAATATCAGCTATAAAGCAACAATAACAAAGAACGATGAAAAGATGAATAATTTCATTTGTTTTTTTTTTGTTTATTTCTGTTTTTTTTTTTTAGCTTCACGCTGTATCCCGCACACAGCAGGGTAGGCAGAGGGAACCTAGTGTTAAGACACTCCGCTCCCCACTTTCCGCCGAATTCGGAGGCATTGCGTGTTAAGTGGCGGAACTTGACGCCGAAATGGAAATATTAAATATTTCCACTCCTCGAGTGGGAATCGAACCCACAACCAGTCGTTTACAGTCACACGCTTGTGCCACTGCGCCACGACTGGCCACAAGATGAATAATTTCATTTAAAAAAATTAAAATCCAGGCAATAACCATCATTTAATCATACTTGACCTCTCCCGTACCACTGTGCCAAATATAGATAGATGGTTAGAGGATATATTATGATTGATAATATTTCTTGTTATACATTAAATTTTAACATTTTATAAAAAAAATGATTTTTGGAGAACATATGAACATTTAGACGCAGTAGAATTCTAACTCATATATTTTGAAATACTTTAAAAAGTGACAACATTCAATAAGTAGCGTTCTCTTTTCCCAAAAACAATTTTTTGGTGGAAAATAATCTAGAGTTAAGAGAAATTTGTAAAAATAATAGTTACAGAGATGCTAACAACAAAAATAATTTAAAATAATCGTATAAGAATTTTGACGCAAGAGGTGTGTGTTGAAATCCAAATCGAACCAAAAACGTTATTATAAGCCTGTTATAATTTCTAACTACAAAAAAGAAACAAATGAACACTAACTTAAAAAAAATGCGAAAGTCCTGGCATTAATTATCATTTAATAATAGTTGACCTCTCCCGTATTATTTTTGTACATTAAATTTGTGAGATTAAAAAGTCACAATCCATACTTATATTATAAATGCGAAAGTCTGTGTGTTTGTCTGTCACGCTTTCACGGCTAATCTACCGGTCCGATTTGAATGAAATTTAGAATGAAAGTAGTAAATAACTATGGGTCTAACATAGGCTACTAATTTTTTCAAAAATTAACCGCTAAAGGGTTGAAATAGGGGATGAAAGTTTATATGAGAAAACTAAACCGCTTGACCGATTGTAATGAATTTTGGAAAAATTATAATTGATAATCGAAGATCAAAGATAGGTTACTTTATTTTTCAAAAATCCACCCCCGAGGGTCGCAACATAACGAAACAATTAGGCAGTCCACGCGGCGAAGCCGCGAGCGGGCCGCTAGTATTTAATAAGTAGCATTCTCTATAAAAATAACCGTAAGTTAAAAGATGTTTATAAAAATCTATCTACCAGAGATGCTAACCACAAAAATAAGTTGAAATAAACACAAATTCAAATTTAAACCAAAATATCAGAAATCATATTTTTATCAATCACAAAACAAAAACAAATGAACACTAGCTTTAAAAAATATGAAAATCCAGGCATTAACCATAATTTAATCATATTTAACCTCTCCCGTACCACTGTTCACATAGAACCAGTAAAGTCGATCGATGACGACAAGCGACACGACAGTGTGTATCGCCATCCTCACGTAGTAGGGGACGAAGCCCTTCCACAAGTACCCAACGCCCTTGTGATGGAGGATATCTTCAAATATTTATTTTTATACATTAAATTTGAATATTTCGTGATTTTTTTTTTGAGTAACAAAAATTTGAACACAGTGTAATTCGAACTCATGTCTCTTAAAAATGTTTTTTATATTACAAATGTGAGTATAAAAAAGTCACAATATTTAATAAGTAGCATTCTCTCTTGTCAAAACGATTTTTCGTTACAAATAACCTTAAGTTAAAAGATATTATAAAAAATCTCTCTACCAGGGATGCTAACCACAAAAATAAGCAGGAATTCAAATTTATAGTCATATTTCTATCAATCACAAAACAAAAACAAAAGAACACTAGCTTTAAAAAATATGAAAATCCAGCACGTTTAATCATATTTGACCTCTCCCGTACCACTGTTCACATAGAACCAGTAAAGTCGATCGATGACGACAAGCGACACGACAGTGTGTATCGCCATCCTCACGTAGTAGGGGACGAAGCCCTTCCACAAGTACCCCATGCCCTTGTGATGGAGAATATCTTCAAATATCTCTTTTTGTGTCACTCCTATTTGCTTCACTTGGTATCTACAATATTTTTTTATAATTTTGATATGAAAATTTGAACTCAACGGGATTCGAACCCGCACCACTCTGACGGCTAAGCCATGCGACATTCGGCTGCGTAACTTAACTATATGCTTATTACAATTTATTATTCATAAAGAGATTGAACATCTCTGTAGTAACTTTTTTTTTTTTAACTTCACGCTGTATCCCTTGCGGGGTAGTCAGAGAGCACGGAGCGCCAAACGCTACGGTCCCTGCATACTTCTTTCACTATTTATATAAATATTTTTTAATAATTTTAAGATTTTTATAAAGTTTTTTACCTACAATGTATATTTAAGAGTTGTGAAGGCCAAGATTGTTGGTTGGATGCTCGTTCACTTAAATTATATTTAAATATTTTCATTTTCCCTCTTTGGTGAGACACAGCGTAGCATACAGTTCCGCCGCTGAATACACAACATTTTGAACACAGGCAGAAAGTGGAAACAACATGTTGAAACAAATAATTATAAAACATTATAAATAGTGTGAACAGTAAAACTTATTTTTTTTTTTGATGCTACAAAAAAAAACAGTAATCTTATTAGTTTGCCACAGCGCTGCACACAGCAGGGTAGGCAGTGGGAACCTAGTGTTAAGACACTCCGTTCCCCACTTTCCGCTGAATTCGGAGGCATTGCGTGTTAAGTGGCGGAACTTAACGCCGCGCTCTACCTCGGCACCAGAGCGAAGAAAATGGAAATATTAAATATTTCCTCTCATCGAGTGGGAATCGAACCCACAACCAGTCGTTTACAGTCATACGCTTGTGCCACTGCGCCACGACTGGCCACTACTACTATTATTGTGTACTAAGATTACTTTGTACTTAGGAATTCGAAAAATATTAAACGCAACTGGATTCGAACTTACGCTTCTTAGAAAGCGTCCATGCTCGATGCTCATTTTCGGACCGCTAAGCCATGTGTTCGGTGACGGTATCGTACAGCGTGGGTTCGAATCCTGCTGCGTTAAAACATTTATACGATTTCTAAATGATTTTTTCAATATTACCTTGTTTTCACAAGGTCAATGGGCAAGGAAACGAAGGCGGTAAAGAAACTGGACATCAGGGACGTCGATATATGCAGCGTTAGACCTTTACCTAGGTCTCGTTCGCGGAATATTTCTCTTACCTTACCAAGGAAGAAAACACAAGTGTTAAACTAGCAAAATTTCTGGAGTATCATTTTTTATTTATATTATTTTTACTTATATCATTCAATATCTATGTAAGTGTATAAAAGTGTAAAGGTTAAGCGCGGCGTTGTGTTCCGCAACTGATATTGATAGTTCGCGAAAGATTTCGGATGGAGTGTGTTAATTAGAATTAACATAACGTTTTAATTAGCATAACGTTTCATATTTATTAGGCAGGAAAAACTGTGGAATTATTATTATTATTTTTAAGTGTAGAATTTCGTGGTTTCTATAGAGGTCATGGTGGCGCAGTATGGAAGCGTCTGACTGTATGCGGTGCTTGTGGATTAGAATCTCACTCGTGGGAAAGATTATATTCAAGTCATTTTCATTCATTTTCAGTATTCATGTATAAAATAAAGCGCTGCGTTGGTTGCGACTACTAAACACATTTTTTTTATTTCTTTTTTTTATGGAATAAAGGAGGCAAACGAGCAGAAGGCCCACCTGGTGTTAAGTGGTTACCTTCGCCCATAGACATCCACAACATTAGAGTTATGGATGCGTTGCCTGCCTTGGGAATGTAACACAGAAGGAGGGAGGAAGGATGGGAATGGTGGGAATAGGGAAAGCTGGCTTACATGCCATCGAACCGGCACACATCATAAGATATTTGGCGGTTCGTCTTTGACATGATAGTGGTCGCGAGCCAGTCGGAGAACGAATCTCCTACCACCAAACTACTGGGTTACCCGCCTTTTACGGGACGCTACCCAGCGGCGAGGGGGAATTGTATTCTTAACCCGTCCCCCCACGGGAAAAACACATAATACTCCGATTCTATCTCAGGTCTCTATGAATCTCCTTATCCTGGTATGTGAAAAAAAAATATGAAGATGACTGATTATTTACCTGCGAATAACTTTGTATTTGGCCAATGCTGACCAAAATCGAACGTCCAATAGTAAGTGTCCCACCGCGCCAAAACGCTTTTACGCCTTCCTCTTGATAAATCCTGGCAAAGAAAAAAAATAGATATGTACAAGTAAAAAGTAGACATGTACATTTTTATATTTTGCAAGTATACATTCTTAATTTTGCAAGAAAATTGCAATTCAAAGAGTGTCTACTTTTATACAAATACACATTTATACAGCAATTTTCAATTCGAAAAGTTCACCACTTTTATCACATGATTAGACTAGATTGGTATAAAAATTGGTATTTATATATCAATTATCAAAGTTATTTAGTTAAACAGTCATGTAAATTATTTGAAATCATTATATAAATTATTCTGATGAATGAGATTATAATTAACATTTTTTAATTTTCCTCTCATCGCTCTGGAAAAACAAAATAGCGTTATGTTTCGTCATTCAACAAGCAATACCTCGAATTCAGGTGAGAAATGTAGAACAGAGTCTTAACACTAGGTTCTGCCTATTCTGATATACGAAAAAATCGTCAGCTTGAAAAGAAACTGTTTATTATCTATAATTATAAAAGTGGCCAATCGTGGCACAGTGACACAAGCGTGTGACTCTAAACGACTCGTTGTGGGTTCGATTCCCTCTGAGGAGTGGAAATATTTAATATTTCCAAATTTTCTCGCCTGGTGTCGAGGCAAAGCGCGGCGTTAAGTTCCGCCACTTAACACGCAATGCCTCCGAATTTGGCGGAAAGTGGGAAACGGAGTGTCTTAACACTAGGTTCCCTCTGCCTACCCTGCTGTATCTGCGTGAAGCTAAAAAAAATATATATATAAAAAAATACAATACATACAATAGATTTGTTTGCGTATAATCAATTACAATTTAAATATAATTGACAAATGTTTGAATAATAATTGAAATAATTATATGTACAGAAATATGGAAAACATATTGTACACAATATTTATTCCTGGAAGGGCGGGTTTTCCTAATATTGGCATACTACACAACTTGCTTAAAATAAAATCTCAGCCATAAACTTTGTTTTGTTAATTGTGTTCTTGCCAATAAAGTTTGGGGTCAGTAATAGCGCAGACGCACAGAGTGTGTCTGTAAAGCGACTGGTTGTGGGTTCGATTTCCACTCGAGGAGTGGAAATGTTTAATATTTCCATTTTCTTCACTCTGTATATTGGATACTAGGTTCCCTCTGACTATCCTGCAGTGTGGGATACAGCGTGTTTTAAAAAAAATGTAAAGGAAAAGTTTTGAATTAACGATCCCGACTCGGAAAAATGAATATATATTTAAATTATTCTCATTTTACTGCTTTGTAAAGCACGACATTGTATTCCGCCATTTCACGCGCAATATTTTGAATTCAACCGAAAAGTGCAGAACAGAAGAAAAGTGCAGCGACAAGTGCGTGCAGAACCCAGTGTCTTAACACTAGGTTCTGCCTATCTAACCTAACCTCCTCCTATACAAAAAAGTCATAAACCTGAAAAACAAAAACCAAACACATAATTAAAAAACTTCAATACTTAGTAAAAGCATGCACAGTCCCTCTATAAGTCTTAGGGCATTTGACACACGTGATACAGGGCTCCAAGGGCCCGTCCGCCATCATCCTCACCAGCAACACCTCTGAGGGATTCCCCGCTAGGGCTCCGGCTATGCCCGCTGTGATACCGAAGAATAGCTTCTCTATTAGTATGGGACGTCTTTCTACTTTGCTGAGGAATAGGTTTTATATTTTTTTTAAGTGGCGACAAACAATAAACTATAAAAAACAAGTAAATGCCGCAAAGTAGGTAAAAGTACAAGACAATTTTTGTTATTAAGTATATCAAAATCATTGAACTTCCATCGTCATGCGGTAGGATAGCGCCTATGTTTAGCGTAGCGTAAGCGTGATAGTCGTGGGTTCGACCCCACATAAAGGAATGGTTAGATATATTTATATAGTTTCTATTTATCCACTCTAACAAGACAACCAAGCGGTGTTAATTTCCGCCATTAACCAGCAAATATCTCAAATCTTGAATCAAACGTTGTACCACTGTACCACGACTACTTCTAAAAGACATACCTCTGATAAATATTATACATGGCATGATAAGCGCCGACTCTCGTCGTAGTATACGTGGTCTGCCTCATCAGTCCGGCGCTAAGCCCCGCATACAGCGCTCTGAACCCTCTACAGCGCACAATCTGCCTCGCCATGTCGCGAGTCGTACAATAACGAGAGAACAATTGAAGACGGACTTTGATTAGATCTAATGGGTGCACTGCTGTTGTTGCTACCATGCTGGAAAGAAAGTACTTTTTTAAATATTTTTGTTTTTACATGCGATATTCCTCGTATAACAGAATAGTTAGTGGTAAGCTAGTGTCAAGACACTCTGCTTTCAAATTTCCGCCCGATATCAAGACGTCTTAGGTACCAGAACAGAAAACAAAACATAATTAGGATGTAATCTTTCCAACGAGTGAGAATCGAACCCAGAACCAATCGCGTTTATAGTCAAACGATGTCCTACTGCGCTTCAACTATCTAATTTTTAGATGGCATTATTTAGATACATATTCTTTTTTTAATTTTAAATAAAAATATTGTTCGTTGCTAAAAGTACATTCACCTACTAACTATTATCAAGTTAAGGTAATAGAGATACTCTAGGGTCAAAGCACAACGTTCTTCACTTCACGCACTCAATTTAAACATCCATGTTGAGTGACGGAACTCTAAGGCACACTTTCTTAGATACTACAGAAAAATGAAAATAATATACGAGTATAATCATTTCCTCGAGTTAGAATCTCAGTCACAAACATTGCGTTTACAATTAGACGCTGTTCCCCTGCGCCTTTAATGATACTAATTAGTATAAATAATTATATTAATAGTATTATTGTTGTAGTAGACTCGTTGTGGGTTCGATTCCCACTCGAGGAGTGGAAATATTTTATATTTCCATTTTCTTCGCCCTGGTGCCGAGGCAAAGCGCAGGGTTAAGTTCCGCTACTTAACACGCAATGCCTCCGAATTTGGCGGAAAGTGGGGGACAAAGTGTCTTAACACTAGGTTCCCTCTGCCTATCCTGCTATGTGCGGGATGTAGCGTGAAGTTAAAAATAAAATAGTATTAGTAAGTAATTTATAAATAATTATACAGTGTAATAAGTACATACCCTGACACTCCACCCAGAGTCATAGCAACGTACCAGGGTGCTTTTTTCGGTGATGTATTTTTTTCTTGATTTTTCGACATCGTTTGACCATGATTAAAATATTTAGTCTAATCAAAAACTTGTCTATAAATTTAAAATAATTCATTAAAATGTTATTTCACTCATAATTTTGCGGACATGTTGTTTTTATGTCAAACAGTTGTCAAAATTGGCGGAATAAGTCTTATTTTTTTCGTGATTTTAAGAAGGAATAGAGCATGTATATAAATTTTCTTTTTATATTTTTAAGTTTATTTTAATTTAATGCGTTATGCCAAGATAACATAGTCTAAAAATGCTTTCTTCTATTTACTTAATATAAATATATTAAACATAAATTAAACGAACTTAATTGCACTCGCACGCATTTTTATTATTATTTTAAACGTTCTCTGAGTAAGTATATCATCAATAAGTTTTTATAACTCAACAGCGGAACGCAAAGGAGGGTAATGCGGTTTTACATTTATATATTTTTTAATTACTTTCAGCCTTTTTCCTACATTCCTACATAACAACTTTTCTACTGAAAGAACCTTGGGCCAAGAAACTTTTACCGCTTTCTGCCTTAACTCGGGACGCACGTTGACCGACGTAACTCAACCGAGAGTTTTGTCATACTATAGCATGAAAATGAACTTTTGTTAAAAAATGTAAATATGAACATTCACTCAAATAGATATCGAACCCACAACCATCACGCGTTAAATCAGTAGCTATACTACTACGCTATAATGCACTCGGAATACAAATCTTTAAAGCATCTATTATTATTAGAAAAATAACTTCCAATAAGATTTTCTCTTTATATTTTAGACATTATTATTTAGCTTCACACTGTATCCCGCACACATCAGGGTAGGCAGAGGGAACCTAGTACGATTTCGGCGGAGAGTGGGGAACCTAGTGTTAAGACACTCTGTTCCCCACTTTCCGCCGAATTCGGAGGCATTGCGTGTTAAGTGGCGGAACTTAACGCCGCGCTTTACCTCGACACCAGAGCGAAGAAAATGGAAATATTAAATATCTCCACACCTCGAGTGGGAATCGAATCCACAATCAGTCGTTTACAATCACACGCTTGTGCCACTGGGCCACGACTGGCTAAATATTATTTAATACCTGTATTACTAACGTTATATTAAAAGTAAAAAAAAACAACAAGTTTGATAACAAAGTTTAATAGCAACAATAACTTATGTTAGTCACAAAACTGCCTCTAAAAATATACGTGGAATTACATTTGCATTTTACACATCGCTCATTAAAATACATTTACAGTATACAGTTCATTTACTATCTTTCATTTCATAAACATTTAAAAAATTAATTATTTGTACTATAATATTAGGTACAAATTGTTTGTGACACTAAAATCGATATTGTAAAATCGATTTTTAAATAATATAATCAATATCGATTTAATTATTTTTTAATTATGACAGTGCGGTGTTAAAATAAGTATGCAAATAATAACATTTAAATATTAAAAAAAATAACTATATACTGTAAATCATCGTTTCTCAATCATCTTCATGTAGTGATCTACAAAATCCCGCATACCGGGATAGCAAGTGCTAATTGCAAATAAACAAACAATTAATTGTTAATTGCAATTAAATTTTGCCCAACACTGCCGATTTAAGAAACGATATTGTAAATTAATTTTCACCTATTACTAAACAAAAAATGCGCGCTAATGAGATACATGCAGCTAACAGCAAATCTTCGAGCTATTATATATAAATAAAAAAATATATAATAATTAAAAATCAAAAATAAAACAATTCAAAAAATAAACTCTGAATAAAAAAAGATATTTAAAACAGAGGTGAGCAACCTTTTATAATAAGAGGATTATTCATATTTTGAAATGGCTGGTCAAAACCATATTTCCTCATATGTTAATATGGTAATTAAAAATGAATAGGAAAATATTTGTAATATATTACAAATATTCACCAATTAATTTTTAAATTGTAAATATTAAGAATTTAAGAAAATAAGCTTAAAGAGGGTTTCTCACCCCTGACTTTAAAAGAAATAACTTAATAGCCATACATCATAGCATAGATTTGATTTTTTTTTCACATTTCACCCACTTTTTAACAACGGAAGAAAAAGTAGTGTATAAACACTATCTCCTATACTTTCAACGCTTTTCATACAAAGATATTGGTAATTAGGTGGTAAAATGATTTTCTAAACTTTTCTAACTCTTATATAGACTGGTACAAGTGTAAAAAACATCTTCAAAAGAGAGTGGAGGTGGTCAGAGAGAACTTAGTGTCAAGACACTCCGTCCGCCATTTTGAAGTCTCTAAGGTTTTTGCAAATATATGCATTATTCTATGTGGGAAATGTTGAAATAATTAATTAAATTTCATCCACCAATTTTCCCCCAACTTGGTTTCAAATCCAAACTCAGAACACATTTAAAGTATATATATTTTTATACGATTCTCTCTATATTAATATTATATAGACGAATATAAAATACACATATTATATATCATTAGCTTTTTTTTTGCACTTCAACTTAATGACAAGACCACCTTCCGCCAGTATCCTAAATGACGAGTTGCCTTGTTACTAATTGAAACAATTTAAATATCATTCTCTCAAGTGGGAATCGAACCCATAACCAATCGTGTTTACAATCAAAAGCTGTCAAACCGCGCGATTTATATATTTATATATATACAAATAATTACATACAAAAAAATCATACATAAATTAATTACTTAAAATAATTTGTACATGGCAGCAAATTAAAAAAAAGCGAGCGTATATTTGGCACTGACAAAATACTTTTTTTAAATAATAAAAAAACATTGTGCTTATTTAAAATAATAATAAATATATAAAAAAAACATTATTAAGCTTATAAATTAAAAAAATAAATTTAAAAAAGCTTTCCTTATTAATAATATGTTAAATGGAGATGCTTATATTATCATTTATTGTCACAATTCCATGAATTATATGAAAAAAATATATAAAAATAATATTTAAAAAAAAAAAAAACAAATTGAGAGAGTAAAAGAGAGATGAAGACGATTTTAAGTCTCATTGTAATAATCTCATTAAAAAAAACAAAATGGCGACCAAGATGGCGTCAACTGTCAAAAAATATAGATAAAAAATTATATTAATAGTATATATAAATTATAAATAAAAAAATATGTATAATTCAGAGCAAAACTTCTAGACCAATCCATGTTTTATAAGCTCAATGCAATATCCTTTATTCGATTCCTTTGTACTGTTTAATGGCGCACAATCTGAAATAATAAAGAAAATAATTAGAAAAGTGTATCAAATTATTATTATTTTTTTAGCTTCACGCTGTATCCCGCACATAGCAGGGCAGGCAGAGGGAACCTAGTGTTAAGACACTCCGTTCTCAACTTTCCGCCGAATTCTGGAGGCAATGCGTGTTAAGTGGCTTTGACTTTTAAATAAATGCATTATGCATTTCAAAATTTTCTGTTTTATATTACTACAACTAACGCTTGATTATTTTGGCTCTCGTTTTTACAAAAACTACTAAATTATTTTAGGTCCCGTATTTTCGCAACTACCACTCGAATATTTTAAATATATTTATTGCGAACCATATAGTATTCAAAAAGATAGACAGCTGGTCGTATGAAAAGCTGTCGCCGGCCGTACTTTGCTCTTCACTGGACAAGACGGAAAGTCTTGACACTATATACTGTCGACTACTCCATTCTACAGGAAAACGCATCAAGCACTTTATTTTCAATTATAATACTTAAAACAGATAAAACTACCAACAAAAAACATAAATCTTTTTAAAATATAGTCAAGAATTTTTTACAGAAAGACATTGCTTCCCATTCTACTCCCAAAAATGAGGAACACCTGCCTCAATTAATCTCGCAGTATTCGTATTTACCGAAATCTCAAAAATCGACATTTTTTTTAGCTTCACGCTGTATCCCGCACACAGCAGTGTAGGCAGAGGGAACCTAGTGTTAAGACACTCCCTTTCCCACGCACCGCCAAATCTCGGAGGCATTGCGTGTTAACTGGCGGAACTTAACGCCGCGCTTTGCCTCAATACCACAGCGAAGAAAATGGAAATATTAAATAATTCCACTCCTCGAGTGGGAACCGAGCCCACAACCAGTCGTTTACAGTCACACGCACTGCGCCACGACTTGCCCCCAATTATAATTAAATTTCAAAACAAACAATAATAACAACAATCTTACCATTTTACATATATTTAAAGTAGGCAGAGTTCATTTGCTCTAAGAATATGAACGTCAACACAGTGTGGGGTCCGAGACGCGCGTAGTATGGCAGGAAGCCCTTCCACAGGGAGAATACACCCTCGCTCTTAATCAAAGTGGTCACTACGTTCATTTGCGACTGGCCCTTGGCTGCGTTTTGAATTCTGTAATAAAAAAAAGAAAAAACATTATATAAAATCACTAGAAATGTCAAATAAATTTGGTTTAAAATAAAGAAGTTACATACTATATTAACAAATACACATACACACATAACAGGGTAGGCAGAGGGTATCTAGTGTTAAGACACTCCGTTGTATAATTTCTGCCGATTTTTAGAAGCATTACGTGTTAAGTGACGGATTTCAACGCCGTGCTTTGCCTCGATACCAGAACGAAGAAAATAAAATATTAAAAATTTCAACTCCTCGAGTGGGAATTAAATATAAACAAGTCACGTTACATTCACACTTTGTGCTCACAAGCCACGACTGACATTTTTAGAAAACGTATAAAAATGTAAGCGCATCGAGATTAGAACCCGCGCCTTTTCGAAACCATTTCCGATAGTGCTATGAAAAACGTCCTACACCAGGCTATGTTGTGAAATTCTTAAACGCTTATTACAACTTATTTACGTTGTTAGCATCTCCGTAGAGAGTTTTTGCAAATTTCTGCTACCCAAACATTACTTTATGAATAATGGTTTAGCAACAGAGAATGCTTTTTAACAAATATGTTTTTACATTTAAAATAAAGTGCCATTCACACACATAGGAAATTGAAAAAGTCATTTTGAGAAAACGTATAAAAATGTTATATTCAAGTTGTAATGTTATATACACTCAAAAAATACACTCAAAAAAATCCTAAGTGTTCCAACATTAGCACTTAGGAATATTTTGAGTGACCAATTACCGGTCTGTGCAGAGGAATAATAAGTCACTCAAGAAATAGAAATATACTATTTTAAAAAACGTATAAAAATTTGAACACAACGGGACTCAAACCCACGCCTCTTGAAAACTGTCACACATTAAAGTATCATTAAAATATAAAAACAACATCCTACGCTGCGTAACTTAACGCCGCCAAGCTCCCACTCCGCCAAATAATCAAGTATCAAAATCTCACCTCGTCTTTATAATATCGACTGGCATGGAGGCGATGGTGGTGACCAGCCCGGACACCATGGACGCGCAGAAATGCAGCAGAATACCATCCGGCACGTACGCCACGAAAACTTCTCTAGCCTGTTGACATATTATTACAATATATTAAGCCACACTTATATTATATATAAATGCGATAATCTGTCTGTATGTTTGTGTGTTACGCTTTCACGGCTAAACTACTGGCCCGAGTTGGATGGAATCCGGAATAAAAATAGTTGAAAAGCCAATGTCATAGGCATAGGCATTTTTTTTCAAAAATCAACCACCAATAAGGGTTGATATAGGGGATGAGAGATAGTACAAAAAGTTGTGTAGTTAAGCAGACGAAGCCGCGAGCGATAGCTACTATAAGCACGTTTGTGTTGGATGCGATTCCCATTCGCAGTTATAATGATAATCATGCATTATATTTAAATTATTTTCGTTTTCCCCCTCAGGCGATAAGGCAAAGCGTGGCGTTGAGTTCCGCTAACCAACACGCAATATTTAGAATTTCAAAAGCGGAGTGTCATGACACTAAGTTCTCCCTACCTACTCTGCAAAGCAGGAAAAAGCGACAGATTGTGGGTTCGATTCCCGCTCAAGGAGTGGCAATATTTAATATTTCCATTTTCTTCGCTCTGGTGTCGAGGTAATGCGCGGCGTTAAATTCCGCCACTTAAAACACAAGCCTCCAAACTCGGCGGTGCGTGGGAAACGGAGTGTCTTAACACTAGGTTCCCTCTGCCTACCATTCTACGTGCGGGATACAGCGTGAAGATAAAGAAAAAAGTAAGAGAGAATCCTAGATTGTCTTAAACCCTAGGGTTTAAGAGAATTATTTCTTAATTAACGCTCAAATCCGGTCAATAAGACTTCGTATTGAGCAAAAGTCGACGCCGTAGCCCTGGCCTTAACTTTATGAAGAAAAACCTCGTATCCTTTACAAAAATTACACAGACGGACGAGTATACAATTTAGTACAGTTATTGTTTATATAGAGAAATACAAAAATGTTTTTTTTTTTAAATATATCAAACTACATTATACAACACGTTTAACATACATATTGGCTAAGACAATATTATTTCCTTGTCCATTAGTTCAAATAAATTCATTTTTTTTTTTGCAAACATTAAATTAAGTTTTATTTATGAATACCAAAATAATAATAATATTAATACCTGAGAATAAGTACTCAGTTGTGCAGCGTTAACCACCATGGCTCGCCCAACAGTGGGCGTGGCGCCGCGCCATAACTTCAATACGCCTTCTTCGCGTACTATCCTAATAAAAACAGAAAAAAAATACAAAAGTCTTAAAAAATGAGAAAATTTAGGCACGAATTATTAATATTATAATGTAAAGAAAGACTAAGCTCGGCGTTGAGTTCCTCCACTCGATTCGACACTTCGATTTAGGTGGAAGAGTGGAGGGCGGAGTGTTCAAGACACTACACTCTCTGACTAACCTTATAAATAGTTACTGATATTTTTTTTAGCTTCACGCTGTATCCCGCACACAGCAGGGTAGGCAGACGGAACCTAGTGATCCTACAGTCAAACTGATTCATCAGTTTTGTGGGACAATTTTCAAATTTTTCATTTACATTGTACTGTATAATAAATAAATAATAATGATAGTGTTAAGACACTCCGTTACCCACGCACCGCCGAATTCGGAGGCATTGCGAGTTAAGTGGCGGAACTTAACGCCGTACTTAGTTACTGATAAACTTCACAATGTATATTTACATATATTACCTGAGTAGTGCATCTAGAACGTTCTTGTAATTTCTTCGTTGCTCCTTTGGTAGCCTACCATCAGCTGTCATACGGATGAGTGCTACCTGTAAAGTGTATAAAAATACATAATACAATAAAACCTCTTTAATACGATTTCGTTAAACTTAAACCAAGAGCGCGTCTTAAGAGAGAACATTTTATTTTTGTTATTATTTCGGGGGTTCCCTGTATATTTGTTATGTATAACATAATAATAATTATTATTATTAAAAGTATAATATTACAATAAATAATTTGTTTTGAAAAAACAGCCTAACTTATGATTAGCGAGTCATTTTCTTAATCCGATTCTAATCTAAGATAACGTAGTGTCAAACACTCTGTTCTCCACTCCAGAACATTGATCCTCAAAATTACATAAAAAATAGTAATTGAAAGTCAAAATAAACGATTTTTTTCATATAAATCGTATTCATTGCATTATGAGGTGTTTTTTCATATAAATCGTATCGTATATAATCTGAGTTATTATGACAACAGTATTAAATTTCAAAAAAATCTTACCTACTCAGGTAAGGTTTATTATTATCCATTTTAAACAAAGTCAGAAATTACAAAACATTTGTATTGGGTTGTTTAACCCAAGGTCCACGGACGATTGGGGCAGTTCCCGAGACCTGGCTGGTGGCGGGAGAGGAGCATCGACAGGTATTAGTGGGTAAACGAAGGCGTACCATCTTACCGGGCGGGTATCCGTAACGGATTTCCTGACGTTAAAAAAAAAATGTTAAACAAGCAGTGGGACAGCGGCTATCTGTTGTGAATTCAATGCCGAAAGAAGGCAATGATAATATTAAAACCAAATTAAATCCTTTGCTCTGATAAAACAAATTTTATATTTCTTTATAGAACGCGCAATGTCTCGATTTCGAGTGGAAAGTAGAGAACGGAGGGTCTTGACACTTAACTTACCGGGTTATATGAGAAAACGCGTGAAGGTTAAAAATTAACAGTTATTGAGTATTAAAAACACGTTACCGTTATCAATTGTACAAGAATGGTTTCTAAGATATTAAACTTGTAATTAATGTTATTCGATTACTTCACAGTTCATTCAACTTGCTTCTTTATAATAAAAAAAAATAAAGTAATACACATTAAAAAAAATACAAATCAATTTAAAAAAGGACTAAAAATGCCATGCTTCAAAATATTTACTATTTACAGTTTATATGAAAAATCTAAAATGCTTGACAGATTTCAATGACTGACAGTTTAGGACGCGAGATCAAACATAAACAAAACAACGATAAACCTTTCATAATGTTTCGTATGTAAGGTCGCTAGTACAAAATAGTAAATTCATTGAAGTGTTTTTTTGACACTAAAAACTAAAAGAGACCATAAAAGTATACCTAGCAATCTTATAATTTGCAATATATGTACTAACAAATTTTAGTAAAGTAATAGATTAAAAAAAATAAATATTAATACACTTTCATTTATATAACCAAATTAAATTGACATCTTAAATCAAAACATATTCTTTAAGAAAATCACACAATTATTTATATAAAAAAAGGCATTTAGAAAACGAATAAAAATTTGAATGCATGGGTTTCGAACCCGCGCCTCCTGAAGGTCTAACCGTCCAGGCGCTCTGACCACTTTCCCGGAGGCGCGAGTTCGAATCCCGCTGGATTCAAATTTTTATACGTTTTCTAAATGACTTTTTCAATTTCCCCAGTCTATGTTTTAAAATGTTAATAAAAAATATTTATTAAATAGCATTCTCTCTTGCCAAACGATTATTCGTAGAAATTTGTAAAAATGCAGAAATTTGCAGAGAGATTTTTGCATTTAGTTGGCATCTGCTAACAACATAAATAAGTTGTAATACGCGGTCAGAGCGCCTGGACGGTTTCTAGGAGGCGCGGGTTCGAATCCCGCTGCGTTCAAGTTTTTATATGTTTTCTTAAAAATCACAAATACTTTAAAATCACAAGACAATCTAAAATCACAAATGGAGACAATACTAAATAGCAAAAGCGTAAACCACATTTTTTTAGTGAGCTACATAAAAAAACAATTTAGAAAAAAACACATTAGATAATAGACATTCTACCACGTTACCTCAGCAGGTGTGCCAACAAAAGCCCCAATCGATCCCGCGGTTATACCAAGGAAAGTCTTAGTGGCGAAACCAGGTGCAGCACCTGCATTACGCCTGAAATAAAACAATAATAAAAAAAACTGGAGCGCTTCCAACATTTTTGTAAACTATTAACATGTTTTGGAAAACAGATAAAGGTAAATGACTAAATGAAGCCATGGTGGCGCAGTGGCAAAGCATTTGGGTGTCAACGCGATTGGTTGTGGGTTCGATTCCCATGCAGGCTAGAGTCATTTTTTTGTAATTTCATGTTTTATACTTATAAAAATTATGTTCATTAGATACCAGTAGTAGAACAGAGGCGCAAAGTGTGACAGTAAAACGTGACTGGTCGTGGATTCCATTCCCACTCGACCAGTGGAAATATATAATATTTCCATTTTTTTTCTCGCTCTAGTGAAAAATGGGGAACGGAGTGTCCTAACACTAGGTTCCCTCTGCCTACCTAGCTATGTGTGTATCTTCTCTGCTCTGGTAAACGTCTATTGATAAGACACTACGTTCCCCACTTTCCCACTTTTGAATTCGGGGGCATTGCGGGGTAAGTGGCGGAACTTAACGCCGCGCTTTGCCTTGCCTCGACACTAGAGCGAAGAAAATGGCAATAATAAATATTTCCACTCCTCGAGTGGGAATCGAACCCACAACCATTCGCTTTACGTCACACTTCTGGCCACACAATAAAAATATATGACTAAAATATGTTAAAATTATATAGGTACATAGTTATACAATACCCTATTGTAAATATCTTGAAAAATTCTACAGTTATACAATAAGCCATTGTAAATTTCTTATGTACCCAAGCGAATTGTTATTCTTATGAGATAAGTGACGTACGTATACGTGAAATAGCAAATCATTATGTCTTTGTACTTATAACAGATAAATATTACCCCATCAATTAAAATACAGCATTTTTCTAGTCCAACTACTAATTATTGACCGTGAAAATTTGAATACTCTAAATAAAAAAAAAAACTTTTTTTTAGCTTCACGCCTTTCCCGCATACCAGTTTGACTATAATGAGAGGGAAAGTACTGTTAAGACACTCTGTTCCCCACTTTCCGTTCAAAAACGGAACATGGAGTGTGAAGTGGCGAAACTCAACGCCGCACTTTGTCTTAAGTACCAGAGCGGAGAAATAAAAAAATATATACTTCATTCAGAGTGTACCCACCACCATTGCGTATACATTCAGAAGCCACATAATACATTAATAAAATAAATTAATAAATACAATAAACAAACTTCATATATCTTAATCTAAATATTTTTATGCCAAATACGAATAATCGAATTGGTTGATATATCGAATTGCATTTACAAAAAAAATTCCAAGGCCAACATGGCGCAGTGCCATAGCGTCTAATTGTAAACGCGATGGTTTATATTCGATTAATAAATAAAACCTACTAGGGATTGGGTAATGATTTTATTATATTACCAGCGCCCGCTCGCAGCTTCGCCGTGTCAACTAAATAAATGTTTCGTTATATGCCAACCCTCGGGGGTGGAATTTTGAAAAATAAAGTAGCCTATGTTTAATCTTGGATTATCAACTATATTTATGCAAAAACCTATTCACAATATATTTATGAAAATATAATATATGTAAAAAAAAATATTAATGATTTTGCCAAGATCGGTGATGCACATAACATAAATACCAGAAATAAACATAAACTTACTGCGCCTGTAACCCGATTGCATCGAATCCGTAATTCTTTCATGGGACAATGTATACGCTTTTACAATAGGATCCCAGAAAACGTCCAAGAATGTTCCATATCACAATTCAAAAAAATTGTGAAGAGACGTTTGTGTGTTAAAGGTTATTACCTAATTAATGAATTTTTGAACGATAACACGCCTTGGGAATGAAATGCTCGCTCCAGGCTATTCTAATGGTATCATTGTCAATATATAATATAATTATTTGTAAATGCTTGACTTAAAAAAATATATATATTAAAAAAAAATCGGCCCGCTGAGTTTCTTGCGCCGGTTCTTCTCAGGTCTGAGGCATTAACTTTAGTGAACCGGTGGTAAATTGTTTGACGTTCAAAAAATGAAGCATGTAACTTCTTACTTTGAATAAAATTATTTGACTTTGACTTTGACTTTTGATTACAATCGGTCAAATGGTTTAGATTTTTTGTTTCATCCCCTAATTCAAACCCTCATTGGTTGATATTTGAAAAAATATACTATATAAAACATAGACTACTTAGCCTATGTTTGATGCTGGATGTTTAACCACTTTCATTCTAAATTTCATCTAAATCGGATCGGTAGATTAGCCGTGAAAGCGTGACAGACAAACAGATAGACTTTCGCATTTATAATATAAGTATGGATTATCATTTCTTCGTTCTGGTCTGGTGCCTAAGACAAAGGCCGGCGTTGAGTTCCGCCACCGGACACGCAATATATCGATTTCGAACTGAGTAACTTAACTCTAGATTCCCTCTAACTAACCCTGCTATGGGAACAAGCGTGAAGCTGATAAAAAAATTATACTAAGAGATTATAGAGATTTCTCCAAATTCCTACAGGAATACGACTAGACAAATCTTATAATTTATGCAAACAAAGTCGCGTGGCACAACTTGTTACGTATGTATATGTTTACAAAAGTCAAAGTACGCAAGCGTTATCACTAACTAAATATTATTATCACACAATAGGACTATTAATGGCGACTAGAGGGCAAAATGTCATAATTGTATGCCGTAATATTTAAAACATGCGTTAACATAATGCCGGCAAGGTTCACCTTTTTTTTTACCTTCACGCTGTATCCCGCACACAGCAGGGCAGGCAGAGGGAACCTAGTGTTAAGACACTCCGTTCCCCACTTCAAATTCGGAGGCATTCGGCCGCTATACCTCGTAACCAGAGCGAAGAAAATGGAAATATTAAAAATTTCCACTTCGCGAGTGAGAATCGAACCCACAACCAGTCATTTGAAGTCACACGTATGTGCCACTGCGCATCGACTGGCCCCAAGGTTCACCTTAATTACCGATAATAATTTAGAAAGCCGTTAAGAAAGTCATTGACCTATCTAGTCCGCGAAACTCAATTACTCAAGATTAACGTCGAGGCTAGTCGTGGCCCTTGCACAAAGTGTATCTGTAAACGCGTTGTGGGTTCGATTCCCACTGGACAAGTGGAAATAATTAATATTTCCATTTTCTTCGCTCTGGTGTCGAGGCAAGGCAAAGCGCGGCGTTAAGTTCCGCCACTTACCCTGCAATGTCCCCGAATTCGGCGGAAAGTGGGGAACGTATTGTCTTATCACTAGGTTCCCTCTGCCTACCCTGCTGTGTGCGGGATACAGCGTGAAGCTAAAAAAAAATATTTTAGTCATTTATTTTTGTCTACAAATGTAACTCTATTATGTCACTGGATATGTTCTTTAATCTCTCAAATTCTATGAAATGGGCTAAGGAATTTTTAGAAGCACTCCGTTGTCCCGTTTCCGTTCATATGACACTGTGACAAACACAGTTTGATGTTGAAACTAAAAACCTTTAACGATAACATCTTTATTTCAAAAGCGTGGCGTTAGATTCCGCCACTTAATACGCAATGTCTCCAAAATTCGGCGGAAAATGGGGAACGGAGTGTCTTAACACTAGGTTCCGTCTGCCTATCCTACTGTTTGCGGAATACAGCGTGAAGCTAAAAAACAATGTAATCTCTCGTTTTCTTCTTCTCTATCTTCTTCTTCTAATCTATCGATTTAGATGGAAATCTGAATGAAAATAGTTGAAGACAGGGACAGGGACAGGTCAGGGTCAAACCTAGACTACTTTTTATCATTATTTAACCCCTAAACTAGCGGGTCGCTACTATTATAAAAAGCAAAATTATAAAATTCCCGACATAAAAAACCATACTTAAATATAAAAGAAAAATAGTAAATTGAATAAAAAATTAAACAATAAAATTGCAATAATCCTCGCATAAAAAATCCTCGAAATTATTATGACGCAAAAAGCAATAAAACAACGTAAGAAATATAAATAGACGTCAATCATAACTAGAAAAATAAAGGTATCTTAACACTTACGTTAAGACTTATCTAAATTAATTAAATAAAATAATATTTTTTATACTATAAGAATATATCTGCATAATACTACTTTATAACCCATACTAATATTATAAGTGCTTAAGTCCGTCTGTATTTCTGTCTGTGACGTTTTCATGGCTTAGCCTATTTTGATTGAATTCGGAATTAATTTAGATGTTGACTCAGTATCAAACATAGGTTACTTATTCCAAAAATCAACCTCGAATTGATTGAAAATTTGTATGAAAAATCTAAACCACTTGACCGATTTCGATGAAGTTTCATATTTAGGCACAAAATCATATAATGTATGGAAAATATAAACGGCTAACACGAGGACAAAGCCGCGAGCTGGTCGCTAATAGGTTTCATAATTTTATTTACATTTCACCTTGAGCTAGAAATAAAGGCGAATAAATAAATACTCTAGCGGCCATTTCCACAGAGGCTGATTAAACCATTCATGAGATGAATTAAAGTGATCTGTATAATACACATTGCTTCACATTTTTTCCTGCGTAGCATAGTAGACAGATAAAATCATCATTAGCACCACAACACTCTGGGCTTCACGTTCCGCTTAAAATCGAGACAATGCGTGTTAAGTGGCGGAACTCAACGCCGCTCTTTATCTCAGTTATCAGAGCGGAAAAATGAACAAATATTTTAAATATAATCCTCCGAGGGAATCTAACCCATACCATGCAGTCACATCGCATTGCAGAGGTCTACTGCGCCACGATGTCCTCTTTTTAAGTAATAGGCACTGAATTCTTTTGAGCCTCTTTCCCACATATATAGCAAGATAAGCTTTTCCACTTTTCGCCATATTTCCTACCACTGTGTGCTGTAAAACAAATTGGCGAAATAAAATAGCCCTGCATTATCGCTCAAAGGTCATTTTTGAAGAAAAGGTAAGTTTTATTTTTGAATAGTACAAAATATTTTATTTTGAATAGTAACCAACTTGATCATGTTGCTTAGCAGCTTCACGCTATTAAATTAGTGAGAAAGAGAAGTTACTGTGAAACACACTCTGTTCTCCACTTATTATGTTACTAGCGGACCGCTCCCGGCTTCGCCACGTGAACTATATAACTGTTTCGTTATATTGCAACCGCCGGCTACTTTCTAACGTAGACATACTTTATATTTCAAAAATCCACCCGATTTTTGAAAAATAAAGTAGCCTATGTTTAACCTTGGATTTTCAACTATATATATTGCAAAATTCATTACAATCGGCCAAGCGGTTTAGATTTTACATATAAACTTTCATACTCTATATCAACCCTTTAGAGGTTGAATTTTTATAAAATAAGTAACCTATATTTGACCCGGGAAACTTTTGCTAATTTCATTCTAAATTTCAACCGAATCGGAGCGGTAGATTAGCCATGATAACGTGACAGACAAACAGACAGACTTTCACATTTATAATATAAGTATGGAAGCATGGATGACTGTGTTGCTGCAATAGGTCTACTTATTGCACTGGTTTTTAATTAAAATCATTACATGTTAAATGATGGCACTTGACACCACACTTTGTCTTGTCATTAGAGTGAAGACAATGGATATCCATACTTATATGAGACAGTGTTATAGTTCACGCGGCGAAACCGCGAGCGGGCCGCTAGTATTAAATATTTCCACTCTTCGACTGGCTATCGAACCCACAACCAGTAGCATTTTCATTCACACTTAGTGCCGCTGCGCCAAGACTAGCCTTAATGTTTTCCATGCATCATACATATTTTTAACATATCTTTTCAAATTTATAAACACTATTTAGTTTGGTTTTTTTATTATGAAACTAGAAATGTATGTTAAATTGCCAATGTCACATTTGTATGAAAAACAAACATACATGTGTTCCACTTTAACTGTTAACCAAATTTTGTAAATTATACTATTATTGATTAGATTATTTAAGAAAATGCTCACAGATAACCTATTATTGAGTACAATCTCTGAATTATATGCTTATATTATCACAATATTTCATAATTTAAAGATAATTTATATCTCGTTGGATGATATCAATTTTGTCATGTTAAAAAAATGCTGCTGGTGCCATATTTAATTCTAGATGTCTTTTTTTTCCTTAATACATAAATATAGTATGAAATTGTTATCAAATAAAAATTTACAATCTTATATTAATTTAATTAACATGCAGCAAATATTTCCACCATTTAAAATGCAATGTTTTCACTTCGGCATAAAGTGAAAAACAGAGTGTCTTCACACTACATTCATTTTCATCTATGCTAATACACAAAGAAATGAAGCTAATTTTTAGTTAACACAACACAATCAGTGTCTTGCTAACTAAAAAAAGACATTTCAGATTATAACATTTAATTTACCAAAATAAGCATTTGTTTATAAAATTAGAACCATGTCACGTTACATACTATAACTAATAGATAAATATGTTGTAATATGTAAGCCTTGGCATGTTCTAACCACAAAAGGCAGTGGCAATTGTAATATTGTTCATGTAAAATTTATTTATCTTAGACATACAAATTTTGGAAACTTTTATGTATGTCATTTTAATGATTTCATACATTTTATAACAATTATTCATTTTACACGTATTTAAGTATAATAGTTTTGTACTTACTCCTTATATGCATCAAATAACAAATTATATATTCCAAGCCGTGTAGTTGTATATGTTGCTTGTCGAAGAAGACCTGCTGATAGTCCAGTGTATAGTGAAAAGAAGCCTTCTCTTGCAATAATTTCACCTGCTACAGCAAAAGAGGTTCTACCTCCTCCACTTAACTGCATACGAGTTTTAATCAAATCTAATGGCTGAACTACACATGTTGCTGCCATTCTGTTAAAGAACAAATAATAAAATTTTACATTTATTTATTTAGCTTTCAAACAATCTTATAAAATCTAACAAGATTCTATTTTGTAAGTTTCTGGTTTGCTTCTAGTAACGGCAGGAATTTTCTACTCAAATATCTAACATGATATGGACTTTGATCGCTATTAATGAATCTTGTCTTAAATTTGGATTTAATAGTGCAAATTTTTGAATACAATAAATAATCTTTAAATATTATACAACTTAATTCTTCAACAAATAATATGTACTTTTACAGTCAACAACAATGCTATTTTACAATGTTGCTAATTCATTTAACATTGAAATATGTAACAGCTGTATGTATTTAAATTTAGTATTTAGATACTAAGTACTGGAATATTTAATATAATATGGAATATAAATCTTGCAGCGTATGCCCTAAAATATTTAGGACTGACATGTTGACATTGATCTCAAAAAGACAAGGTTACATAAATAAAAATTATACCCGGCAAGACCTCCGAATGCAAATTTAAGTCCATTAGGAATATATCGCTCTTTAGGAGCCGCATCGGCCTGTTGGCTCATCTTTAACAAGGAACTCAAAAATTATTTGATATTATTATGATACTTATTCACTTTCACAGTAAAATTAAGTTCAGTTCTTATGAGACCAGTGACCGTAAGACTAAAAGTTAAATAGAAGTGAATTTGTACTTGGAAGTATACATTTGAAGTTTCAAACTTTTTCAATTTGACAGCTGACGTTTAAAAATATTATTAACATTTAACTTTAAATTTAATTGAATTTTAAAAAAATATATTTTGAAAATTTTAGTAAACTAATAACTACAAGAATAGTCAGATATGAACGAAATAAATACAAAGCAATAGTAAAAAGTAATTTATTAAGGATCGTAATCACCATATATCGGTGTATCACCGTATAGTATTCCTAATCCTAAAATGCAAACCCCTCCACTGTACTACAAACACATAAATATTAGCGGTCTTATTCATAAAAAGTTATGGAACAGTTAAAGTGTTCTATAAGCCCACTATAAGAGAAACGTCAAAAAATGGTATTCATAACAGCATTTTAGCGCTAAACAGTACTACAAGCGTACTATAAAGTTATCGTGGCCAATACCCTACTATAGCGGTACTATAAGATAAATGAATTTATCATTAAACGATCAGCAAAAAAAAAGTTAAAAAATATATAAAAATAATAATATAATATAATGGGTACTAAAAACATCTTCGATATAAAGTATGCAAATAGTATTTATATAATAAAAAGCTTACAAGAAACAGACAGATTAAATAAATATTGCTAAGATAAAATTTGCGTCCAGCGTAAAATCTGGGCTGCTGCTGGTTATGAAACATGGAAAGAAATCCATGTTTTCATTCATGGAAGTCTTCACCAAATTCTTCATATTTACTGGGGCAAGAAAATTTCCAATGGCCACCATTCGAAAACTGCAAAGAAAAAGCCGGTCGACCAGCAGATCAGGCGACGCAAATGGAGCTGGATTGGCCATACACTTCGCTTGGGCCCATACCATATACCTAAGCAGGTGATGAATCGTAATCAAGCGAAGCGTAAACGTGGCCGTCCCAAGCAATGCTGGCGTCGTTAAGTTCTGGATGAGGCGAAGAAGATCAGCAGGATCAGCAAGACTTGAAACGAAATTCAATAGTACGTTCTTAATCGTCCAAAACGAAGAGTCGTCAACTCTATATACACAAAGTAATAATAAAAATAATAGTTTCTTTAACATTTAATATGTTAATATCTGGTGACAGCTTTGCTCGGTATTCCTTTCGAGAAATTGTTATTTTGAAATAATGATTAAATAAATAAAATTTATGTTAAACCATCAAATAAATTAAAACAAAAAATAAAACAAAAATTATAATAAATTAAAAGATAAAAAAAGGAAAAGAAAAAAGAAAATATTATATTAAGAATTAAGACAAAAAAACATTCTGGATGCCAGGATTGAACCGTCGATTTCTGGTTTGTAAATTATTGAAAGCTGAGCAATAAAACAGAGCTATTACAACGCTGTCAAATCATGCAAAATTGACAGTCGTATAATAATGATATTTTAGCCGTTTTTTTATTTCCCTAAAAAACGGAGAAAAGGTAATTTTTTGAAAATCAAAACTAGCTAGATCGATTTTTCCCTCCAAAGCCCTCTACATAGTAAGTTTCATGAAGGTCGTTGGAGCCGTTTCCGAGATTCCAAATATATATTTATGTACATATACACAAGAATTGCCAGTTTAAATATATAAGCTATAATTTTTTGCACACTGTACTTATTGTGTCCTGATGATCGACCAAATCATAGCGGACGTGTCGTTTCATATACAACGTACGCTCGTTGCCATACAAAGTCAATTGATATACTAATTGCTCGATCAGTCGACTCATTAGCACGCGGGCGAAGCCCGAGTTTGTATTAAGTCGTAACACGCACACAAGTGAAGTGTGGATTTATTTATATGCTTTTGCAAATTAAGAGAAACAAATTTCGTGGATAGCGTGCGTTTTAAGAATAGATCTCCTATAACATGTTGAGATTAATATAATAAAGGTATAGAATCTGTCTATACCTTAATCTGGGCCAGTCGTGGCTCAGTGGCACAAGCGTGTGACTGTAAACTTGACGAAGACTGGTTGTGGGTTCGATTCCCACTCGAGGGGTGGAAATATTTAATATTTCCATTTTCTTCGCTCTGGTGTCGAGGTAAAGCGCGGCGTTAAGTTCCGCCACTTAACACGCAAAGCCTCCGAATTCGGCGGAAAGTGGGGAACGGAGTGTCTTAACACTAGGTCCCCTTTGCCTACCCTGCTGGGTGCGGGATACAGCGTGAAGCTAAAAAATAAAAAAAATTGTATAGAATTATCGATAATTCTGTAGGTACCTAGTCTTATTATAGGCCGAGAGTATTCAACGACTTTTATACTATCTTTTACCATTCTATCACTTCGTCAATAGTAACGATTCTAGTTTTTAGGGTCGAACATCCTTCATATTATAACCAACACATCCGTCTACGATAAAAAAAACTCATAGAAATGCCGTATAACGTCCTATGGTGTCTATTTTACTATCAAGTAAATAAAACCTTGGCATGCGCTCCCACTGGAAATGAGACAGTCACTGTCAATTCGAATATTTAAGCGCAGTCTTAATTTTAATATTATAACATACCTTTATACACGTGAGGTGCGTTCTCTTGTACATCCTTTGGTTGCCTGGAAGGTATTGCTTCTAGTGATGAGGTCATTACACATGTAATTTTAGTGTAGATATGTATATTATTATTTCCGCGTTATTGCACAAATAATAACGAGTTATGAAGTGTTATTATTGAAACCTCAGAGGTCCAGGGGTTCGATACTCCTCTACTTAATTTTGTTATTAACTTAATATGTAAAATAATGAGACCATTTATTACAATGTTAGTGTGTAATGAATATTAAATAAGAGAGATTGTGAGCATTGACTTGTCAAAGCCTACCTTTATATTATTTATTATAATGAAATTTCTCGTTATCGCGATTCTTACACATTTCGAAATAAAGCTATTTTGTCCGCAGTAAGAATGCATATGTTTGGTAATGTTAAAAATTTTAGAAAACGCTACATTTCGAACGCTAGAGCAGTCAGTGGACACAAGAAGACTGAAGAGTCTACTGAAGCTGGTTGTCATCAGCACACGAGAAAGATAAAGTAGTTAGGCCTATAATATTGTAAATTATCTATGAATAACTATTATCCCCACTGGGTTTACAAAGTGCTGATAATGGGTTGGAATACCAAAACCAAGGTCTGAATGACAATATTCTTAAAGTATCTGGATAATACAGATTAAGTATTGATTAATACAGATATCAGTGTCACTGTCAGATGTCAGCATTCAAGAAGAGGAACAGAATAATATTCAAATTGTTGAGTACATGATTTATTAAGATTATTATAAATTTGTAATTAAACAAAGAAAATAATGAAAAATGAGTAAAAATAATGATAAAAGTAAACTTAAAAAAAACATTATTATAATAAGAAAATATCAAATAAGTCAGAAAAAATTATATAGAACAATAAAGTATTAATCATATAATATCTTTATACAATATTTACTGCATTGGACCTGTGAAAACTTCGATATAAAATTTACATTCAGAAAACCGTTTATAAACTTCTTTGTACTCACTAGAATGTGGTACATCTTTTAACTGTTCTAGAGCCTCCAATGTTTTTTCATAAATAGTACTAACATTTTCAGGACGATTAAGTAATAAGTTATCCATTTTATTTAAATCTAGACTGTCAAACATTGTTTTTTGGGATTTAGATAGCTGTTGATGTGGTGGAGATTCTGCTATACATATATGACAAGAGCACACTTTTCCATTAAAAAGAAAGTGAGTCACATTTCGATTATGTCTGCTTTCATCAGAATTCAGCCAATGCAGTCTGAAACAAAGAAGTATGTTGTTATATCAAACTTAATAGGAAGACAATTTTGGTATAAATTTACATAAAAAATGGCTAAACTTTTAGAAATTAAAAATTTCTGTTA
Source organism: Dryas iulia moderata (assembly GCA_019049465.1). Lineage (NCBI taxonomy): Eukaryota > Metazoa > Arthropoda > Insecta > Lepidoptera > Nymphalidae > Dryas > Dryas iulia. Next base: position 12,103,377 of record CM032431.1, on the reverse strand, counting down.
GTTTTTTTTTCACCACAAAAGTGGGCAATAAAAATTAAATAAACTACTTAGAGTTCTAAGTTTTTTATAGTATAAAAATATTGATTTCCCATAGCTGTTTATTATTATAATATGTTTTCTAGTGGTTATAAAAATTATAAATTTGGTAACTTACTGGAAAGAAATGGTCAATTCTTCACCACTTTTTATTGGTTGCAATGCAATCAATGAAATTTTGTTACCATTATAAAATGCAATTGTATTTGGCGTACAGGAGTTATTTAGTTTTCCAATTAATGAAAAGAGTCCAAAAGCTGGTGCATCATATTTAAATTTTCCATCACGAGTTTTAAAAGGTACATAAATTTTGTTTACTATAATATGTAAAGACAGAAACATCATTATTCTTCCAAGTGCATGGGTAGCTTGTTTTTTCTCATCAATATCTTTTGGAAAAAATGATGGAATTTCACCTAAATAATGCAATAGAGCTGCACATACAAAACTAGCATCATATTTATTCCCATAAAAAAATGGCATATTATCTTTTTGATTTAGAACCGAAAACAGGCTCTCAGCATCAAATATTTCCTTAGTTGAGCTAGATCTCATTCTGTCGATGCCCATACTGTAGGATGCCTCAATCAGTTCCCTCCATGTCTTACATTTTTGTCTCAATTTGAGTGTTGCCTTTAACATTAAAAAAGGCATAGGACCATGGCAAATTTCATTTACAACATGTATTACAGAGCATTCATATTTATGATACTCGTCAAAACATTTATTTTTGCATTCATCATTACAAAAGAGAGCATAAATACAGTTTTCACATGGTATTAAATTAAATGTTTTCTTTTGGCAGTAATGACAGTGAACCAAATAATGTCCTTTTTCATTAGAACTTACAAATGATGTTTCGGTTATTAAAACTGATCCAATTTTTATGTCCTCCGAAGCTACTATTTTAGGCATGTCTGAACTCTTTGCTTTAATGTAAGAAGAAGCACAAGAAATATCTAGATTATCAAATGTACATTCAACGTACTTTCTGCATATGGCATTATAGGTACTAGAATACCTATGTATTTCTATAGCTAAAGACTCTACTTCTTTTTTCCTCTTCTTTAGCTTGTTCACAATTTCTGAAGGACAACCCATTGAAAAGCAAATATCTATATCTTTAATGCATGCTATGTATATTTTATATTTCTGAAATAAAGCTGATCTATTGCTGATTGCTAATTTCAATTCCTTAGAATCTTTTGGTGCTAATAATATAGCTTTATTGTAACATAATATAGCCATGTCCAAATTATCATTTTTATAGCCAATATTTCCTTGTTCGCGACTTAACGTTGATAGCTTTTCATTTTTTTCTTTTTTCATTATATAAGGTAGTTGGTGTGTCTTTTTGAGCACCTCTAATGCTGTTAAGACTACTTTTGATAAATCATCATCATGAAGAGCATTATATATATCATCAATGTGGTTACTTCTAGAGAGAAAGTCTTGAAATTTTGCTGGCGTCAGAAACATTTTTCTGGTAAAATTAAAGTAAGTAAATTAGTGTCCGTTTCTGCAGTATTCCAAATAATTACAAAGAAACAAATATTACAGAAAAATATAACCCGTCATTTTATTTAATGGCTTTAAGTAATGAACATTTTAAGGGTGCAGGTTTGCAAAAATATTTGATTAGATTTTTTAATAACTTACCAGAAAATTTGTATTTGTTCTCTATTTTTAAATATAAATAAACATATATCGATAAATTGTTTTTTTAATTTACATATACCCCACATGCACTACGTTAAATACTGCAATAGCAACGAATGTATCAATGAAGTATTAACATTTAAACAGTTTAATCAGCAAAGCCAAGTCTAACGTCATCTCCAGCCGCTATAGTGTAGCCGGTAGCGCATTTTAAGTTGATGAGTTGGAACAACTACAATAGGTGTCGCAAAACAAAATTTCGTGGAATGATTGGTGGATAAGAGGCGGTGAACGAGACGGGCGAGAGAGATTCCATACGTATACTGTCTTGTGTCTCCGTCGCTCATCAAATCTCATTGGCTACTTGACTACCACGAAATTTCGGATAACGGAGATATGATTGGTGAAGCTAAAATGCACGTACTATATGCATGCATATACCAATCAGTTAATATTATTATAAGATGCAAAGTTTCGGTAAAATCCTGACCATAGACAAAAATTGATTAATGTAAACTATATTGACATACAAACGATAAAAATTGATGGATGTCTTTTATTATATACCTTGTGGAAAAACAAACTATGATATTTATAATTTTAATATTTAGTATAATTTTAATATTAATTAGTATATAATTTCCTCTATAGCAATAGCAAAGGAAAGAAAACAATTTCAAATTAAAGTATCATTATCGTGCTGTATTTTTATGTATTATTTTTTCAAGTTCCAATATTTAGTGATGGTGCCGATCTTATTATTTGTTTATATCCTTTATGAACTAAAATCATAGACAACGCAAATAAATCAAAGTGGATTTACTCATTTCTGCAAAAGTATTTTGTTTTCGGGAATATTTGAAATGGCAAATTGAATCCGAACATTAGTTCGGATTCAATCGCTATTTCCAATCCATATGTATATTCTGATATACGTATATTTTTATTTATTTTAATATATAATTACACATTAAAAAGAAAGAATTGAGATTATTATCATTTTTAAAAATTATTATCATGTTGAAGCTTGCAACAAACGGCTACAATAATTAAAAAAAAAGACCATGTGAGTACTTTTAGATTTTTGAACACCGTTAAATATGATACAACAGAAAAATAAGACTTTTTCTAAAAAAACTATTCAGTATTTAATACAACGTCATCTCCCAACACTACAGTAAGGCGGTGAAGAGTAGATCTCGAGTCCACACTGACGATCACACGTCTTACTTTTTGTAAACAAATATAGAAATAAAATTATAAAACATAAATCTATAAAAACCCTTAGGCACCATTTTACGTTTGCGTAATTTTATTGATTAATCTTAGTTATTTTATTTGGTGCTGCAAGAGTAAAAAATGATTTCATAAAATTATTTTGTATTCGATTAATATTGGCGTTTTAAAATAATTGAAAACCATAAGTTGGCGAGTGTCAAGTTGTCAAATGTCAACTTTGCCGCCGATCCCAAATATATATATAAATATAAACTAAATTTGCTAAATAATAAAATTGAATCGATTATTTAGAAAACGCTAACTTAATCAATTAACTATATTTTTTTCTAATGTATCTTTAAAGTATATTGCTTACTGTGTTGTGATTTATTATTGAGTAAGTATTATACATTAGGAAGTACTTTTAATAATTAACAAGTTATACCAATTATAAATAGGTAACTTTTTCGAAAACCTAACCAATATACACAAGGTTAATTATTTTATTTTTAGTCAGTTCAATAAATAGCATAAAACATACATTGTTTCAAAAATAAAATAAATCTATGATTTTTAGTACCTACTTACACGAATCTAATTTTTGTAGTAATATAATAGTAATATAATATTTACTTAATTATTCCATACTATAATGTTTGTAAGTTTGTATTTCTTAATTAGTATTTGCATTTCAGAACAAATTACTCCATTTTAAATAGTTATGGCTGAGACGCAAAACACAAACATTGACGAAATTGCATTGGAATGTGCAAGATTTATTGTTTGTTGTGAAGGAAGCAAAGCTTCTATTAAAAAAGCTGACATAATTACACATCTTGAAACATCACAAAACAAGCCTAGAGGTTTTTATAAACAAACAATTCAAAAAGCGCTCCAGAAAACGGATAATATATTAAAACATGTATGTATTATTTTTGATCGTTTTTAAAGTGTTATTTGCATACTTAGGGAATTGGAAACCATTTTTAGAAAATTTAACAACTGGGATGCAGCAGGATTCAAACCCACACCCCTTGAAAACCATCTAAGTGCTCTTATATTAAAATTCCTTATAAGTTAACAGTTTTCTTATGTATTTTACGTGCATTGCATGTCGAATAGCAACTATAACCAGTTTATAAACACAATTAGTAGTAGTGATGCATATACATGTAGGTGTACACTTCATAACTAAAAGTCAAAGCATTATTTAAATATATCATACATCAGTTTACCATGAGTTGCTACAATTTATTTTGTTTAAAGTAAATTGAGGTTATAAATATCCATTATGGTACAGTGGGGCAAGCTTTGCCTTTTTGGTGATGGCAAATCACATTTAATAATGGGGAATGACTATTTAAAATAATTTTCATTTCTCAATTTTCACTCTGGTTAGGCAAAGTGTGGGGTTGAGTTTTGCCGCTTAATACACAATTGTCTCTACCTAGCTTCTCTCTGACTTCCCTCCTGTGTTGGTAAAAGAATGAATCTGTTTATTTAAAATAATTTTTTTGCAAGATAAAATATTTTACATCTGATTTTAGGTATATGGATATAAATTGGTCTCAATTGCTAGTGATACATATATAGTTATTCTTAATGAACCATGTGAGACGAATGATTTATATAATGAAGATGAAAGAAGACTGTTGATAGTGACTCTCACACATATTTTTATGTCTGGCGGGTCTGTAGCAGAAGGTAAAAATATATTTTTGTTTTTTATATATTTGATGTTAAAAATTAAAGTTGCCATTGTGGGCATGACAGTGTCTAACTGTAAATAAGATTGCTTGTGGGTTCATTGCCTACTTGTGTAAATGAATATATTTACATATATTTTTACTTTCGTTGCCTTAATAAAACTAGAGGCCAGCCATGGCTTGTGGGCGCAAATATAATAATATAGCTTTTTTATTCCATGTTTCTGTTTACATTTTATGTATATGTTAGTATATTTATTGTTTTCTTAATCTAAGTTAGTTTGTGTTAGTTATTTTGCTAAAACATGGATCCCTTATGGGTAAAAGCCTCCCCCATCTTTTGCCATTCCTTACGGTCTTGGGCAATTCTTTTCCAACTCTTGCCCGCTACTTCTATTACATCGTCAGACCAGCGTTTCTTTGGTCTGCCTCTGGGTCTTCTGCCACATGGACCTTCCCAATTCGTTACAACCTGTGTCCACCTGTTGTCTTTATATCTCGCTACATGGCCCGCCCAGTTCCATTTTTGTTGCATCGCATATTGTAGAGCGTCTGTCAGCTTGGTTTTTTGTCTGATGTCAATGCTCTTGACTTTTTGTATTTTTCTTATCTTTAGAATACTCCTTTCCATATAGCGTTGACATGTAGTAATTTTGTTTCGTACTGTTTTTGTATATGTCCAAGTTTGGCTTCCATAGGTGAGTGATGGTAGTATGCATGTATCCATAACTATCTTTTTTAGATGTAAATTGTAGTCGCCTTTCAGTATTTCCTTGTGTGACCAGTACTTTTTCCAAGCTATGTTTGTTCTTCTGGTTACTTCCTCTTTATTATTTTCTTTTCTAAATGAAACTTGCTTCCCTAAATATGTGTAGTGGTCAACATATTGTATTGTTTTTCCTTAAATGTATGGGAATTTGAGTTTTGTTGGTCATTATTTTAGTTTTGGTCACATTCATTTGTAGTCCAACAGCGTTGCTTTCCTTGCTCAATTGACATAGTAGGTGTTCCATTTTTTTTGCTGTAACTGAGAAGATTGCTATGCCATCAGCAAATCTTAGATGGCTGAGTCTTTTGTTATTTATTACTAGCCCTTCGTTTTTCCAATCGAATTTTTGAAAGATTTCTTGGAGTACAGCAATGAACAATTTCGGTGACAGAGGATCCCCTTGTTTCATGCCTCTCTCTATAGGAAATTCCTCACCAGCACTTTCGAGCTTCACTGTGCTTTTACTTTGCCTGTATATGTCTTTAAGTATGTTGATGTACTTGATGTTTATGCAATTAGTTTCGAGCGCTGACCATATAAAATTATGTGAGATGGTGTCGAATGCTTTAGTATAATCCACGAAAGCTATGTAGAGTGGTTTGTTAAATTCATTATACTTTTCTATCAATTGCTCTATTGTGTGTATATGATCAGTGGTCGAAAAACCCGCCCGAAAACCAGCCTGCTCCACTGGTTGACGTGAGTCAATCAGGTGCGACAGTCTGCTCCCCAGTACTGATGCGAACAACTTGTATACACTCGATGATAAGCTAATCGGTCTATAGTTACCGATATCGAGAGGATCACCTCTTTTGTACAAAAGTGTAATATGTGATAAGCCCCATTGCTTCGGTATTTTTTCTTCTTTTAGTATCATGTTGAATAGGTGGGTCAGATGAGGAATTAGAATAGGAGCAGCTAGTTTCAGAGCGTCGTTGCAAGTGTTGTCTGGACCAGGACTCTTTTCAGATTTTAGTTTCTTTATGTGTAGAATTATTTCCTTCTCGTTGAATGGTAGCACCCGGTTATCATTATCGTCGACTCTGGTGTCACTGTTCTGGTAATTATCTCCTAACTGGTCGTCTTCATTTTGGTACAGTTTTTTGTAAAATTGTGTCGCATGCGTAAGTATTTCCTGTCTGTTCTTCGTTTTTTCCTGTCCATTATTCAACGCCTGTATCCAATCTTTGTATGTAATTAACTGTTTGTATGCCCTCTTTGAACTCTTGTACGTGGTTAAGTTTTTCTCTATGGTCTTTTGTTTATGAGTATTATAATCGTTCCGTATTGCTTTACTTGTTTCTTTAAATAATTTAGTTAGCTGTGTTTTAATTTCCTTAGTTTTATGATTTGTCGATATTAATTCTGTTCTTCTATTGATTAAATGTGGGCACAAAGTGTGACTGTAAACGCGACTGGTTGTGGGTTCGATTCCCCCTCGAGGAATATTTAATATATCAATTTTCTGCGCTCTAGTGTCGAGGCAAAGCGCGGCATTAAGTTCCAACACTTGACACGCCATGTCTCCAGAATTTGGCAGAAAATGTGGCACGGAGTGTCTAACGCTAGGTTCCCTCTGCTTACCGTGTTGTGTGCAGCAAAAACAGTGGAATACCATTTAAAGCAAAAAAAATCAACGTAAAGCTACCACCGGCTCAGAAAACAGTTGTGATGAGAAAAGCCAGCGAGAAACTCAACAGTTGCTCTTTTTAAATATAAAGATTACAATTTAATTATTTAATACAGGCTGGTAGCTGATAGGCTGGTAGCATTAAACACAAACCAGATTACTTCCACGCATTTTTATCCTATATTTCTATATTTTTAGATAAGATGATGTTGTTTCTGAAAAATGCACGATTGGTTCAAGATAATGATGATCAAAAAAAAAGGTTGCTGCTGACTAAAATTTTTACTAAACAGCTGTATTTAGAATATAAAAAGGTATGTTTATTAACTAAATCTCTAAAAAACATTTAGACCATTGTTTATTAACCATTTTTATGTCACAGCCCATGAAAAAATGAAGTAAGAAGTGTTGGGACCCCGTCACTATGAAAGTATAATTAATATTACTTTAAACTTTTATCCTTTTTCTTAGCTTCACGCTGTATCCTGCACACAGCAGAGTAATCAAAGGAAACCTAGTGTTAAGTCACATAACTTTTTATCATGAAGAAATTTAATTTAATAATTCAAATTTATTCTAAAAATACTTTAATAATTAAAGCTAAAAATGCGTGGAATTAATCTGAATAAGTCCAATACCGGTTAGCTACCATTGTATCAAATAATAAAATTGTAATTTATATATATGAAAAGAGCAACTGTTGAGTTTCTGGCCGGCTCTTCTCAGCAGAACTGCCTTCCGAGTCGGTGGTAGCTTTATGTACATTTGACGATTCAAAAGTGCTTACAAAAGCCTATTTGAATAAAGATATTTTGAATTTTGAATTTGTTTACAGCAAGGTGATGGCGACGAGAGTGGTTATGTATTTCAATGGGGCAAACGAGCTGAGCACGAAGTATCGAAGGAGATGTTACTCAAGAAAATGTCGGATGTGAGTACATATAAATTATGCCCGCGGCTTTGTCTGCGTGCAACTTAAAAAAAAATTCAAATTTTACAATGTTCATATCTTAAGTAAAATTAGTCTGATTTTTTTGTTTTTTTTTCATTAGCTATCTGCCAGTGAAAAAGTTTTTAATTCATTTTCAAAGATTAGCCGGAAAAAACAGACAGACAAACAGTCAAAATGAATTTACGTATACTTAGGTGTAGGGCCAGTCGTGGCGCAGTGGCACAAGCGTGTGACTGAAAACGACTGGTTGTGGATTCGATTCCCACTCGAGGAGTAGAAATATTTATTATTTCCATTTTCTTCGCTCTGGTATCGAGGCTAAGCGCGGCGCTAAGTTCCGCCACTTAACACTCAATGGGGGTGGGGAGTGTCTTAACACTAGGTTCCCTCTGCCTGCCCTGCTGTGTGCAGGATACAGCGTGAAAGCACGTGTAGAAATATAGCTAGCTTAAACATATTGTCCAAGTAGACATCGAATCTATAATCATCATGTGTTTAAAACCAGATTTAGGCGTTCCACTCCGTCGTTAAAGTATATTTGTATCCTTTTTTTTTTAGTTTATTTGGGTAAACAAACAGTATTACAGTGCATTTTGTTATGGCATTATAACAGAGTAAATAAAAGCAATACCAACACCGATTACCACAGCTTACTAAGCATGAGTAAACAAATAATCGGCTGGGCAATTTAAGACTCTTGTGGAATCACTAACATGATGTAAGAAAAGAAAAAAACAAGGAAAACAACTTATATTAATAAATATTTTGCATATTTTTAATGTAAACCGTCATTTAGTCACTTTAAAGTTCGAATCCGTAATTATTAAATAGAAGTATGATATGTAAAACATTTTTAAAAAACCCAACAGGGTTTGAACCCGCTCCTCTTGTTTAATAACCGCTCCCTGATCGCGTACGCCATGCGTTCTGCTACCAGCTGCGTCGGAATTCTTATACGCTTATTACAACTTATTTATGTTGTTAGTATCTCTGTAGAGAGATGCGTACGGTATTCAGGTGGCGCGGGTTCGTATGCCGCTGCGTTCAAATTTTTATACGTTTTCTAAATGTCTTTTTGAAGCATCTATATACCACAGATAAGGTATATCTGTTTCTTAAGTGTTATTAAAAAAAATATCAGGACTCAATCATTTCATTCTAGTAAGTCCTACATTATAGTAAGAATTTTTGTCTTCCCCACTTTCCGCCGAATTCGGAGGCATTGCGTGCTATGTGGCGGAACTTAACGCCGCGCTCTGCCTCGACACCAGAGCGAAAAAAATAGAAATAATAAATATTTCTACTCCTCGAGTGGGAATCGAACCCACAACCAGTCGCTTCATAGTCACACTTTGTGCCTCTATGCCACGACTGGCCCCACAGTTTTTATTCCCCTGATATACATAAAACTCTTTTTTTTCAGGCATTAGAAAAGCCAGTTGAGTATTGGAAGGTTCAGTTAACGGCAGCTACTTCACAAAATATACAGGAAAATTATTAATGAAATGTCATTTAAATAGACATTGGCTTGGGAGCGGGTTCAAATCCTAAGGCAGTTCGTGTGTTGGAAACTGAATGTATGATTGCCTGGTTTTTTGTATGAAATAAAATTAAGATTGATCGGTTTCCAAAAGGGGCGGATTCGAATCCCGATACGTTTATTTTTTTATATGTTTCTGGTCTCAATTAAAACATAACAAAAATTAATAATAAGTTTTAAAATAGTCAAAAAGACCAAAAATTCTTTATTGATTTTCAGAATAAATAGGAGATAATGGATATTATATATTTTTTTATTATGAGATTAATGTTAAGTGAATAATATCATAATATTGTAAATAATTTGAATAAAAAATAAAAGTATTATTTTTTGTGTCTTGTTTTATTTTCTGTAACTTTAAATTCTGTAACTTTAAAACATTCTTAAAATTTTATTTATAAATAAATAGTCTAATAGATTTTAATTATAGTAGTATTAAGTACTAATATAATAAAATCAATATCTTTAACCTATAGTACATTGCACCGCCTACTATCATATTATACAATTCCTACATCCGAAGTTTACCTGGAAGAGATCGCTTTAAGCGATAAGGCCGCCTTGTTGCTCATTTTTTTCTTATTATTTCTTGTATATGTATCTCTGTAATTGTATGTGCAATAAATTATATTTTGTTTGTTTGTTATGTTTATAGTAGAAGCGGTCTTATCCACTACTATAGCGGTAATGCCATCCACACCCCGTTCCTATCCTTAAACAAAAAAATATATCAATTTTTAGTAGTAAGAAATATATGTAATAAATAGATGTAAGAAATTGTAGTAGTTATACACTTATAATAAATTAAGTTAGGTTACGTTTAATATTCATATCATAAATTGTATAAAATGGAAACAGGCAACTTCAATTTTGTAATAACTGGACACTTAGGGTATATTCTTTAAGTCTTAGTTTTAAATACTTAAATTGCAAACAAAAAATGTATTTATATTTTTTTTTTTTTTTTTAGCTTCACGCTGTATCCCGCACACAGCAGGGTAGGCAGAGGGAACCTAGTGTTAAGACACTCCGTTCCCCACGCACCGCCGAATTCGGAGGCTTGCGTGTTAAATGGCGGAACTTTACGCCGCGCTTTACCTCGACACCAGAGCGAAGAAAATGGAAATATAATTTCCACTCCTCGAGTGGGAATCGAACCCACAACCAGTCGCTTACGCCACGTTTGTGCCACTGGGCCACGGCTGGCACAAATGTGTTGTATATGATAAAAGAAGAATCATGTTAAAAAAGGTACAGACCTTATGTCTGTAGTGGGATAAAATAGAATTATAAAAAAAAAAAATAAACCTATAGTCTGTCTGTCGATGCCTTAAGATATATGTATATGTCCGTAAACGGCACAGGCTATCATATATCGAAAATATGTTAGAATAGGTACAGTTTATCAAAATTCTTTGCATTTTAATCTGGAGATACTTGAGACCATAAACTACACATTTTGCTTTTGGTGTACGACAGGTTAAACATAAATATATGGTAAAATCCTATTTTCTTTTTACCAACTTAAGTGGTAAACATCCGAACAATTTAGTTTTTAAATTAACCTAATAAACTTTTACCGTAGCCTTTGGAAGTAAAACCTAAGTTTGACCGAGGAGTTAATTCAAAATGTATCAAAGAACATATATTTAGAATATAAAAAAATAAAATAAACAATTAAGAAAAATTACTTAGTAAAAATACTAAAAATCAGGTAAGCGACGGTTTTTATTGATTCAAAATGGACTGAAATGACGAAAAAATATTTAAAATGTCAGAGATTTAAAGTGTCAAATGACGTCATAATTAGCGCCATCTTTATTATTTTTCGCATTTCAAATCAGCCGGGGTGTTGTCAGAAAAATAAAAATATATAAATCTTTTATTTAAAATTATTTATTAATTTATATTCCTTAAAAATATTATACATAAAGATAAGGTGTTAAAGCCACATTTCTAAAGATAATAAAAAAAACAGAAATAACGAAAGAATTGAATCTTTTGCAAAGACGGTGTGGGAGTGAAATTTAAAAAGTCAGTTGTCATAAAACGAACTATATACAGCTTTTGATTAATAATTATTATTTATCAATATATAATCATTTAAAACTATTAATTCGATTTATTAATTAAGTACATATTAAATAGTTTAGGATCTCTACTTGTAGGTGCGGTCCATGTAAGCTTTCACGTTGGGGATGGTAAAGACGGCGTCGGCCACTTGCTTGAAACTTGGGTACCGTTGCTCTAAGTCGGGCATTTGAAGCATTGTTTTAAGATGAGATAACTTCCCAGCGAAGATGAAGTCGGCCCATGTGAGCTGTAATAAAGAAAATTGTATTAATATCTGATTCAAATTGATTCTCTGATTATTAAACTTACGTCTTTTATTTTTGAAAAGAATATAACTTTTGTATTTTGACAAGAGAAACTATTAGTTGCTGCGATGGTTACCACAACCATATCACGGCAAAGTTGAGTTCTATTGGACACTAAATATGCAAGCGGAGAATAGTATCTTGAAGGTTAAGTTCTCTCTTCTTATTATGTATGGTATATGCGAGAGAAATATCAAACGTGTGTAAAGAAAAAATAATACTGAAATAAGGCAGTAATAACTATGGCCATAGAAAGCTGAAATTCTACTTTCTTCAAGTGAGTAAGAAAGTACTAAGCACTAAATTCGATGTTTGTGGATTCGATTCCCATTCGGGGAAACGATTAGATTTAAATTATTTTTATTTCCCTGCTCTGGTAAGACAAAGCGTGGTGTTGTGTTCCGCCACTCAATACTCCGAATGTTTCAAACGAACGGAAAGTGGGATGCGGAGTGTTTTTACACTAGGTGTAGGTGAGGCTGAAAATAAAACTCACTTTTCCATTGGCAATATGTCCATTGTTCTTCTTGATGATCTCATCCAGTTTGCCCAACCACACCGGGTAGATAGTCGCGCTGTGCTCCTTGTGCTTCTTCTCTTTGAGGACTGGGTCTTCCTCGTAGTGGGCGGACGCCGCCTCTGATGGTGTAAGGAATTATATTTAGAACAAAAAAAATATTAGGATTTTTAAATATTTTTGTTAATAAAGAACTTTTGTTTAATTTGGAGATCTAGTGGCAGAAAAATTGCACTGTAGTCAAATAATTACATTCAAAGTAAGAAGTTATTATTTTATTTTTTTTAACGTCAATCTATTAACTACCGGATGCAGATTCAAGCTTAACTCACGTTTTATCTGTCGCGGGTAAGTTATTTGCACAACAACATTTCTTCCACTCCTAAAATAATTTAAAGTAAACGAAGCTGTAGGCAATAAGCTATATGTATTTGAGACTTACTTAGACGAAGGTCAGTTATGAATTCAACGTTCTGGTCGATTTCAAAATCTTCTTCGATATCTTTGCCGCCGAGTCCGAACCTGCGACCGAGGTAGCGGGAAATGGCGAGACTTTGCGCGTACTTCTTGCCATCGATTTCCAATACTGGTATACTGCCGAAGGGAGTGGCTGCAATACAAAATACGGGTTAGCATGACAAGCTGTCAAGACAAGCTGCTAGGGGGTGGAATTGAACCCCCGTAATCAATTTTTTTGCAGATTTATGCATTTTCCGCCATAGCGGGGTAGTCAGAGACGACCCAGTGTCAAAATACTCCGTCATCTACTTTGTGTCCGAAGTTGAGTGGCGGAATTCAACGCCATGCTTTGTCTGTAGTACCAAAGCGAAGAAATGTTTTTTTTTTTATATAAGCATAAACATTTTCCGAGTTCCGGGTGGGAGTTGAACCCATTGTTCAACCATATACACATTTCAACACAGTTCAACTGTAGTAGTCATTATCAAATTTTATTACTTGAAAAATGTCAACACGCAACCCTCCGAATTCGGCGGAAAGTGGGGAACGGAGTGTCTTAACACTAGGTTCCCTCTGCCTACCCTGCTGTGTGCGGGATATAGCGTGAAGCTATTTTTTTTTTTTTTAAAATGTCAACGTGTTTTTTTATTGAAAAACATCACATAGTTAATTGTTAAATGACATATTGGTGCTGTCTATAATTCCTCGTAAGTATTTCTATTTTATTATTTAACTATATTGAGCTATATTCTATAAATTTATTGAAAATTCTAAGTAAATTAAAATGTTTATCCAAACTACAGTCAGTTTCCACTCCTCGAGTGGGAATCGAATCCACAACCAGTCGCTTTACCAGTCACTTTTGTGCCACTGCGCCACGACTAGCCTCAAGCTGGCTGGGTTAAGAGATTAAATGTCATTTTTTTATACGTTTTCTAAAAATGTCTATTTCAATTTCGTAAGTGTGTCAATAGCACTTTAAAATGTTAAAAGTATTTAATAAATAGCATTCTCTCTTGCCAAACGAATTTTCGTAGAATAATCTTTGGGTAGCAGAAATTTGTAAAAATCTCTCTACAGAGATGCTAACAACAAAAATAAGTTGTTACAAAAAGTGTATAAGAATTTTGACGCACCCAGTAGTAGAATGCATGGTTTAGCAGTCTCTTGTACGGTATACAACGGGCGCGGGTTCGAAACCCGCCGCGTTCAAATTTTTATACGTTTTCTAAATATGTATTTTTCAATTTTCTATGTAAATAACACATTAAAATGTTAAAAGAGATTAAATCTGTTTACTAACTTGGTTTAATAGCAGGCCAGTCTTCGAAGGTGATACGGTTGTCCACGAACTCTTCTCCGCTGTAAGCGAGCAACAGCCTGGGTGGCTCTCCAAGGGACCTGATGTCTCTGAAGTAATTGTACACGATTTTCGGCATTTTGCTGGAAGAAAACGATGTTTTTTATTAATAATCAATAAAGGAATATAATTTAATTTACATGGAATATAAGATCCTTCCTACAAAAGTATATATCATGAAATGCAAGATTTATTTCTAAGTCATGTATAATAGCTTCACGCTGTATCCCGCAGACAGCAGGTTAGGCAGAGGGAACCTAGTGTTAAGACACTCAGTTCCCCACTTTCCACCGAATTCGGACGCTTGCGTGTTAAGTGGCGGAACTTAACGCCGCGCTTTACCTCGACACCAGAGCGAAGAAAATAGAAACATAATTTCCACTCCTCGAGTGGGAATTCAACCCACAACCAGTCGTTTACAGTCACACGCTTGTGCCACTGGGCCACGACTGGCCACATGTATAATAATGTATCTATATAATATTAATAATGACAATAAAAAATATTCTAAAGTTTCTAACAAAATTAGAAGAATACAAAATATTTAGTAAAAAAATTCATGGCAACCGCAGATTATAGAATATTTTTGGCAAACAATACAAAAAAATAATTTAACTTAATAATAAATACTCAATAATTGAGTACTTATGCAAAACTTATCAGCAGAGCAAAAAATATAACAGATAATCAATAAGATAATAATTAAATGATTAGAAAATACTTACATTGATTTAAATTTCGAGTTGAAACGTTAGCACACCTCCAAATGAGATCACACACTGACGAAATTAATGATACTGAGTCAGTCTTCACTAAATGTATATATATGTATTCGTGAACCTAAAACAGGTAGTTTCCGATAAGATAAAACTTCAATCTTTTTCCTTTGCTGTAATATATCTTATCTTTTGAAAGTAATGATTACATGTAGAGTCATTTATTGAGTAGATTAACCATTTATCTATTTAGTAAACGAATTTATTTGAATGTAATGATTATTTTTTAACAATATGTAATGATTACTTTAATTAATTGTTAATGGGTTTAATTCTTTTTTATTAATTTACAAGTGCTATAACATAATATGATATTATATATATATTCCGAATACCGTTTCGACTTTGAACTCGTATTTAGTCGAAAATATATTTTTTTAAATTACATTTTAAGAGAGAGAGAGAGAGAGAGAGAAAATCTGTTGAGACATTCGGTTCTCTTCGTTCCGCCACAAAATCGAGACGTTAAGTACATAAGTGGCGGAACTTAACACCACGTTTTATCTAGGTACCAGGGCAAAGTAATGAAAATATTATATAACCATTCCCCCGAATGAAATCGAACCGACAACCATCCCGTTTACAGTCAGACGCTGTTCCAATACGGAAAGATGACCTTGAAATTAATTTATAAGAAGTATATAAAAAGTTTTGACATTTGTATGCGGCAGATGTGTGAAGCTAACAAAAACTGGTTATACGAACCTGTTTTATTAGCTTGACTGGTGTCTGTCTATCTTTATATCTACTGGGATCCTTGAAGCGTCCCCTTTTAAACTCATATTAGTGTGTGCTACATATATTTTTTTAAATTTATATCTACTAATAAATTAAATGTGTGTCTATTTAAAATATTAAAGTAACCGTTTTTACTTTATACATACGTATTTACTATATGTACACGATATATATACAAAATTGATTGTCTGTTTCGGTTAATATTTAGAAGGGCTGGATCGATTTTGATTAAACTTTCACCGAAAGGTAGGTGATGTAATCAGACTACTTTTATATTAGAATTATATATTTTTTGTTATATTTCATGTATGTTAATATATTTCTTGGTCATTATTATAAAAAAAAAACATTGGTTTTCTGCCTTCTTAAGTAAGTTTGGTAAATTACACATTGCTCTTATCATTTTCGTAAACCTCCTTCATGTGTTGATAATTGTCATATAGATAAATTATTAAATTACTAGCCCTGGTTTAGGCAGCAATATGTGTCAGCCGCGGTATGAATTATCAATTTAAACCGTAACGAAATAAAAAAATAATGTTGTATGTTCCCAATTTTTTTTAATTAATGCGTAGTTAAAAGAAAATCTTACGATATACTATACTCGTATACCTATTAAGAAACAGAACTTCTGTAAAAAAATAACGAAATCTATAAAATCGTTTCCAGTCGTGACCCAGTGGCACAAGAGTGTGACTGTAAACGACTGGTTGTGGGTTCGATTCCCACTCGAGGAGTGGAAATTATATTTCCATTTTCTTCGCTCTGGTGTCGAGGTAAAGCGCAGTGTTAAGTTCCGCCACTTAACACGCAAAGTGGGGGACGGAGTGCCTACCCTGCTGTGTGCGGGATATAGCGTGAAGCTATAATAAAATAAAAAATAATAAAATCGATCTCAAATG
This sequence comes from Dryas iulia moderata, assembly GCA_019049465.1. Taxonomy (NCBI): domain Eukaryota; kingdom Metazoa; phylum Arthropoda; class Insecta; order Lepidoptera; family Nymphalidae; genus Dryas; species Dryas iulia. The sequence goes on along the minus strand of CM032431.1, from coordinate 12,086,737 downwards.
ACGACGGAATCTTATTACACTATTTTTAGCTATTTCTTGTCGCTAGATGTACTTGAAACCAACGTAGCACAAAGAGACAGTTTATGGTAGTAGATACAAGGTAGTGGGTTCAATTCTTATTCGGAACAATAGTCAAATTATAACCGTTTTCATTTCTCCGCATTGACGAACAAAACGAACACGGCGTTGAGTTCCGCCACTGGCTGTGGTTCTGTCCTGACATTAATGCCTCTTTGATGATTAATCTACTTCATAATAAGGTTATATTTTTTTTTTTATTTTTTTTTTAGCTTCACGCTGTATCCCGCACACATCAGGGTAGGCAGAGGGAACCTAGTGTTAAGACACTCCGCTCCCCACTTTCCGCCGAATTCGGAGGCTTGCGTGTTAAGTGGCGGAACTTAACGCCGCGCTTTACCTCGACACCAGAGCGAAGTATAATTTCCACTCCTCGAGTGGGAATTGAACCCACAACCAGTCGTTTACAGTCACACGCTTGTGCCACTGCGCCACGACTGGCCACAACCTTAGCTTAGGCTTAGTAGGGTTATTACGAAGAATAAATTGTGAAATTGCCAAAAAAAAACAAAATAAAATTCACTATTCAAAACTAGCAAATCTAATGTCCTTGACAGTGATCTTACTAAATTTAAACGGTTTCTCTTAGTTATTGAACAAGGTTATTTTATTTAAACATGTTTGTTACTGAAGCATTTGAGTCATGAGATAATGACGTAGTTAGTTGCCGAAAAACAGCAAGTCATGCTCCATCAAAATTTATGCTTAATAATAATACTTGTATCTTTATGCATGTAACTCTATCGTTTTACCAAATTGAATAAGCTCTTCATATATTTCTTAACATTATATTTCTTGTCAGATACTGTAATATGATAAGATGTGATTAATAGATTACCTGGTTTTTAGTAAGGATTTAAGAAATGGTTGAACGAGAAATCGTTTTATAACAGGTTAAAAAAATCTTTATTATTTACGTTTGACAGTAAGCGCAATTGTTATTGTTGGTCTGGGTTCGATTCCCACTGGGGAGTCAGAAATTAATTTATTAAAACATACAATGTTACGAATTTGGGCGAAAAGCGGAGACTGTCTTGACATTAGATTCTCTCTGACTATCCTAAGAATAAAACGTAACTACTTATCTACTACATATATTAATGTTCATAGTAATATGTATCATTAATTTATTATAAAGGGCCAGAATATACTGGCCAGTACATAAGGGGCCAGTCGTGGCACAGTGACACAGACGTGTGACTTCAAAACGACTGGTTGTGGGTTCGATTTCCACTCGAGGATCGGAAATATTTAATATTTTCATTTTCTTCGCTCTGTTACCGAGACAAAGCGCGGTGTTAAGTTCCGCCACTTAAAAATGCCTCCGAATACGGCGGAAAGTGGGGAACGGAGTGTCTTAACACTAGGTTCCCTCTGCCTACCCTGCTGTGTGTGGGATACAGCGTGAAGCTAAAAAAATATATATATTATTAAAATTATCATTCTATTCTTGAAGTCATGAAGTCTAAATTTGACTTGTTTATTCAAGCAACTAATTAACTAAGGGAATTTTGCCATTAATTTCGAATTGTAATTACAAATTATCAACAAAGATGATAATAATTACAGATTACACTTACGATAAAATATATTAGAGATCAATTATCCAACATACTTTTTAATTTAATTAATTATTTTGAAATAAAACTATTTTATTCATTTGGCAGTTGTGGTTTCGATTCCCACGAAGGAGAGGAAATATTTAATATTTCCATTTCCTTCGCTCTGGTAAGTGTGGCAAAGCGCGGCGTTAAGTTCCGCAACTTAACACGCAATGCCTCCGAATTCGGTGGAAAGTGGGGAACGGAGTGTCTTAACGCTAAGTCCCTCTTTAACCGAATTAATCACCCTGTTCTCCAATGTCGTACTAAAACATTGCGTGTTGAAGGACGGTACTCAACGCCGCTCTTTGTCTTCTTACCGGAGTGGATAATTGTTACCCTGAATGGGAATCGAACCCAAAATAAATCGCGAGTACGGTCACACGCTGTCCCGCAGCGCCATGACAGCGCAATAGTTTACGAGGAGATAACTTTCTAAAATTGATTGATCCTAATGATTGATTTGATTGATTGATTGATTCCTGATCACACAATACGGAAAAACCTTCAATTCGCTCTACTAAAAATATATGTAAGCATAGAAACTGTATCAATACCTAAATAAATAGACCTAAATGTCATACTGTAGGCAAAATTGTTTAAACAGCTTGCCTCAAAAAATTACAAAAGCATAATTATAGATTTATTCTTGCACAGAATAATCTAGAACAATGAATTTTAATATTAAATTGCTTATTCATATTAAAGAGATTACTCCTTATTTTATGATAGAGAAGTTTTTTTGCTGCGTAACGATTTACGATTACGATTACTGTGACACGATAAAGCTATTTCATATATTGTACTTATATAATTTTATCATGTTATCTAAGATAAAAACAGTGCTTGTTCATATGGGAAACTTTTTTATTCAATTACGGAAATTGCCTTATCATTTAGGCCAGGGGAAATTCGGGGCTCTTCGTACGCGTGGCATGTGCCACGTATGAATGTTCATACAATTGTTAAAATTATATTATGTAAGAAGTAAATGTTAATAAAATTAAGTAAGCCACTGTGAAGCCATCATAGTTTCACGTCATTTGCACCGCTGAGAGTGACTCTTGTTTTTTTTTGTTTTTATCCTTTGTAAGTATTTTTTTCATCAAAGATTATGTAAATATACTAGATAGTATGTGCTTTACTGCCGAGACATCTATTTTGAATATAATGAAAATAGATTATTATTGATTTTGAAAGAAAACCGAACACTTTCGTGCAGAACCTATACTGCGCCATTGCCGACATGTTTATGTATATATTATAATATCTACTATAAATTTATATTTTAAATTTATCTGGTATCGAGGCAAAGCGCGGCGTTAAGTTCCGCCACTTAACACGCAATGCCTCCAATCTCGGCGGAAAGTGGGGAACGGAGTGTCTTAACACTAGGTTCCCTCTGTCTGTACTGCTGTGTGCGGGATATAGCATGAAGTTAAAAAAAATATATATTGTCTTGACTAGACAAATCGGAAGATTCGTACAAATTTTAGATTAAGCTTAACTCATATTTTTACAGCTAACATTTAATATACTGAATCAACGCTTTTTTTAAAATTGATCTATAATAAATATACTAGTACTTTACACAAACAAATTCAATTCTAATAATTACTATGACAATAATAATGAAAAAACAGTACGAATGGTCCCCACCTTCCCCTATATCACGTTAATGTTAATTCATTTTCAGTTGTTATTTGACGGAGGTTTCTCTATTCTTTAAGCAGAAATTGTGACTTGCATGTGGAAAACTAGAAACTTCTAATATCTATATAAAAACACTTAAAAAACATTGATCACTATCGATGGTTCTTTATTAAGTTCGACCACAGTGTATAAATTAATATTAAAATTATTATAGTATAAATTGAATTTAATAATCACTAAATAATATGTGTCTGCAAAGGAATTAAGAATTTACAAAATAAAAAAATTGACATTTGAAAAAAGATTGAATGAAAAAAATAATTTTATTACGTGTCGTTTTAAATTAAAAAAAAAAGAATTACTGGAATATTTGAAGTAATATTTTTATTATAATTATTAAGAAATAAAATCTTCTAGAGTTTCTTTTTTCAAAGAAATATTGGGCGAGCTAATTATGGTCTGTATAGGACATTAAAGGTATTGCCGTTTTATCCTTCTGTTAAGCAAATGTCCCTCTGCCTGTCTGTTATGCATTTACAGCTAATCGGAATTCGGCATAAGAATAGTTCGTAATTATGCAGCTTGAGGGCTTCTCCGAAAAATGACGGGAATTTTTTTTGCCCTCTGGGGTTGCATTCATTGGAGCTTCATTGGGACATAATGAAGAATATTTCATGGGGGGAGGCTGACATTTCCTATAATTTCCCATAAATTCTGGTATTTAAAGTTTTTGCAAATACTTCAGAAAATCTCTCGTATACTTCGATAGTTGCCTTCGGACACACACACATATACTTGCAAACGATTAAAAACACGCACATACTGGTGTACACACGTGCACACACACCCACACAGAGTAACAAAAAAAAATATTTTTCTAAATCAAAAAAGGCTATTTTTATGAAATCAATACCGATAGTGTTGAAATAGGATATGTAAGTTTATTAAATATATAAACTGCTTATATTTAAATATATAAACTGCTTGACCTATTTCAACTGATTTGCTGAAGTTGAAAAAAGGTCCAATATAGGCAATTTTTGAGCAATAACCAATCCCTAAGGAGTTAGTATAGGGCATGAAAATTGAAGTACTCGTGGGCAAAGTCGAGAGCAGGTCGTCTTTATTAATTTTATATTTAGTTAGTTGTAAATTTTAAGTTTGTTGTATTTGTAAGTATTTTATATCAAAATGAAGATATTTTTTAATTATTAGCTAAATAAAAACATATTCATTTTGAATAGATCTTTGCATTGTGGAGAGAAACTAACAAGTGACAATATACTTCGTTTCCAATGAAGGACATTACGTGCATTTTTGAAGGTTATCTTATCATTGTACAAATTTATGTAGGTTAGTAGTAGGTACTAGTAGGGCTGCCAACATTATTTCGTCTCAAAAAAATATGTAGGCTTCAAAACATACAGTATTTTAATGTTCTGAAATATTAACGTAGAAAAAATATAAAACAGTGTAAAATATATTTTTTACTTATTAATTTTCAAAAAAAATCTATACTTTTTGCCCTCCTTGCTTTTTTAAGCAGTTTTTGATGTCCAATAAAGCTTTCGTGGTACCTAAAAATTGTGATTTCTCCAATTTTATCAGTATTATTGTACAAAATGTAAACATTGTAATGAAATATACTACTTTCGTGTACAATGTATTTAGCTAACTGTATAAAGTACAAAGTCCTGAAACACAGTACAATACTATATGTTACAGTACAATTGGCAACCCTAGCTAGGTGGTAATTCCTCCGTCATATACCTATCTATATATGCAAATGACAAAGCGTTTTAACGTCAGTGTACGGCTGATCTCGTACTGATCTCACGTATATATAAAATGTGAGTATGACTTTATAAATAAATATTTTTTTCATGCTTGTCTTTTATTATTACATCTTTTGCTTAAAAATAAATATTTAGGTATATTTAAGATGACATCATTTGACATAATTTTAAATATGCTTAACTGACATATGCCTAAATAACATAATTTGACAGATGCAGATTGAAAATATTAAAATAATCATAATAATACTAATTAATGTTTTCCTTATATAATCTTATTATTAAATTCTAACATATTAATAATTGACATGTTGTTTAATGATATATTTAAGCGTTAAAAGAAATGCTATTAAAAATGACAGCTATTCGCTAATATTCTGTGTATTAAAAAATAAAACTGTCATCGCAAAGTCTGATCTAATTTTAAAATTTAAAATAACAATTTTTAATCTTCAATTAAGAAAAATAGATATTTAAAAAATATTATTAAAAATTTTAACAATTATTATTTCACGTATATTTTATTTTTAAAATTATTGACTTTTCAGTACAATGCCAAAAATAGTATATCACTATTATCCAGTGAAGTCTCTAGGAGAGGCCCCTAGACTGCTCCTCGCTTACGGAGGTGAGGGATTCGAAGACAATCGCATTTCTGGTGACGTATGGGCCGCTTTTAAACCACGTAAGTAAAATAGCCATTATTTTTGCTTTAAAATATTATTTAACATTGAGGTCATCATGGCGTAATGGGACAACGCTTAACTGAAACGTGATGTTTGTGTGGGTTCGATTCCTACTCGCGAGAACGATTCTATTTAAATTTTGATATTTTCGATCCGCTAACTAAGATAAAAGCAGCGTTAAGTACCGCCACTTAACACGCAATGTCTCGATTTTGGACGGAAAGAGGAGAACGGAATGTCTTGACACTAGGTTCCCTCTGACTACCCCGCTATGTCGGCAAAATCGTGAAGCTTCTTAATTAACATTTCCACTTTGCATCCGAATTCGCTACATTGCATATTGAGTGGCGGAATACAACACCGCGCTTTGTGTTTGTGGAGAGACTGTATAGAATTGTAGGACCACAATTTAAGCTAATTAATAATATCAAGATTAAATTAATAATATCAAGGGCTTTAAGCAAATTTAAGTATTATTATTTTGTACAGTTTTCAATATCAGAGAAAGGCGAAAAAAAAAACGAGTAGAATCGTACCCACTCGTATTTTTAGGCATAGTCATGTTTTATTACAGCGTTGAGTATTGTCTTATATCTACTTGATTAAATTGATAAAAATTATAAGTGGGTACGTGGATTATTATGGATATATTAGACTAGTTGTGCTCGCGACTTTGTTCGGGTGGCATTTATAAAAAAAGTTGTTTTAAAATTGTTTAGACACACAGATTTTACGATAATGTAAACAAAGAAACATTATATAAACACTAGCGGACAGTTCACGGCTTCGCCGTATGAACTACAACGTTGTTTTCAACCTTCGGAGGTAGATTTTTGAAAAATAAGGTGGCCTATGTTTTACCTTGGATTATCAACTATGTATATTCCAAAATTTATTACAATCGGACAAGCGGTTTAGATTTTTCAAATAAAGTTTTATCCCCTATTTCAACCCTGTAGAGGTTGATATTTGAAGATAAGTAGCCTATGTTTGACGCTGAATTATTTACTACTGGCATTCTAAATTTCAACCGAATCCGACCGTGCCTTGAAAGCGTGATAACAAGAAACATACAGACTTTCGCATTTATAATATAAATATGGATACACTCTAATTTTAGTTATTTGTATAGATTAAGTTCATATAATAGTTTCTATGAGGACTCTCAATTTCTTCTTCTATTCATCTCTCTGTAACTATCTTTAATTCAAAGAAATCTTCATGACGCAGTGGGACAGCATTCGACGGTAAATGATATGGTTGTGGGTTCGATTCTTATTAAGAGTACATTCTTCGGTTTAAAGACATTTATTTCTCAAAAAGAACACAAAAGTTCACTTATAATAAGAAATTACAATCATTTTTCTTGAGGGTACATTTAAAAGTCTGCCTTATGAATAATATACAGTAAAATAAAATGTTGCGGGTAGTAATATTACACAAACATGTTTAGGTAGGGGTTACATTAACCTATAAATTATTTTGCACATATTCCATTACACGTTTTTTGAATATAGGAAAATTCTTGCTATTAATGATTAAGTCTGATAGTTTATTATAAATTTGAACTCCTTCAAATAAAATGTTTTTCTTTCCATAGTTGGTTCTGGTTTTTGGAAGTTCTAGTTTATTACGTTTTCTAGTGTGGTATGTATGTGTTTTTTTATGAAAGTGTAATTGTGAATGTGTTTTATTTGTTATTATTTTTCTAATCAACATGCAGGTTTTTAAAGTGTATAATTATTTAATCAATTGATTTATATTAAGAATTTTTGTTTTTTTGTATAATTCAACGGATGGCGTCATATAATCATATTTATAAAGAACTTTAATAATTTTATTTTGTAAGGTTTGTAATGACTTTATGTTAGACCTCGCAGCAGTTCCCCATATTTCAATAAGATATTCGATATGAGGTTTCACTAAAGAATTATAAATAATAGGACGAATTTTATTAGGTATACATAAAGAAATCTTACGTAGTGCTCCTATCAAAGGGGATATTTTACTTTTAAGATGACCAATATGGTATTGCCAGGTTAACTTGTTATCCATTATAAGACCTAAATATTTTTCATGATCAGTTTTATTTATTGGCTCGTTAAAAATTGTTAGTCGGTCATGATTTGGTATATTTTTATTTTTAGGCGCGAAGATCATATATGATGTCTTTTTGGTATTAATAGTTAATAAATTAGAAACACACCATTCGCTAATAACATTTAAATCACGCTGAGCTACGTCAATTATATTGTTAATGTTATCACCAAAGTAAAATAAGCTTGTGTCATCTGCATTATTGTGTATTATTCTTCGCTCTGGTGTCGAGGTAAAGCGTGGCGTTAAGTTCTGCCACTTAACAAGCACGCCTCCGAATTCCGCGGAAAGTGGGGAACGGAGTGTCTTAACACTAGGTTCCCTCTGCCTGCCCTGCTGTGTGCGGGATACAGCGTGAAACTAAAAAAAAAAGAGAATATAGTGTCAAGCCACTCCGCTCTCATCTTTCCGCTTGAAATCGAGATATTGCGTATTGAGTAGTATTACACAACTGCAGCAAAAATAACATTTTAAGTCCAATCACTCTTCCAAATGGAGATTGAACCTACCACCATCGCGCTTACAGTCAGATGCTCTTCTACTATACCATTATGGCCTAATTTTTTACGTTTGTATTTTTTTTCTTTTCAGATTCTCCTTTCGCTCAGTTACCAGTATTAGAGATCGATGGTAAGCAATATGCTCAGAGCATAGCCATTGCGCGCTACCTCGGACGCAGGTACGGAATCGGAGGACAAAATCTAGAGGAAGAATTCGAAATTGATCAAAATATCGAGTTTCTCCTTGATTTTCGCCGAAGTGAGTGTATAAAATTGTTATTTAAAAGCTATAGTTATATTATGATAGTTTTTATTTTCATATATGTATGTAGGAGTGATAAACATAAAATAAAGAGAACCTAGTGACAAGACACTCCGTCTTTCATTTTGATTTGTTCATGGTTCAATAGCGGATCTTAACGCCCCTCTTTGTCTTAGGTAACAGAGATGAGAGATCATATTGTAAAACTATATTTTAAAAAGGACAACTATTGAATTTTTCGCCGGCTTTTCTCAGCAGAACTGCTGTCCGAGCCGGTGATAGTTTCCGGTAGGAATGACAATATCCACTGACATTTATTTTTATCGATGATTCATCCATCTTCTATTATCCTGTTTGAATAAATAATTTTAATTATAATTTACACTATCGTACAAAGTGACGTACACGCTTATTAGCACCGCGTATTTTACGCGTTGCAGATGCACAATTACGATTTTCTAATATTATTTATAATAAAAGCGAAATGGGAGAACGAAATGTCGAATTTTAACTGTTATTCAATCAGTTATCATTATGTTAAATCTTTTTAAGAAAAACTTATTTTTATTGTAATATAACATTTTTTGTTTAAATTTTCAGAGGCAATGTCCGTACATTACGAATCTGATCAGGAAATAAAGGAGAGGAAGCACAAAGAATACAGCAAAGAGGTTTACCCGTGGATGTTAAAAAAACTGGATGAAATTATCAAGAAGAACAATGGCCATTTGGCGAATGGAAAAGTATTTTTTTCAGCTTTACCCCTTTATCCGCTAGTCAGAGAGAACCATTTTTTTAACGTCAGGAAATGTGACACGTGGCCTGTCGTGGCCCAGTGGCACAAGCGTGTGACTGTAAACGACTGGTTGTGCGTTCGATTCCCACTCGAGGAGTGGAAATATTTAATATTTCCATTTTCTTCGCTCTGGTGTCGAGGTAAAGCGCGGCGTTAAATTCCACCACTTAACACGCAATGGCTCCGAAATCGGTGGAAAGTGGGGAACGGAGTATCTTAATACTAGGTTCCCTCTGCCTACCCTGCTGTGTGCGGGATATAGCGAGAAGCTAAAAAAAATCTGTTACGGATACCCGCCCGGGGTGGGAACCCGGGACGCGGTTATGTGGGACTCCGGTTTGGCAAGATGGTACGCCTCCGGTTACCCACTAAAACCTGACGGTGCTTCTCTCCCGCCACCAGCCCAGGTCTCGGGTACTGCTCTAATCGTCCGCGGACCTGGGCGGCTAGTCAGAGAGAACCTAGTATCAAGACAATCTATTCACTTCTTTCCTCCCACATTTGAGATATAATATGTTGTGTGACGGATTTTAACACTGCATCTTACTAGATCATTACCGGAAAAATAAATGTAATTTAAATATAGCCATTCCCTCAAGTGGGAATCGAATCCCGAACCAATTGCGACAACAGTACGCTAACCTACTGCACCTAATAACATTAGTATCTAATAAAATTAGTACTTAATAATATAAGAGTTATTTTTTTTTAGTTTCACGTTGTATCCCGTACATAGCAGGGTAGGCAGCAGAGGGAACCTAGTGTTAAGTTACACTCCGTTCCCCATTGTCCGCTAAACTCCGAAGGACTACGTGTCAGGTGGCGAACCGTAACACCGCGCTATGCCTCGACACCAGAGCGAAGAAAACGGAAATATTAAATATTGCCACTCCTCAAGTGGGAATCGAATCCCCAACCAGTCGCTTTGCAGTCACACTGCGTACCTACGCGTCAAGACTGGCCCCAATTAATTATAATTATTAACGTTAAATTAATTAATACAAATTAATTAGTAATATTTTTGTTTCAGCTCACATGGGCAGACTTTGTGTTTGCTGGAAAATTAGACTACATTAAGTTAATGACAAGAATACCAGATCTAGAAAAGCAATATCCGAGCTTCAAACAAGTGTACGACGCGGTCTATACAATTCCTAGTGTTAAGGCGTATAATGATAGGACTTATAATAAATAAATAAAAATATTACTTTTGTTTGATTTCTTTTGTTTTAACATACTTAATGTTTACATTTTTATTAAAAACAACAATTACATATCAATGAAAATCAATCTTTATTAATAAATTATTAGGAGATGCATTTTCTTGCCATGGAACTCATGGATTTATGTTTGCATAAATGCTTGGACAGCTACTTATAAATATTTAATACTTTTGCTCGTATAAAATATTTATAATAGATATCCGTTATATTGCACCCCTCGGATGTGGATTTTCGAAAAATAAAGTAGTGTATGTTTAACCGTGGATTATCAACTATATTTATTTCAAAATTCATTACAATAGGTCAAGCGGTTTAAATATTTCATATAGATTTTCATCCTCTATTTTCAAGCCTTTAGAGGTTAATTTTTGAAAAAATAAGTAGCCTACGTTTGATCCTGGATTATTTACTTACATTGACAGACTTTCGCATTTATAATATAAGTATGGATAATTGGTCTGCAGTCTGCATAATCACGAATTCGAATTCGTATATATGTGGGCCAGATAGTCGAGTTTTGTAACGTGAAACCGTACATATAAACTAAATTGAAGAAAAATAAGCATACAATTTCTGATTTCAGAGCTAAACTATATTAATAATACTAGTACCTAGCAACGTTACTTTATACAAAAGCGTATGTCAAAATCACGTAGTGTGTAATATTTATTTTATTAATTCAATGTATTTTTAAATACATTACTTTATTATTTTTTTGTTTTCTGCAGTTCTTGTCCATAAATATTTCAAAGTATTTCAATTTTTGTACTCCGAAGTAACCCATATATTTTTTAGGCTTCACGCTTTTTACTTTTAGCAGGGAAGTCATAGAGAACCTAGTGTTACGACTCTTTGTTCTCCACCTTCCACCCAGAATCGAGACATTGCGTATTAAGTGACTAACCTGTACGCCGCTTTTCGTCATGGCCCTCATACATCCTCAGTCATTTGGATACGAGAGCAGAGAAATGAAAATGTGATTAGTTTGTGATCATTCCAACGAGTCGAAATCGAACCTTTAACCAATAGCGATTACGCCCATTTGAAGCTGTAGATACCAATCCTAATTTTGTATAATTTTATTTAACTTGGAAATTTAATATACCTCTGTCCATGGCAACATAGAAATACATTTTACTTTATTTCGAACTAGATGGCGTTAGTAGGCAAATGTGCTCGTCATTTACTTACTATACCTTGTACAAGATAGCTTGATCTTTTTGACAGATGATTTGATACATTTTTTTGATCGACATAACTTTGCAATGACTGGGGACGATGAACGATTGGGGACTCGGACGTGGTTGTGTGGGACTCCAGACTGAGCTGTCCGTATACCCACTAAAACCTCACGGTGCTCCTCCTCGACCGCCACTATCCGGGGCCACAGGTACTCCAATCTTCCGCGTACCCCGGGGGGTCGGGAGCAGCAAGGCACGTCGCGGAGTCAAGGGTGGTGTGTTACCCTCTGCCTGCTCTAAGTAACGCGCGGAAGCAGTCAGCGCAGGTCGGCTAGGCTACGGTCCTCATGCTTTTTACGTGACCTTCCTCCAGTATCGTCGATACTGTGTTTTCGAAGGTCAACCGAGGTCTCCCCCAGCCTCTCTTACCACTCAGCTTTGCTTCATATATCTTTCTTTCCATTCTTCCATCACTCATCCTCTCGATGTGCCCAAACCACCTGAGCACGCCCTTCTTCATTCTTACTATGACGTTCTCGCTAATACCTGCCATTCTGTGTATCTCTTTATTGCGGATTCGATCAGCTATGCCGACTCCACACAGCTTTCGAAAAGATCTCATCTCTACAGCATTCATCTTTTTTTCATTCTTCTTCTGCAATAACCACGTTTCGCTGCCGGATAGCAGCGTCGGTACCAGCACTGCATTGTGATAACAAAGTGATATGGGAGTGAAAGTAGGTGACTTGAATGTAAACTGCCTGTTGTACGCACATGATGCGGTGCTTATTGCATCATCAGAATGCGAGTTGCAGGCATTGGTCACCATCCTGTAAGATGGGTGTGAAAATAATGGTCTAAGCCTGAATGCGAGTATAACTAAGATTCTGGTGTTTGAAAAGAAAGAAAGGAATGCAAGATCATGGTTAATAGAAAGATATTAGAACAAGTAAATGAGGTGGTATATTTGGTAAGTATGTTTTGGTGGTAAGTATGTTTAGCAGAGATGGAAGATATGATATGGATGTTGAAACGTGTATTGCTGCTGGCTATTTTTAAAGAAATAAAGCTATTGATCATAGTTGAGAGTCCGGATTATTGTGAATTCGTATAGCTGACGACCGGATAATCGAGTTTTTACTGTATATAAATTATTTTCATTCTTAGCTCTGGTGCCTAAAAGCCTATTCTTAATCCTTGTATACACAAAGCGCAGCGTTGAGGTCCGCCTCTCAACATGCAATGTCTCGATTACAAGCGGAGAGTGGAGAACGGAGTGTTCACGGAAAAAGCGTGACGGTGCTTTTTTTAAATAAATCACAATGACAAGCACAAAAGAGCTAATTAATTTAAGGAAGTTAGTAGTTCCACCTAGATATTACATAGCAAATAATTATATTTATATAGATAAGGTAATTAAATTAAGTATATCGATAGTAATGATAAATGAAAAAATGCATATCACATTACATTATAAAAATCTGTCTTGTTGCCAGAGCGAAGAAATGAAAATAATTTTAATATTATATAATCATTCCCCCAAGTGGGAATTGAACTTTATAACCATCGCATTTTCACAGACAGACATACTTAACACCAAAAAATATTTAAGTTTCATAAGTTTACTCAAGCAAGGTAAAATTCGAAGGAACTTATGATTGAGAGTTTATAATTCTTAAACTATATTCTACTTAGTAACAATAACTTAAATAAATTAAATAATTTAAATGAAAACAATATGCATGAGCCAGCTGCCGACTGGCTTCACTTTGGCATTCACGTTTTTTCCCGATTAGCGGAATAGTCAGGGAGGAAATGTCAACACATTCCGTCCTTTAAAGAAAGGACGGAGTGCCGCCCGAAATCGAGCTGTGTTGAGTGGCGGAACTCAACGCCGCGCTATGTCTCTGGTACCAGAGCAGAGAAGAAAAGGAAAAGGGAAGTTCAGAGTAGAGAAGATATGAGAATTTAAATGTAGTCATTCAGTCATAGTCAGCCATAGCCGAATAGGAATCAAACCCACAACATTCGTGTTACAGTCAGACGCTATCCCACTGGGCGACAACGGCATCAGCACGCAATATCGGAAAGCACGCACGGGGAAAAGCGTGAAGCTGCAAAAACATTACGCATGAGTTTGCGTTTAAAATAAGGATGTTGAAATAGACAATGCTTACGCAGAAATATGACTATGAATATATAAGACTATTTGTGTCATAATAGAACCAAATGAACCAGCATATTAAATAAATAGATGATTTTCCTTTAAATTTTGTATAAGGAGTTAGTAAGTGTAAAATTTTAATAGTTATTTTTAGTTATACAGGAAGAACCTTATGTCACGACACTCCGTTCTCAATTTAAAAAAAAAATTTTGAAGAACAATACCTATACACAAACATACACTTTTCATGGACTGGTCTCTTTACTTATTTATTTTTCATTTACATAAAAGAAGTCGATGTCTCCCGGCTCTCCAGCGTCGTCTTTTCCTTCCACTTAATTCAATTGGACGCATTGTCCTCGGAGACGTTGCAGATGTTCATGTCTTTCCTAATGACATCTGCCTATCTCACCTTCGTGTAATAGCGAAAATCACAAATCTTAAAAATAATATTTTAAAAATAGCTCAGAAGCGATGATTATAATTTAATTGATTTCGAAGTAAATTCATTGCAAACTGCTAAGTCATTGTGTGACTCAGTCAGACGGATCTAAATGTAGAATCATTCCTTTTAAACAGATTTACAATGAGGAAAGAATTTATACACTTTCCTCTTCTAGAAATTAACGAATAAATCCCATATAAGGGACAATATGAAATTTGGGATAGCGAAAAATTATAGGGAAAAGAAGGGAAAATGCCAGTCCATAGTAATATTGTAAATGAGAGACTTTGTCTGTCTGTCTGTTACGCTTTTACGGGTAACCTACCAGTTCGATTTGGATGACATTAGAAATGAAATTAGTTAAAGATCCCGAGCCAAACATAGGCTACTTTTTTGTTTTTTGAAATACGGGGTGAAGGTTTGTATAAAAATACAAACTGCTTGACCGATTGTTATGTAATTTGGTATAAATATACTTGATAACTTAGGGTTAAACATAAGTAACTCTATTTTTCAAAAATCCACCCCCCAGGGTTGCAATATAACGAAACAGCTGTAGTCGTGCATTTCACGGGGGAAGTCGTTAATGTTTTTTATAATACTGCATAAGAACTACATTATACTAATAAAATAATGAAAATAAACACTACCAGGTGTTTAACATATATTTTTGAACACAAATTAAAACGAGTATATCTCCCGAGGGGGTAAAGTAATTAATATTTTTCTACAATAATAAATCCGTTTTCCTTATTTTTTTAACAATTGTATATTAATCTATTTCCAGACTGTCACATATTATCTTATCATTGAATGCCGAAATTACATGAAATGTTGTTTTTTAAATTCTTATATAATTGAAAGCGAGGTCGGTCATCGTCAGTTTGTGTCTGTCACTCGCGGTGGTCTCACGTCGTAAATGTAAGTCATTGTAATGTGAAAATTATATTATTTTTTGTTATTTTTTTTCACACTTCTAATAAGAAATGTGTGAACGATTTAGCCTAAAGAGTGTGTATTTTTTTTAATTTATGCTTAATAATACTTAGACATTTTTAAATTAAATAATTTTATGAAAAAAATAACAACATAGTCGTCGTGACAGATTCTAATGTGATCCTTTTGACATTTATCTCTAAAGATATGCAAAGAGGATTTGTTCATCACTTTAGAAAAAAAAAACGCACTCAGTAGTATAATTGAGTAATGGGAATTAAACTCAACTTATCAAAAACACTCAGATATTTTTAAACTGTGTCACTAAATGTGTGAAATATTTATTTTTCAATTCACATAAATAAATATATTTTGTATCATTTTCAGTAAAATGCCGAAATACGTATACCATTACTTCCCAGTCAAGTCCTTGGGTGAAGCACCAAGGTACTTGATGTGGTATGGCAACCAAGAGTTCGAAGACCACCGCATTCCCAAAGAAGACTGGCCAGCCTTCAAGCCTTGTAAGTAAAACAATAAATACAGCTTATAGGCGGAGAAAACCTAGTGTTAAGACACTCCCTTCTCCACTTTCTCTGCCTTTCTTGAATTTGGGACATATTCTGTGGTGGAACTCAACACCGCGCCTTATTTTACGACTTATTAAAGAGGGGAAATTAAAAATAACTTAAATTAATTCTGCCTAGTGTAGATCAATTTTAACTATCGTGTTTCCACCATCAAGGTCTCATTAAGGACAATGAAAGGAAACGTTTAAAAAACCTTTCTATGCAATCGTCTCCCAGATCTAATGGCAGCTTCCCGGTTTTTTGTTTTTTGTTTCTTGGTCTGAATCAAAGAGAATCTAATGTCTAGAAACTCCGAATCGAGACAATACGTTACGAAGTAGCGGAACTCAACTCGGCGCTTTGTCGTAGGTGCCCGAACGGAGAAGTGAAAGTAAAGTTTCAACATTATAATTATTGCTCCAAGTGGAAATCGAACCTATTAAGTTAACAGTCAGACATTGTCCATTTTAACTTTTAACTATGGATCTTATTTTTAATTACACTACTATGGACGTGGAGACACTGAGACCTCTATACTTAATGGTTTAACTATGTGTTTTATCTTAGAGGAAGTTAGCAATTTAGGTCTTCTTTTTCATGAATAAACTAAAATCTGCCAAAATAAATAGAATTGGGGTCAGTTGTGGCATAGAGACACATAGGTGTGACTGTAAAAGCGACTGGTTGTGGGTTCGATCCCCACTGGAGGAGTGGAAGTATTTAATATTTCCATTTTTTAGTGCGCGTGCGCGGCGTTAAGTTCCGCCATTTAAGAGTACTCAATGCCTCCGAATTCGGCGGAAAGTTGGGAACGTAGAGTCTTAACACTAGATTCCTTCTGCCTACCCTGTTGTGTGCGGGATATAGCGTGAGCGAGCTGAAAAATCATAGAAGTCAAATAATTTTATTTAAATTTTACTTATTATAGCAACTTAAGGCTAAAAATGTTATTTTTAACCACATAAAACAAAAGCATCAACTGAATTCCTAGAAGGATGATTGTAATATCCCTGCTATGTGGGAAAAGAATAAAGCTGAAAAAAAGGAACTTGGTCCATTCACAAGGGGAAATCCCGACATAACAAACAGAAATTTCCTCGAGTGGGGCTTGAATTTATTATTATTGTACAGAAGCTATACATAAGTACGCCATATCAGTGTAAATAATTATTATATAAACAATTAATGTGTGATATTAAATATGCCTGGTCATAGAGTAAACAGGTATCAAGGTCATTTAGTTATTGCCATCGAGTCGAAAACAAATCTATATAGATTGATTAGCCTATATTTACTTAATACTATCGATATTTTGTTTCTTGTTATGTTATTAATTTCAAGTTAAGGATTGCCTATAGGCTCTGTAGATAAACCCAAGTCCCTAAGTCAGACATGAGCCTTATGTTCACTCGACGATTCAAAAATGCTTGCAAAAGTCTGTTTGAATACAGATAATGTGAATTTAAACTTGGATTTCCAAATATTGTTTATAAACTTATGCTTTTATAAGTACATTTATGCCCAATATCAGTAATCGATCGTAATACAAAAACTGCAACCTTAGATTCATGTAGCAATCAATTTTCTAAGCAAATCAATTTAATTTAATGTCAATAACTAATCAAAGGATTGCATATTCAAACTTTATTTATTCAAAAAAATCATTATTATATCAATCTAAGGTTGCAGTTTTTGGATTAGGATCGATTATGCACATTGGACATTATAATATCGCAGTTAACAAACTGCGCCATTATTTTGTCCCTTTTTAAACTTCTTAGCCCCACGATATCTGATTCTTTCTATAGAAGTGTTATTTATACTGTTGAGCTTCTCTCTTTTCCCTCGAACTTTGTGATGCTAAATATAAGAGACCAAATAGTACATTTCAGTATGAATCATATTATTATATTCTTTAGAGATTGTAATGATTCGTAATATTACATTCTTTAGGGTGTTAAGCTAACCAACATCCAAGCGTTTAAGTCAGACACTGCCCCATTCCCACCGATGCTCTTATTTGTTTATAACAAAATACATAACTATTTTTTTCTTTCTTTCAGCAACTCCCTTCGGCCAAATGCCAGTACTGGAGATAGATGGTAAGCAGTACGCGCAGAGCACGTCTCTGTCCCGCTACCTCGGCCGCAAGTACGGCCTCGGCGGAAAAGATGCCGAGGAGGACTTCGAAATCGACCAGAATGTTGAATTTGTTAATGACATCCGCCTTAGTAAGTTGTGTTATATTTAAATATGTTTTTAGGCTTTTTATTTTCAAATTATTACATAAAATAATGACAACTACATTATGAATGGGGTGGGCCGTCGTGACGTGAGAAATGGATTATTAAGTTTATTGTTATAGTTATAATTAAGTTATTTACTGTTTCCGTTCTGGTGTAGAAAAGCAAGAAGGTGAAAAGAAGAAAAATATGGTAAAAGAAGCATGCCTTGCCATAGCAGAGAAATGAACATAATTTATAAATATAATCCTCCCAAACCCCTAAATGCTTAGGCCCCCTTGCACAGGGTGGGAAGATGGCTCCACATTTTTTTCATCACCTCCGTACATTTTTCTAGGTAGCTTCACGCTTTTTCCCACATAACGGGAGCAAGAGAGGGACCTAGTGTCAAGACACTCCACCCTCTACTGCCACGATGTTTCGTCTGAAAAAGTGACACTGCTTGTTGAGTAGCGGAACTGAACACCGATCACTTTTCTAGATTTATATGAATAATATTTCATTATGTTTTTTGCAGAAGCGGCCATCGTTATGTACGAACCTGATGAGGAAGTAAAGGAGAGGAAACACGCGGACTACAGCAAGAACGTGTACCCCTGGATGCTGGAAAAATTAGACGCTTTAATTAAGAAGAACAATGGACACATCGCTCTTGGCAGGGTAAAATTAAGTTTTATCATTTTTTCTGTAAATGGACAGAGAGAAACTAGTGTCAAGACACACGTAGTGTCATGAGTTCGATTTTCCGCATGAAATGATGACCTTAAGCTCTGGTTGGTGGTACTTAACATAGTTTTCTTGCGTAAATGCTGTAAAAATATTTTGTAGTGACCGAATCGCGGCTCATGTTCAACATTTCAAGAAAATCGAACGGAAATAAGTGTTTTAAAATAGCGTTACTAGATTTCTTACATTCGTTGGTAGATAAATACTAGAGATGATAATGAGATCTTGTTAAAAATAAATTGAGATATACTTTTGCAAGATTTTGTGATCTTCATAATGTAGACATAACTAAGACAGATATAACTAAGTACTAACTTATATCGGTTACTCTAACTGCTCCCTTTTTCGTCCGAACTCGAAATATTTCATGTGTTAAGTCCCGGAACTCAATGTGCTCTGTCTTGTTCAATAGAGCGGAGAAATGAAAAAAACTGTGATATAATGATTCCCCCAAGTAGAAGTCGAACCCACATACAAACGCGTCATACAAACGCGTTTATATTGTGGTCAGTCCCACTGCAGTGCGATGACCACAATATAAATAATATTTATTATATTAAAATATTTAAGGGGCCAGTCCTGGCGCAGACCCACAAATTGTACCTGTAAAGCAACTGGTTATGGGTTCGATTCCCACTCGAGGAGTGGAAATGTTTAAAAAGGAAATATTTAATATTACCACTAATAATAAATATTTCCATTCTTCGAGTGGGACTCGAACCCACAACCACTCGCGTTACAGTCCCACTTTAAATATAATAATAATATTTTCATTCTTATTTCAGCTAACCTGGGCCGATTTCGTGTTCGCGGGCATGATCGAATACCTCAAGACTATGATGCGTATCCCCGACTTAGAGCAGCAGTACCCGAGCTTTACTCAAGTCGTGAAAGCTGTACACTCTCTACCAAGAGTACAGGCGTACCTCGCCCAAGCACCTGAATCTGGTCCTTAAGCTACTTATTTGACCTAAATAAACATTTAATTTAAGTATTTATTGTTATTATATACATATGTTTTTTTATTTAATATAAATTTGGAATTTAATTATGTGTTTCTTTATTTGGTTGATGTATCTTTTGGAAAATTTTAAAGTAATTTTTTTCAGTGTCATGTTTTTTTCGTAGGTAGGGCAGTTGGAGAGAAGTTAGTGCCAAAACACTTCGTCCTTCGCTAGAATCAGTTTTTTTAAGTCATTAAAAATAAGCCATATCTATTTTAGCTGGATTATTTTTAATCAAATTCGAAAGTCAATTACGTACCAGTAATATAATCAATATTTATATTATAAATGCAAAAGTCTGTCTGTTTGTCTGTCACACTTTCACGGCTAACCTATCGGTCCGATTTGGGCAAAATTTAGAATAGAAGTAGTAAATAATCCAGGGTCTACTAATAGGCTACTTATTTTTTCAAAAATCATCCTCTAAAGGGTTGAAATAGGGGATGAAAGTTTATATGAAAAATCTACACCGCTTGACCAATTGTAATGAATTTAGTTCTAAATATAGTTGATAATATAGACAAACGGACATACTTTTCATTTATACTCTATATCTTTATTATAATTAAATTGCGAAACAGTGATAGAAATACATGACGTAGTTTAATAAATATTAGATTTGTTGCCATCCACAAGTACTTTTTAATATTCATATATTTCCCAGTCATATTAATAGAACAGTGAAGTATATCTTTAGATATTATGTACTTTAAACTTACGCGTTTACGTGTATCCTTACAATCTCAATATAGGGTAACAAATGCCTACTTATATTTTTTTATAAAATTCTAATAAGTATTTAAAAGAACCAGTAGACCTGTTTTTATTGATAAAAGGGAAGCAAACGAGCAGTAGGACTACATGCTGGTAAGTAGTTACCATCGACATCCATAAATGTTGTGCATGTGTGGAGAAAAGTTGTGGACGCGTTGCCGGCCTTAAGAGGAGAGGAGGAAAGGAGGGAGGAAGGATGAGGAGGGTGGAATAGGGAGAACTGGCTTATATGTCATCGAACCGGAACACATCATCAAATGTTTGGCAGTTCGTCATTGATACGATAGTGGTCGCGAGCCAGTCGGAGAACGAATATCCTACCACTAAGTGACCCGGTTACCCGCCTTTTACTTAATACGAAATTGTATTCCCATCTTTTTAACCCATCCTCCCCACGGGTCGATGAAAATTGTACACATAAAAGACGCGTTGCCATGGTAACCTGTATACAACATTTTATACAAAAGTGTTTCAAACATATGACAGTATGTTTATTTTATCACAAATATATCCCTACTGCAAATATTAAATATTATAAAATATATTTTTTATATTATATTTTTAGGTCTGCCAAATTTCTTATTTTTCTGTTGAAAGTATTTTTACATATAATATATCGACCTAAAACGCCAAATTTACTTATAACAGATTATATAATCAGCTGATTTTATCACAGAGATATTGTATGTTTTTTGTACGATAACGCGAAAATACATAAAAAAGTCTATTTACAATAGCATTTACTAGGCCGTCGCTGTAAACGTAAGTGCTTAATATAAATTTTTGTTTTTTAATGAGGTATTTAAAACTAAACGACTTTACGCCTTTTCCTGCATAGACCCACTGCTCCGAATACTCCAGTCGGAAAAAACTTGGTGTCAAGACACTCCGTCTTCCACTTTCCGCCCGAAATTGAGATATTGCACGTTGACCGACGGAATTTAACGCCCGGCATTGGCTTAGGTACCAGAGCGAAGAAATTAAAATTTAAATCTTACGTGGTCATTCCCCCGAGTGGGAATCGAACTCATAACCATCGCGTCACATCACATTATTCCACTGCACCACGACGGCCATAGGATCTGATTATCATCTTTCAGAGTCGTTAAAAATATAATAAAAGAAAATTCATTATTTATTGTAATATTGTCAATATTATTATTAATACTCACTTTAATTCTTTTAATAATATATTTTTTTAATATTAACTAACAGCAAAATGGCGAAACCCGTGATCTATTATTTCCCTGCGAAAGCTATGGGAGAGTCAGCGCGGCTTTTACTTGCGTATGGCGGAGAAGATTTCGTGGACCAACGCATTACGTTTGACGATTGGCCTGCATTTAAACCTTGTAAGTTATTAATTAATAAGTCACTTAAATAATGAGGCAGGTAGTCAAGTATTTAGTTAGCCAGTTACTTAGTTACTTAGATAGCTATCTAGTTAGTCAGGCTCGGGCTAGCTAGTTAGCTAGCTAGCTAGTAATCTACTAAGCTTAGATTGACAGTTAGTCAGATATGTCTTTTCAGCTTCACGCTTTTCCCATATACAGGGGTAGTCAAAGAGGATCCTCTTTGACATCCAATCATCCAGAATCATCAAGACACTCTGCCCTCCACTTTCTGCCTAAAAATCTAGATTGCGAGTTGAGTGGCGTAACTCAACGCCGCGCTTTCTCTTTTTTTTGATTACCAGAGCGATAAATTAAGAGAATGATTATAAAATTTTATTTAAATAATCTCGAGAGAATGATTATGAAATTTTAAATAGTCATTCCCTCGAGTGGAAATCGAACCCACAATCGTCGCGTTTACAGCCAAACGCTGCCCCACTGCACTGTGAAGATCTCAAAAGAAAATTAGTTAGTCCAATTTTTTTAAAACATTTTTTAAATGTTATTCCACACTTAGGAAAATTGAAAAAGACACGTTTTTATACGTTTTCTTTAAATGTCTTTTTCAATTATCCTAAGTGTGGAATAACACTTTAAAAAATGTTTAAATAAATATTTAATAAATAGCATTCTCTCTTGCCAAACGATTGTTCGTAGGATAATCTTTGGGTAGCAGAAATTTGTAAAAATCTCTCTACAAAGATGCTTACAACAAAAATAGGTTGTAATAAAGGGTATAAGAATTTCGACGCAGCGGATAGTAGAACGCATGACTCAGTGGTGAGAGAGCCTGAACAGTATTTAGGAAGCGCGGGTTCGAATCCCGCTGCGTTCAACTTTTCTTATGTTTTCTTTAAATACTAGTCCAATTATTAGCTAGGCAGAAATTAACGATTTAGGTAGTTATGACTTTTCTTATGTTCTTAACTGATGTTAGGTATATAGAAGAATAGCGGCCCGCTCACGACTTCGCCGCGTGAACTACATAACTGCTTCGTTATATTGCAAGCCTCGGGTGAGGGTTTTTGAAAAATAAAGTAGCCTATGTTAGACCCAGTAACTTTTTCTACTTTCATTCTAAATTTCATACAAATTGGACCAGTAGATTAGCCGTGAAAGCATGACAGACAAACACACAGACTTTCGCTTTTATAATATAAGTATGGATTAATGGGTGAGTGCACACGTGGTTATTGTAGGTTCATTCCCCACTAGGAGAATATTTGCAAAATGTCTGTATTTCAAATGATTATTTCATTTTGCTTTGACAAGACGCTGCGATGTACCCGCTATTTAAAATGTTTTTTAGCATTAGGTTTTGCTGATTCTAATTAATGATTTTGTTAATCATAATTAATTGTTTTGAATATTATATATAGATAAAATTATTCGGTATACTTAATATACGATATAATATTGTAGAATTATTCAGAAAACTAAGATAAGATAAAAATGAGTGTGATTAAACTGATTTAAATATAAAAATATATGTATAATATATACATTTATAATATATACATATAAAGGAATTGAGTCTGTCTATAATATTAAAATCACTGTATACATATGTGTACACAGTATATATACCCAAACAACATTTTTAATGATTTTTGTTTCTTTGTCTGTCTAATTGTTGCGGCTAATCTGTGGAATGGCTGAATCGATTTTGAAGGAACTTTCACTGACAAATGGCTGGTTCAATAAGGAGTAATTTAGACTAACTTAAATAAATTAAAATTAACTTTTTTTTAAAAAATTCTAAACGAATAACTATATAGTATAGTACTAAAAAAAAAAAAAATAGTTAGATTCTATATCAAACTTCGATATTTAAAGCGAGTGTTAATGTGCATTTTTAAGCGGCCCAAAAAATTTCGGTCTCAAGTCACAGGCACAGCCCTGAGCCAGTATCGAATTTAGACAATTTCAAGTTGTTAGGCAGTTTAGGCAGTTGAATATGTGGCCAGTCGTGGCCCAGTGCCACAAGCGTGTGACTGTAAACGACTGGTTGTAGGTTCTATTCCCACTCGAGGAGTGGAAATATTTATTATTTCCATTTACTTCGCTCTGGTGTCGAGGTAAAGCGCGGCGTTGAGTTCCGCCACTTAACACGCAATGCCTCCGAATTCGGCGGAAAGTAGGGAACGGAGTGTCTTAACACTAGGTTCCCTCTGCCTACCCTGCTGTGTGCGGGATACAGCGTGAAGCTATCAATAATATTTGTCGCCCCTTCTGAAAACTTTTTGCCGCCTTTACAACTTGCGATTTCTGGTTACTATATAAGCACATTTATATAAAGACAAAGCGGTTTTACTAAATGACAACTTCATAATAACAATATGCTCATTTTAAGTTGAATCTTTTATTGAATCTGTTTTCTTTTGCTGTTTTTCTAATTCGGCTACGAATCTACCAACGATGACGAGAAACTTGTAAGCCCTTAAAGTATCACTCCCTAAGTCGTATGTACTGAGTGTGTTTCATAATATTAATATAGTGTTAAATATAATATATATTCAATCTGTACTTATATTATAAATGTGAAAGTCTGTGTGTTTGTCTGTTACGCTTTCACGGCTAATCTACCGGTCCGATTTGGATGAAATTTAGAACTAAAGTAGTAAAAGTTACTGGGTCTAACATAGACTACTTATTTTTTCAAAAATTAACCTCTAAAGTTGAAATAAGGGATGAAAGTTTATATGAAAAATCTAAACCCTTAGACCGATTTTAATGAATTTTGTTATAAATGTAGTTGTTAATCCAAGGTTAAACAAAGACTACTTTATTTTTTAAAAGTCAATCTCCGAGAGTTGCAATATAACGAAAGAGTTATGTAGTTCACGCGGCGAAGCCGGGAGCGGGCCGCTAGTAATATAATAAAAAAATCCACTTTGATATTGTTTTACGTCAAAACAGATATACATACATATAACACACCTACATAATATGTTACGTAAATGACAGACTAAATCTTCAAAGCAACACCCATTTTGTTATCACACGCACGTTTTGATATCAAATTGTATATTTTGAAGACTGACGTGGCTGAGTATAATAGGATCGGAGCCCGTTGTACTGAAAATGTTTTTTGCTATCGTTAAGTTTAGTATTACATGAATATATAATAATATCAATAATGATAATTAATGATAACTGGGGCCAGTCGTGGCGCAGTGGCACGAATGTGTGACTGTAAACGGCTGGTTGTAGGTTCGATTCCTATTCGAGGAGTGGAAATATTTAATATTTCCTTTCTTCGCCTTGGTGTCGAGGCAAAGCGCGGCGTTACGTTCCGCCACTTAACACGCAACGCCTCCGAATTCAGCGGTGCGTGGGTAACGGAGTGTCTTAACAATAGGTTCCCTCTTCCTAATCTGCTGTGTGCGGGATAAAGCGTGAAGCTTAAAAAAAAGGAATGATAATATACATAGATGAAAGGTCGTTGTGGTATAGTGGGACAGCGTGAACGTAAACGCGATAGTTGTGTATTCGATTCTGTGTGAATTCATGAATTATTTTTATGTATTTAAATTATTTTCATTTCTCAACTCTGGCAACAAGCCATCCTTCGTCCAGCCATCTTAAATTCACCTCTTATCGCTCGAATTCAAAATATTGAATGTTAACGGCGAAACTGAATGTTACATTATGTCTTACCAGAGTGAAAATAAGTGGATCATTTAAATATAATCATTCCCAACTGGTGCTCTAATCCACAACGGACACGTTCATAGTCAGACGCTGTCCCACTGCGACCAATGGCCTCTATTTTTCTTCTATTAAATTTATTTTGTCTTTCTTTTTTCTTTCTTTTAGGTTCACACTGTATCCGCACTCTGCAGGTTAGGCAGAGGGAACCTAGTGTTCAGACACTCCGTTCCCCGCTTTCCGCATTCTGGAGGCATTGCGTGTTAAGTGCCGGAACTTAATACCGCGCTTTGCGTCTACACCGGATCGAAGACAAATAGAAATATTAAATATTTCCACTCCTCGAATGGGAATCGAACCTAAAACCATCCGCTTTACAGTCATCCTTTGTGCTTCTGAGCCATTGGCTTCTATTTTTCTTCTATTAGATAACTAAGGCAATTGCACGTATCGGAATTAATAGAATAATTCGCGTGGAGATATCTCCTATAGTGTTAGTCTATCAGGGTCATATAAATTGAATTCGCAATTGCTTGTGTTAATCTGTGGAGATGCGTTCAATAAGTTATCCTGGTACCTAAGAGTAAATACATAATTTTTAACATTTTAAAGTGTTATTCAAATATTTAGGACATTGAAATATTAATAACTAGAAAACATTTAAAAATTTGAACGCATGCGGATTCGAACTCGTGCCTTTTGGAAACCGTCCAAGTACTATAACCGCTAACCCATGTGTTCAATGCCTTGGATCCCGCTTTGCTCAAATTTATATACGTTTTTAAAAATGTCTTTTTATAGTAAATCACAAGACTAAGAAATATGTTTTTACAAGAAATACATTAAATTAAAAAAAAATTAAACAATTTGCCATACGGTTGACCTACATTTTTGTGTAAAGTGACATAAAGGTTGCTATGGCAACCGCGTACTTTACGCTTCAACGAGTCTAGATTAGAAATTATTAAACCTATTTATAGATAATCTTATGATATTGTATTAACTGCGAAACAAAGATAACTTTTTTAAACATTTTTAAAGTGTTAGCCCACACATTTAGAAAACGTATAAAAAGTTAAACGCAGCGGGATTCGTACTAACAACAAAAATAAGTTGTAATTGAGCGTATAAGTATATCGACGCAGCTGGTAGTAGAATGCATTGACTGTATAAGGAGGCGCAGGTTCGAATCCCGCTGCGTTCAATTTTTAATGCGTTTTCTAAATGTCTTTTAAAGATAACTTTTCCCATCGAATTTTCGCTATAATTATATTTCAACGAATATAATCCTACTATCATTGACATTATGACAAAGTACCACCCCTTTTGTTTACGTTTTCAGCTACACCATTTGGTCAAGTTCCCGTCCTAGAGATTAATGGCAAGAAATATGGGCAGAGTTTGACCATAGCACGCTACCTCGGCCGGAAGTACGGGCTAGTCGGAAGCAATATTGAGGAGGACATGGAGATAGATCAGAATGTGGACTTCGTCAATGACATTCGTAGTGGTATATATAACAAAATTTTTGAATTATTAATAATTTTCTTTTCGTTTTTTATTATTTGACATTTGGTTAGGTAGAGAGAGAGAGAGAGAGAGAGGAGCTCGTACAGTGGAGGCGATTCTTAATTAAGTTTTCAAAGCAATGATTTGAATCTACTCTCGAGTCGCAATTCCTAGGCACTGCCTCGATTTTTTTCATTTACTCGTTCAGTTCTTAGCTGACACTCTCAAAGCCATAAAAAATATTGTTTCCGTTCTTCATATATTTGGATTTGGATTTATCTATAAGTATCTATAATATTACACCAATTGAAAAGAAATCCCAACTAAAAGAAAAATATTTATAGTTATCAAATACTGGCAATTAAAAATAAGAAGGACCGTAAAGTAAAGTACAATTTATATCAATACTAGCGGCCCGCTCGCGGCTTAGCCGGGTGAACTACATTGCTGTTTCGTTGTATTGCAACCCTCGGGGGTGGATTTTTAAAAAATAAATAGCCTATGTTTAAGCTTCCAAACTTAACTTAACCAACTATATTTATGCCAAAATTCATTACAATCGGTCAAGCGGTTTAGGTTTTTCATGTAAACTTTCATCCCCTATTTCAACCCTTTAGAGGTTGATTTTTAGTAAAATAAGTAGCCTATGTTATACCCAGTCACTTTAACTACTTTCATTCTAAATTTCATCCAAATCGGACCGGTAGATTAGCCGTGAAAGCGTGACAGATAAACACACAGACTTTCGCATTTATAATATATATAATTTATAATATAAGTATGGATACAAAATCTTTAAGATTTTTATATATAGTTTCATTGTTAATATGTCCTAGTGGACAAACTGAAAAGCTATACTCGTCTCTATCTGTTTCTTTTTCTCAAATACGTTATACTTTGCTTACACTTATTTTTTATACTTATCTCAACATATACGTTATACTTTGCTTTTACTTATGTCTAGAGGCATCTGAAGTACATTACGAAAGACATGCTGAATATAAAGAACTGAAGCACGAGGAAAACGTCAAAAATGTTTACCCGGGACTACTCAAAAAGTTAGATGAGATAATTAAGGCGAATAACGGACACATTGCCCTTGGAAAGGTATTCCCTTCAGCCTGTTTTTTATAAGATAGATAAGATTCAATTTTAGAGAGAATTTGGTAAAAGGCCGATTGAGGCTGTCGTGACACCGGCATCTGAGTGTAAACACGATAATTTTGAATTCGTACAGGCGGGAATAATAATAATTTACAATTATTTTCATTTTTTCTCTCTGGGCCAAAGTGCTGCGTTAAGCTCCGTCACACATGATGTGCCACATGTGCCGATTTCGGGCGGAAAGAGAAGAACGAAGAGGAACTAAATTATTAAAAATGTTGATATGCAGGAAAAGGTTAAAGTTCTTAAACAAAACTATTATAGTTTCTGGATAATCTCTTGTCCATGTTTCGCCCTACTTCGAGATATTGTATGTTAAGTAGCGGAACTCAACTTTTGTCAACAAGTGGGGAAATAAAGTTCTCTCTGACTAATTATATTTGAGGGAAAAAGTATGAAACGACTTTAAAAGAGGGTTTAATTTTTATTTCTCTTTTTTTTTAGCTTCACGCTATATCCCGCACGCAGCAGGGTAGGCAGAGGGAACCTAGTGTTAAGACACTCCGTTCCCCACTTTAATTTGTAAGTTTAATTTTCAGTTAACCTGGGCTGACTTTGTATTCGCCGGTATATTCGACTACGTGAAGGTGATGTTGCGAATGCCTGACTTAGAGAAAACCTATCCCAGCTTCCAACAAGTCATAGATGCGGTCTACGCCATCCCCAATGTACAGAAATACCGTGAAAATGTACCAAAATCAGATGTTGATTATTAATTAATAATTTAAAATTATTTAAAAACAAAACATGTAATTTTATTTTACACCTTTTATATTTGTATTTATTTCTATATTTTATTGTATATTTTCGAAGACCATTGTGGCGCAATGGGACACCATCGAACTGTAATGCAGATTGGTTATGCCCGATTCCTTTTCTGAAGTACAATTATAAATATGTAAACTCAAAGTCAAAGTCAAATAATTTTATTCAAAGTAAGAAGTTACATGCTTCATTTTTTGAACGTCAAACAATTTACCACCGGTTACTAAAGTTAATGCCTCAGACCTGAGAAGAACCGGCGCAAGAAACTCGGCGGGACGATTTTTTTTTAGTATATATTTTTTTTTAAGTCAAGCATTTACAGAAAATTATATATTGACAATGATACCATTGGAACTAATTTCATTAACTTTGCTCTGGTGAATAAAACAAAGTGTGGCGTCGCATTAATGAAAGCGAAAGCTGAGAACAGCTACCTTGCTATGCGAAAATAAATCTGAAGCTATAAATTGGCTAATTTGTTAAACTCCATTTTCTGTTTGCCGTGTTTTTCCGTTTTTGACCGTTTGTATAACCAAGTCTGTAAACTGTTTTGTCCCGTGGGGGGACGGGTTAAGAATACAATTCCCCCCCGCCGCTGGGTAGCGTCCCGTAAAAGGCGGGTAACCCAGTAGTTTGGTGGTAGGAGATTCATTCTCCGACTGGCTCGCGACCACTATCATGTCAAAGACGAACCGCCAAATATCTTACGATGTGTTCCGGTTCGATGGCATGTAAGCCAGCTTTCCCTATTCCCACTATTCCCATCCTTCCTCCCTCCTTCTGTCCTACATTCCCAAGGCTGGCAACGCATCCATAACTTTAATGTTATGGATGTCTATGGGCGAAGGTAACCATTTAACACCAGGTGGGCCATCAGCTCGTTTGCCTCCTTTATTCCATAAAAAAAAAAAAACAGTGTATTTTAAAAAATAAATGATTTCCCCCAGTAATAACTGAACCCACTAGCATCGGGTCTTAACAACAACTCCAAAACGACGTGGATACATTTGTAAGTATGTTATATAATTGTACATAGTATGTTCTAAATATATCTAAGACCTTGAAATTGAATATGACGTGTACGCAAATTAAAATCGTCTAAGTCAGGGGCGAGCAACCGTTTTAACAACGGGCCTATATAAATTTTAATTTTCTAGGACAGTTTAAAATCACATTTCTTAATGGTGTGTATTTAAAATTATTTTGATTATTCATATTAAAAATGTTAGATTACAAAAAAGAAAAATTATTTTGATTATTAGAAAAAAATATTTTGATTATTCATATTAAAAATGTTAGATTAAAGAAAAGTAGATACAGCATACAAAAATTAAGAAAAGAATAAAAAACTCAATCAACAATTTCGCAATCAATTTGCTTGAAAAGTTTTATAAACTTGGTATTATCTAATATATTAGCGGGAAAATATATATAATTCAAATTTTAAATATCGTTTGTTCACATAGATTTTGAAAGCGTTTTCGAATCATCCATTAAATATAAGGCTGCCACCGGCTCTGAAGGCGGTTGTGGTGATAAGAGCTAGAAACTCAACAGCTGTTTCTTTAAATATAAAAAAACATACAATTTTATTTTATAATACAATGGTACTGCCTTTAACTATAATCATAATACTTCCACGCATTTTTATTCTTTAAATATTCTGAGGCCACCTTGGCGCAGTTGTCAGCAGATGACTGTAAAGGAATGGTTGTGGGCTTAATTCCTATTCTTCTGGTGTATAAGAGCGGCGTTAAGTTCCGACACTTAACACGCAATGCCTCTGAATTCGTAAAGTGGGGAAAGTGGAGAAACGAGTGTCTTAACACTAGTTTCACTCTGCCTGCACTGCTGTGCGGGGTACAGCGTGAAACTAAAAAAATAAGATATATTATTAAGAGGGCCGCAGGTTGACTTCCCCTGGTTTGAACGAATTAATCGCGATCGCGAATTAATGTTCAAGGTCGTCTGCGCCCGCGCATTCACACGTTTCATTCAATCCGACGTCGCCAGTTCGCTTGTTTTGCTCATTTTTCGCAACACTATACGATTTTTCTTAATATTCAATTTTGATTGATATCAATTATCAAAGTATTTTTGTTACTTACATATTCGTATTCACATACTTAGGGATTTTTATTATGCCTACTGGTTACAATGTATTCTATATTTTTTTTTAATTTTAAAAATATGTTCCTATCACGCAATGTCTCTACTTCTGGCGGAAAGTGAAGAACGGAGTCGCTAGGTCCTCTCTGACTGCCATGAATACCATGAATGCGCAAAAACATGCAGCTGTTTTTATATTTGAAAGGATATGACACAAATATTTAATAGTGATTTATTTATGATTCATTGTTTACCTACTAATACAAGCTTTTTACTAGATAGTTCTTTTTTTTAAAGCTTCACGCTGTACCCCGCACATAGCAGGGTAGGCAGAAGGAACCTAGTGTTAAGACACTCCGTTCCCCACTTTCTGCCGAATTCGGAGGCATTGCGTGTTAAGTGGCGGAACTTAACGCCGAGCTTTGCCTCGACATCAGAGCGAAGGAAGTGGAAATATCAAATATTACCACTCCTCGAGTGGGAATCGAATCCACAACCAGTCGCTTTACAGTCACACTTTGTGCCACTGCGCCACGACTGGCCACATTAGATAGATTAATGTCCTAATAATATTTAGAGACTATCTTGGCGTGTTAATATGTATCTTAGGAGTTTTAACTGTCTACTGGTTACTATGGAATAGTTTATTTTAGATATTTTCATAATTTCAAAGGATATGTCACAATATTTGAAAGTTACATTTATTTACGATTCACGATGCATTAATGATTCATTGTTTACTAAGAAATCACAAGCTTTATATTAAACACGAGTAGATCAATACCCTTTTCATTTTTTTTTTCGTTTACTGGTATCCGTAACGTATTCCCTATACGTTACGGAAACCAGCCAGATTGAGACTCGGACGTGGTTATGTGGGACTCCAGAGATCAATACCCTAACAGTAATTAGGTAATAGGGGGACAACGTTTGACTTTAATCAGGATTGGTTGTAGAATCGATTCCCACTCGGTGAAATATCCTTAATTTGACAAAATTCACATCCCTAGTAAACAAGTCGTAGTGCGGCGTTGAGTTCCGCCATTCAATACACAATGTCTAGAATTCAGTTGAAAAGTTATCTAGATATAGAATGAGCATCAAAGGAGCGTTCAATTGCAAAATTGATCTTTTTTTTTAAAATATTTAATAATTATTATGCAACGTTTGCTAAAAGTGAAATGCAAGTCATTCTTCTTAAGAATGATTGTTAATGTTTTTGTAATCATGTATGCATCAAGATGTTATGATGTCACTTGGGACCATTAAAATGATCATATCGTATGTCTAGATTAGTGTATTAAATTTCAGTTTCATATGGTTAAGTTTATATGACATTTTTTTCAGTGTCTAGTTTTTTTCCACATAGCATGGTAATGAGAGAGAACTTAGTGTTTTTCTGTTCTTTTCTTATATTTATTAGTCCCGTTGCATTATTTAAAAGTAAAACTTGACTTACATGGAAGAGTCTAGTGTCTAGATATTCTGTTTTTAAATTCCTGAGCGAATCCAATCCTGTGTTCAGAAGTCAATGCCAAACTTTATTCTACCAGGTGGAGAAGCAAAATTTATTTATCATTGCACCGAGAGTGAATTTCGATTGAGGAATCAAATAAACATCCAATTACATTTACACTGAGCCATGATGACTTTTCCTTGCATAAGTAATTCATAAAGAAAATACAAAAACTATATATGAAAAATTTATAAGCTTATGTGCTTTAAGATTTTAATATATTAT
Source organism: Dryas iulia moderata (assembly GCA_019049465.1). Lineage (NCBI taxonomy): Eukaryota > Metazoa > Arthropoda > Insecta > Lepidoptera > Nymphalidae > Dryas > Dryas iulia. The sequence goes on along the minus strand of CM032431.1, from coordinate 12,053,670 downwards.
TTCAACGCAATTATTGTTGGAACGCGTTTTTAAACATAGGATTGTAAATAGCTTAGATTAACTGCCCTGACAGTCGCCTTTGATATATAATTTACTGCAGTGTGAAGATTCAAGAAATAAAAAAAAACACTTAAATTTTTCGTATATTTATTTCATAATCATTATTGTTAAAAAATGTGTTAAAATATTTTATCAGATACATTTTTAAGTTAACATACAAAATCAATCAATCAATCAATCAATCATCCTTTGGTTTCTGGTGCAGAGTCAATATACGCCTTTATCTTGGGAATAGCGAGAAGCGATTGTTCTACTCTCTTAATATTTGGATACTCTTCGTCCAAATTAGGATTTTGGGTAATCCTTTTCAATGAATCGTAAGAGCCGCCGACTATGAAATCTGCCCATGTTAGCTGAAACAAAAGGAAAGTTAGGTAGAAAAAAGTGATATTATTATAATTAGTTAAATTCATATTATATTTGGTTCCAAGCTTTTACTCGCATAGCAATGAAAGCAGAAAGACTCTAATTGAACACCGAGCTTTCTCTTATGACCAGAGCTGAGTAATATAAATAATTTAAATATTTTCTATTACTTGGGGCCAGTAGTGGCGCAGTGGCACGCACGTGTGACTGTTAACGACTGGTTGTGAGTTCGATTCCCACTCGAGGAGTGGAAATATTTAATATTTCCATTTCCTTCGCTCTGGTATCAGAGGCAAAGTGCGACGTTAAGTTCCGTCACTTAACGCGCAATGCCTCCGAATTCGGCGGAAAGTAGGGAACGGAGTGTCTTAACACTAGGTCCCCTGTATATATTACATTCGTAAGAGTCTAAATGTAAAAAACGTTATCAACATCTTTTGAATACGTTTTTATCACCGTCTATTTTATTTCTATTCATTTTCTATTCTATTCATACATGGACCTCATGTAAGAAAAACTAGTAACAGACTTTACCGTACCGGAACTTTACCGTAGTCAAAATATTTCGATCTTCACTTCCCTTGCGGCAAAGCACAAAACTGCAGTTTGTATTTAGAGTGATTAAATGAAAAATAATTTAAAACACTTTCCATAAGTGGAGATGGAACCCATAAGCTTTCCAATTACAATCACACGTTGTCCTATTGCGCCAATATTGCCGTAAAAACATCATACATTTAAAAAAGTCTAGAATTACCTTCCCAAGGGCCATGTGACCGTTGTTTTTAGCTATGATTTCGTCAACTTTCTTCAACACGACAGGGTAATAATTCTTGCAGAGGTCTTCGTGTTTCCTAGCTTTGACTTTTTCGTCGGGTTCGAAGAGAACAGATACAGCTTCTGTTATAAATAATATGGAGTGTGTCATTTAAGTACTACCAAAAGTATAATTAGCAAAGGAAAAATTTATACAACTAATATGTTTCCAACGTAATCCACTGTAGGAAATATTTATTATAGTTCAGCTAGGTCAAACAAGCATCTCGGAAGATTAGGAATGAAGAAAGATTATCTTTCTTATTTAACAGCTTCAGGCTTTTTTGTAGCAGGGTAATTAGAGCTTAGTGTCCTGACACTCTGTTCTCTAGTTTTTAAGATTTTTTTATCTTTACTATTTGTTAAGTGTTTGTTTTTACAACTCAACCTACAAAACATCTGTTTTAAAACAAAGTACTTACTGATACGAATGTCGGAGAAAAAGTCTATGATTTGATCAATCTCGAAGTCCTCTTCGATGTCTTTCCCACAGAGTCCATACTTCCGTCCGAGATAACGACAAATAGCTGAACTTTGCGTGTATACCTTGCCGTCGATTTCTAAAACGGGTACTTGTCCAAAAGGTGTTGCTGAAAAAGAGTTCGGGATTAACCTATCGTATACTATTATTGTTATTTAAAACGTTATGGTTTTTTTTAGCTTCACGATGTATCCCGCACACAGCAGGGTAGGCAGAGGGAATCTAGTGTTAAGACACTCCGTTCCCCACTTTCCGCCGAATTCTGGAGGCTTTGCGTGTTAAGTGGCGGAACTTAACGCCGCGCTTTGCCTCGACACCAGGCGAAGAAAATGGAAATATTAAATATTTCCACTCCTCGAGTGGGAATTGAACCCACAACCAGTCGCTTTAGATTCGCACCTTGTGGCTTTGCGCACCGATTGGCCAACGTTGTGGTGTAAAATATTAATAACAAAAAAAATGTGTTTATTACAAATGCAGGCATATATTTTAAAATTAATCCTTTTTTCCTTTGTCATGCCGTAATTTAAAATGTAATAAATAACAAGTTTTTAAATACATAACAAAAAATAGGCAACTTCTTGCTTTACCCGCGTCTACTTGATAAATGCCTGCTTAACGGGCAATTAGAATGAACCTAGTGGTTAACTCCATTCTGCACCTTTCGCCCAAATTCAAGACTAACTCAACATTCATCGTTATGGATTGTCAATTGCAGTTATGGATTTCACCATTGCACTTTGTATTACTAGAGAGGATAAAGCCTCCGAATTCGGCGGAAAGTAGGGAACGGAGTGTCTTAACACTAGGTTCCCTCTGCCAACCCTGCTGTGTGCGGGATATAGCGTGAAGCTAAAAAAAAATCATATCCATTTGAACTTGATCAAACTATCGAGTAAGAATAGAACCCACAACCAATCACCTTTACGATCACATGCTGTGCCACTGCGCCATGATGGTCTCAATATCACTTAAACTAATAATTTATAGGTACTTACTAGCTTTATAAGCCGGCCAGTCTTGCTCAGCAATCCTAATGTCTTCGAACTCCTGACCACCGTAGGCCAGCATCAAGCGTATCCCTTGACCTAAGCCCTTGAAATTGAAGTATGTCAGCTTTACTTCCGGCATGTTTCTGAATAAAGGAAATGTTAGTGTAAAAATTATGAGTAACAAAGATCATAATATTGAGTCGTCGAACCATATTTCGGGGAAAGATTATATTTATATTTGTTATTTTCATTTCCCCGCTCTAGTACCTAGCTCAACGCGTTAACACGTAATGTCTCGATTACGGGCAATAATGAACAGAGTGTCTTGTCACTAAGTTATCTCTGACTGTTTTGCGGAAAAAAGCGTGGAGCTATAAAATATATTAAGTCTTGAAGAAAAGTCTTTTTCTTCTTTTTCGTCTATATATTTATAAGAACACCTCTACACTTTTACACTTGCAAAAGTATTACTCTTTCTCATATCCATAGGTTGACGGGAAGAAATCTCTGTCAGTGATAAGTTTACCTTTGCCAAAAACATTGTGGATTTTATATTGATGTTTGTTACAAAGTGTAATAAAGGATATATTATATCTCGAAATTAGGTGGAAAGTATGTTGACACGAGGTTTCTACTCCGCTATACGAAAAAGGCGAGAAAATAAAAAAAAATGGTTTTCCCACAAACATGACTGATTTGTACATGAACATGACTGAACAGTATTATGTAATGACGCTAATATTATTAGTAACATGCCCTGTTTAGCATCTTCGTATGTTAAACAGAATCGATTGCACGACAACATAATTTTCCATTTGAACAATGTATGACTATTTTTGTATATATTTTTTCTTTCAGACTCACAGCAGAGAAAGAGAGACAGAACCAAGTGTCAAGGGGACTGCTACAGTCTTTCTATTACATAATAAAATTAAATGAAATGAAACCTACGAAGTATAAAACATGTGTGACCGAGTGTACTCGCTAAAATAAATTAAAAAAAAATCTCAAACACAAAAAGAGAAAAATGCAGAAAAATACACGGGACTCAAGTCTGTGGTGTTTGTAAAAATAAAGAAAAATAAGGAACCTAGTGTCACGCTATTATTATTTTTTTGCTTCACGCTGTATCCCGCAGCAGGGTAGGCAGACAAAACATACATAGTGTTAAGACACTCCCGTTCCCCACATTCCGCCGAATTCGAAGACATTGCGTGCTGAGTGGCGGAACTTAACACCGCGCTTTGCCTAGGTCAGCAGAGCGAAAAAAATGGAAATATTAAATATTTCCACACCTCGAGTGGGAATCGAACCCACAGCCAGTCGCTTTACAGTTGCACTTTGTGCCATTGCGATATAGAGCCAGTCGTGGGCTCCATATCATCTATAAAATGAAGGCAAGCAACAAATATGTATGTAACAAAAAAGCTTGTACAACCAAGTTCAAGGAGGGAATCGATGACGCAGCTGGCTAGTGCTTTACGCCAACCATTTTACTAGTAATATTGTACTAACCATTTTTGAATTTATTTCAAACCACTTTATAAGCATGAAATTTACTTAGTGTTTTATTATGTTGCTTTTTTGTTTGTTGTATTTATTATTTTTATTATTTCGTTTATATTTAGTAAGTACACTACCTTGTTATTAAAGATGATTAAGTTTTTTTCCAGAATATAAGATATTAATTATTACATACATAAGCACACAATAACACGATATATAATTATTTACACAAAAGATATAATTAATAATACCTATCTGGTATAACAATCATCTGAAATTGTTGTACCACCTTACCTAAGACCGACTGGTCTATTCATAACATTGTACATTTAAAAAACTATAGACAATGACATATTTTATCAGCGGGCAGTCATGGCGCAGAAAGTATGACTGTAAATGTGACTGGTTGTTGGTTCGATTCCCACTTGAGGAATTATTTACTATTTCCATGTTCTTCTCTCTAGTGTCGAGGTAAAGCGCGGCGTTAAATTCGCCACTTATCACGCAATGCCTAAAAAATTCGGCGGGCAATAGGGAACGGAGTGTCTTAACAGAAATAACCTAGTTCTTTTTGTTTATACTGCTATGTGCAGAATATAACATGAAGCTAAAACTCATTTTCTCAGCAATGTCAACAGTCAGTCATATCTTTGACATTGAACTTGGCTGCCATTTTCACATTTATGTTTTTGGTCTGATACTAAATTACTTCGAATGGATTTCACATGAATCGTATGTGAGTGAGTCATCTAATGTTAGATCTATTAAACATAGTTATAGGTTGGCTAGGAAGGTCAGTCTGTATGTAATTATATATGCGGACCACGTACAATGTCATTGCAATAAGCTTTGTAGTGTAGTTGGAAACGTGACTTAACAATATTGTCATTTCTAGACGGTTCTAAGTTCTTTTTTTTTTTAGCTTCACGCTGTATCTCTTGCGGGGTAGTCAGAGAGAACGGAGCGCCAAACGCTACGGTCTCTGCATACTTCTTTCGCCTCGTCCACTGTCATCAACCTCTTCATACACGCCCTCCGGAGGGTCCTCATGCTTTTTACGTGACCTTACTCCAGTATCGTCGATACTGTGTTTTCGAAGGTCAACCTCTCTTACCACTCACCTCTAGGTTCATATTAAAGAAAATGTATTTAATGTCATGTATATTATAAATCGATTTAATATTAGTTTGGTTAGTTATTATTTCTTATTTAATAAAATAATTAATTTTTAGAACGTTAATTTAAACAAATTAAAGAGTTAATAAAAAAAGAAGAATAAGTTTTTTAATGATATATGTTTGTTCAGTTTTTAATGTTTTTTAATATTTCAATAAATAAATCAATTAAATAGAATAATCGAAAAATCTATACGTATTGTGTAACGATATTGAAAATAAACAAAAAAAAACTGTCTTAAGTATCACATAGCTTTAGTTCTAAATAATTAAGTATATCTTTAGAAATTATTTTTTTACATCCACATGTAAAATCCCACATAGCAAGGAAGTCAAAGACAATGTAGTGTCAAGACACTCCGTTCTCCACATTTCGCCAAAAATAAACATACTGTTTTTCTTTATTTAGCTTCACGCTGTATCCCGCCCACAGGTAGGCACAGGGAACCTAGTGTTAAGACACTCCGTTCCCCACAACATATTGATTCTAACAAGATTCTGTCTATAAAGGTTGCCTGGCAGAGCTTGCTACCAGCAATAAGACCTCCATTGCACATTGTACTTTTTTATGATTTATTGTGTACCGTATTTTGTATTGGCTGTGTGTATTAGTGGTGGAACTTAATGCCGCACCTTGCCTTAGTTACCAGACCGAAAGTAAATATAATTAATAAATAAATATTCAAAATAAGTCGTTCGTTTCTAAAAACGAAGTGTTTTTTAACTTTTTATCTTAAAAAAAAAACATTTTAATCGGTTATCTTTACGTTAGAATAAATATTTAACAAAACATACAACTAATTTCTTAAATATTAGCTTAATTACATATGTTGTGTGTACTTAAAAAAAAAACGTTACTTTAAGCAGTTTTTTACATTACATTAAAAATATTTGTTGCCGAACGAATCTTAAAACATATTAGCCTTTAGCAGAAAAGTCATGTTTACCACTGACTTTTATCGGCACGCCAATGTAATCGCCAAGAGAGAACCTAGTGTCAAGACACTCCATTTTCCACCTAAAATGGAGACTTTGCGTGTTAAGAGACGTAACTTAAGTTTATGGAGTCCATTATGATGCAATGAGACAGCGTCTGACTGTTAATGTGATTAATTATAGACTAGATTTCCACTAGAAAAAAAATATATATTTAAACTAAATAAATTTCTCTGCAATTGTCGGACAAGGCGTGGTGTTAAGTCCCGTCACTCAATACGTGTTTAGATGGAAAGTAGAGAAGAGAAACTCTTGACACAAGGTTCAAGGTTTGCGGGAAAAATCATGATCAAATCTTATATTAAATGAGAATTTTCGCTTTCCACATCTGATTATTATATAAACAACGTTTCTCAAACAAATACAGCATATTTAAATATAATTAAACCCAAAATAGTTGAAGAGTAAAGAACCCGTGTAGTTTTTACCCGTGGGGGGACGGGTTAAGAATACAATTCCCCTCCGCCGCTGGGTAGCGTCCCGTAAAAGGCGGGTAACCCAGTAGCTTGGTGGTAGGAGATTCGTTCTCCGACTGGCTCGCGACCACTATCATGTCAAAGACGAACCGCCAAATATCTGATGATGTGTTCCGGTTCGATGGCATGTAAGCCAGCTTTCCCTATCCCCAACATTCCCATCCTTCCTCTCTCCTTCTGTCCTACATCCCTAAGGCTGGCAACGCATCTACAACTCTAATGTTGTGGATGTCTATGGGCGAAGGTACGACTTAACACCAGGTGGGCCTTCTGCTCGTTTGCCTCCTTTATTCCATAAAAAAAAAAACAATTTTAATAGTCCTCTGTAATAATCAATAGTACTAGGATGCTAGTCGTGGCTTGAGGCACAAAGTGTGACTGTAAACGGGACGGTTGTGGGTTTCATTTCCACTCGAGGAGTGTAAATATGTCCATTTTCTACGCTCTGGTGATTAACACGGAATGCCTCCAGAATTCGGAGGAAAGCATTGAACGGAGTGTCTGAACACTCGGTTCCCTCCGCCTACCCTGCTAAAATAATAAAAGAGCATCCGCTTTATTCGCTTAACTATTGTGTTGCTAATAGCAACCATAAACTTGTCTCGTTCGACGTATCTAGCCGTCTGTTAGCACTATATGATTTGTTATTGTAATTCGTTGGCGCCGTTTTCGCATCTTTAAACAATTTATCGATGTGTTACATTTTCACGCATTATGTTACATGCATTATGTACAGCTACACGCTTTTTTCCGCAGAGAAATGTAGTCAGAGAGAATCAAGTCTTAAGACTTAACTCCGTTCTTTACTTTCCGCCAGAAATAGAGACGACGCGTTATGAAAATAATATATAATGATTTCTTTGAGGGGTCATCGTCAATTTCATCATTTCTTTTAAAAGTTGAGACTCGTTTCTCTTCTATAAATCCATTCCACAAGTAATAGGTATAAGAGATTTTAGCTTTCTTTCAGTTTTTTAGATAGTAACAAAAGACTTCGACCTACATACATAGATAAATAAATATTTAGATAACGTCTATCAATCATGTGTAAGCCAGCAGATCGAGCATTTCCTTCAGGAGATGCTTTTGAACTCGGATTTAGAAAGAGACTAAGCGTATTCGTAGATAACGGAAATTGAAACACCAAGTGTATACATAATTTATAATGTAATACTAAATATTCAAGGGGTCAATCAAATTCATAACAAAGCGTCGATCAGAAACGATTGTACGTAGGTACATTGTGAATGGTATTCAAAGGTAAGTTTTTCTAAGTTTCACGCTTTTCCCCACTCAGCGGAGGAGAGGGTCCTGTGTCAAGGCACTCCCCGTACTATTTTCCGCCTTAAACGAGACATTGTATGTTTAGTGGCGAAACTCAACGCCGCGCAAAGCATCAAGCTAACTCTAGTAAGAAATATATTTTTTAGTTGCTCGATGATCACAAATCATGGTTCAGTTTTCGCGTGGGACTCTCCTATGGGTAACGATACCCTCTCAAGTAGCAACGTAGAGTACGTGCATTCTAAGTTGATAGTTCGGAACCTAGCTACAACTGGCGTCGCAGAACCGACTTGTAGGAAGTGATAAAAAAATATATATATTTCCACAAATTACACCAATTTTAACAATCTAAAATTATTAATATCAATTTAGCGTTACGGAAAAAGTTAAACAAACGCATAGTGACATGACATGACAATGACGTCCTTATAAATATTTTTTATCTTTTTATAGCTTCACGCTGTACCCCGCAAACAGCAGGGTAGACAGAGGGGACCTAGTGTTAAGACACTCCGTTCCCCACTTTCCGCCGAATTCGGAGGCATTGCGTGTTAAGTGGCGGAACTTAACGCCGCGCTTTACCTCGACACCAGAGCGAAGAAAATGGAAATATAATTTCCACTCCTCGAGTGGGAATCGAACCCACAACCAGTCGTTTACAGTCACACGCTTGTGCCACTGGGCCACGACTGGCCACAATTTTTTAAGACTTATAGGTATAAAAATGTTAAATATATGCATACTTGCTTTTTGCTTGTTATTTTTATAATAATAATATTATTTAATGAGATTACAAGGGTTTTAGCTTCACTTGCGAATAATACCGGGATATAAACTGTATAATATGCCTTTCGATAGTCCAAAGGCAAGCTACTACCAAGCCAAAATTCATTCATTTACATCAAATTAACAGACAGACAGACGAAAATTCTACTGATTGTATTTTTGGCCTCTGTTATCGATATATTAACGCATCCAATTGAAGATTTTCTGAAATTTTCATGTACAGAATTGATTTTTCTACTTTTTTGATTTATATACAGAAACAGGTTATTTTATAATGTCTAACAGAACAAATAACTAAATCAAGTCCCGAGTCGAATAGGGTAGAAACTGATTTTTTACTTATTAGTTTTTGTTGCAAAATCCATACTTATATTATAAATGCGAAAGTCTGTCTGTTTGTATGTCGCGCTTTCACGGCTAATCTACTGGTCCGATTTGGATGAAATTTAGTATAAAAGTAGCAAAAAAATCTGGGGTAAACATAAGCTACTTATTGTTTCAAAAATCAACCTCTAAAGTGTTGAAATGGGCGTTGAAAGTTTATATGTAAACCGAACAGACCTATTGTAATAAACTTTGACATAAATACAGTTAATAATCCAGGGTTAAATATAGGGGCTACTTTATTTTTCCAGAATGGGCCTCCGAGGGTTGCAGTATAACGAAACAGTTACTTAGTTCACGCGGCGAAGCCACGAGCGGTCCGCTAGTATAATTATAATTGGCAACCCTATGTATAAATAGTACTGAGAAGTAGAATGTTAATAAAGAACGAAAACGTGAATTTATCAGCAATTTCCGGTGGGGAACGACAATAAAATCATTGTATTGTAGAGAATTGAGTTCAACATCCGGTCTATAAACGATTGAAAAGTATCAATTATATAACTGTTACATTTATGTCCCACATTATAATACTAGTAAGCCCAAAAAGGATTTGTATACCTTATTGGCGCAGAGGCGCAAAGTGTGAATATAAAGCGACTGGTTGTGGGTTCACTCGAATAATAGACATATTTAATATTTCCATTTTCTTCGCTCTGGTGTTGAGGCAAAGCGCGGGGTTAAGTTCTGCCACTTAACACGCAATGCTCCGAATTCGGCGGAAAGTGGAAGCGGAAGAATTCGGAGGCGTTGCGTGTTAAGTGGCGGAAGTTAACGCTGCGCTTTATTTCTGATACTTATATTATAAATGCAAAGAAATGGAAATATGAAATATTTTCAATCCTCGAGTGGGAATCGAACCCACTATCAGTCGTTTACAGTAACACGTTCGTGCGACTGCGCCACGACTGGCCCCATTTATATACCTAATTATGTATATATAATAGAATAAAAAAATATATAATTTTATTAAAAAATAAATAATATTTAGTCGTAAAATATAAATGACATTGTATATATGTCGTGGCCATATCGTATAATTGACGACTTCATGATATCGTTGACAATATCATGAAATGGTTGCAGTTCATGAAATGACCAACTGATTTTGACGATATCGTTGATTCGTCAACGTTTAACGATTTCGTCATCGACGTTTGGTCATATCGTAAAGTAAGGTGTCCTTATAATATATTTAATATAAATTTAGAATATGTGCGTAAAACTATCTCATCATATATAATGGCGATGTTTTTAGACAAAAACACTTTCAGTATCTATAGAATCAATTTATTAAAAAAAGTTTAACCTAACCTAACCTAAAACATCTTTTACGTAATTAGATTTATTTTGTAAGAAGATACTTAAACTTTTTCTATTTAACAGACTCTTTAGTATATAAAAGTAGTTTTTACTATACAATTACTTAAATTTATTATTTATTATTATATCGCACATTGACTTGAAAAAAGTTAAAATGATTTTATATAAGATTATTTTATTAAGAATATTCATTTTACTTAAAATAAACAAATAATTAATTCCGCTTTTAATTAAATAATGATATTTAAAACTAAAATGTTCACTTTGTTACGAACAGCTGATAAACAAAAAGCGCATCTAGCGCCTCTATCGGTTGCTTAACTAATTATTTGACGATTTTGTCAAACAATATCGACGAATTCATGAAGAAGCCGCGCGATTAGTTGACGATATCGTTAAACGTTAGGCAGTCATTGATTTCGTCAAACGACATCATGATCTGGCCAAACGATAATTGGTCATTTCATGAACTGCGACCGTTTCATGATATTGTCAACGATATCATGAAGTCGTCGATTCTACGATATGGCCACGACATATACACTGATGCACTCGAAGTCTTTTTGTTTATTATATAAAAAGCCAATAATGTGAAACTACCTGGAATTTAGTTATTTATGTTTTAATTTGTTTAGGTACTTGTATAAGAACACAACGATCGAAAATTATGCTTAAAACTGTTGGACGTATTGTATAAACTGGTTAGGCTTAAAAAAATAAAGTAGCGCAAATTCTGAAATGAATTATAATGAGTCAAGCGGTTTAGATTTTTTATATAAACGTTCATCCCTGTTTTAATTCTTTAGAGTAGGATTTTTTTAAAAAATAAGTAGCCTATATTTGACCCTGGATTTTTTTTACTTTCATTCTAAGCTTCATCCAAATCGGACTGGCCGATTAGCTAGATTAGCCGTAAAAGCGTGACAGACAAACGGACAGACGTTGGCATTTATAATATAAGTATGGATGTTTAACAACACTTGTGCACGGTAAAACTCGAATGAGTTTATGATTGCACGTAATATTGTATCATGTTTGTAACTAAAAAATAATAAAATTTAGTTGACTTCAATTAGGGTCTCTAATTTTTTGTTAAGATATATTGGATAACATATGAAATTGATTATAATCTAAAGATAACATGGAGTATACTTCTAAATAAAAAAAAATATTGCACAATAATACTGCCAGTCGCGGCGCAGTGGCACGAACACGTGACTGTAAACGACTGGCTGTGGGTTCGATTCCCACTCGAGGACTGGAAATATTTAATATTTCTTTTTTTTTGCTCTGGTGTCGAGGCAAAGCGCGGCGTTAAGTTCCGCCACTTAACACACTACGCCTCCGAATTCGGCGGAAAGTGGGGAACGGAGTGTCTTAACACTAACCTCTGCCTACCCTGCTGTGTGCGTAAAAATATTACGTAATAATACTGTCATATTATAAACAATTGTGCAATAAAAATAATTGAGCAAAATTATTTAATACCATTCAAAAATAGGTACATATATCTGCAGGCAAAGACTTAACTTTCAATTGTCATCGATATAAGTGTTTGGATTTCCATCTATCTTCTGTAAACAAAGCACTTATTGATATTTTTAATGCAAATATTTAAAAAAGGGACGTATTAGTAGGTGTCCGCTAAAATTAGATTTTGCGACAGGGTCAGATTAAGGAGGTTTAATTAAGCGTTCTCGCAAGTTTTTCTGAAACCCCGTTGTACTACAAATATGAAATTTAACAGACAGATCCTTATGCGGAAGAAATCGCAGGCCAAAGCAAGTTATTTAGGTATACTAGATTAAAAAAAAATCATAGGATACTAGCGAAAACCTAGTGTCAAGACACTCCGTTCTCCACTTTCCGCCTGTAATCAAAATGTTGCGTATTTAATGGCAAAATAAATCCATACTTATATATTATAAATACGTAAGTGTGGTCTGTTTATCTGTCACACTTTCACGGCTAATCTACCGGTTAGTAAAAGCAGTAAAAGTTACTGGGTCTAACATAGGCTACTTATTTTATCAAAAATCATCCTCTATAGGGTTGAAATAAGGGATGAAAGTTTATATGAAAATTCTAAACCGCTTGACCGATTGTAATGAATTTTGACACAAATATTATTAATAATCTAAGCTTAAACATACCCTACTTTATTTTTTAAAAAATCCACCCCCGAGGGTTGAAATGTAACAAAACATTTCACGGCGCGAAGCTGCCAGCGGACCGCTAGTATAATAATATTTTTACTCACTTGACGTGTATCACTTGTTCACACTTCCAACGATATAATGATGTTTTGTTTGCGCCGTCAAGACGCGCGGCGGGCGGCCTTGGGCGGGTCAATTTTAGTAATAAAAAGTATTTTTGATTACATTATAGACACGAACGGGTCAATTTATTAATATATGGATGGATGGAAAATGAAATGGTTTCGATATAGTTTTAGATACAAGAGAAAAAAATAACTTTAACTTATTAAATTTTGGTCTTATTTTTTAAATATGTTTTCTATAATTTAAAAATTATAAAAAATATTATTAACGTTATAGTAAGTATAAGAATATGAGAAATATGTATATAATAGCAACAGTTTTATCACTCACAGAGTAGGCAGAAAGAATATAGTGTTAAGACTCTACTTTGTTCACTTCTCTGTCGAATACTGAATATTATTATGTTTAAAGTTGTAGAACAAAATAATAAGAATTAGGGCCCAGGTCGTGGCCTAGTGGCACAAGCGTGTGACTGTAAACGACTAGTTGGGGGTTCGATTCCCACTCGAGGAGTGGAAATATTTAATATTTCCATTTTCTTCGCTCTGGTGTGGAGGCAAAGAGCGGCGTTAAGTTCCGCCACTTAACACGTAATGCCTCCAAATTTGGCGGAAAGTGGGGAACGGAGTGTCTTAACACTAGGTTCCCTCTGCCTACCCTGCAGTGTGCAGGATACAGCGTGAAGCTAGAAAAAAAAAAGAATTACACATTATTACTTACACGTTTATTGGATTATGTGTAAATTTGACTAAGTAATAAAGTAAACAAAAATAATTATACAAATTAAAAAAAAATGATAAATATTTAATCTAATCTACCCGCTTATCAATTTCAACGTTATCTATAAGAAATCACAAGTTGCCTACAGTCCACATTGAAGTACTTGCTATATAGATAATGAAGTATTGGACAATGTATGTATGTAAAAATGTCATTTTTGGAACACGTATAAATATCAACCATGTCTTTTTGAACCTTCGTGAACGTTCTTGAAAATTGAACGCTTGGTTTGATTGCTTTGAGTTCTGCCACTTGAAATCCATACTGATTTAGATGAAATTTGGAATGAAAGTAGTAGAAGTGACTGGGTCTAACATAACCAACTTATTTTTTCAAAAATCTACCTCTAAAGGGTTGAAATAGGGGATGAACGTTTATATGAAAAATCTAAACCGCTTGACCAATGGTAATGAATTTTGGCATATGTATAGTTGATAATCTAAGCTTAAATATAGGCTACTTTATTTTATAAAAATGCGCCCCCGAGGGTTGCAATATAACGAAATAGTTCACGCGACGAAGCCGCTAGCGGGCCGCTAGTAATGTAATGAATTGTAGTGGGATTCGGACTCGTAAACAATTTTTTTATTAAACATAACAAGTGTAAAGCTGTTAGTTACGAGTTCTGTTGATAAACTTATAAGGACCCCTTAATGTGCGAATGTCGCTCGAACTAAGCCTGTTTGATTTTAGATTGCACTGTATACGTCATTTATAATTCACATATATCATCGAGGCCATCATGATCATTATATTCCTATAGTTTAGTATCAATATTTTGAGCACGATTGTTGTGGGTTCGATCCCTACTAGTGAAAAAGATTATATAAATATAAGTTATTTTAAGCCTAATGCAATGAAGAGTCCCTTTCTCAACTCAACACGCAGTATTCCGATTTCTAGCGTAAAACGGAAAACAGAATTCCATGACATCATTCTCTCTGACTATCCTATTATGCGAGAAAAAGCGTGAAGCTGAAAGAAAATCTAAATAACCTATGTATACAAATAAATATAATTAAAGTGTCAGGTTGTATTTAATTAAGCGCCTTACTAAATGCATGTATAAGTATATATGGTACATGTATATAAAAATAGCATTTGTACAATTTTTGGTCTGTCCATCTGTGTGTCTGTTTGTTTCGGCTAATCTCTGAAACGGCGCGAATAATTTTGAGGGAGCATTCAGTGGCTAATAGCTGATGCATATGTAAATAGGCATATATATGGTACATGAATACGAAAATAGCATTATTTACAGTTTTTGTCTGTCCATCTGTCTGTCTGTTTGTTTCGGCTAATCTCTGAAACGGCGCGAATAATTTTAAGGAGGCATTTACTGGCTAATAGCTGATGCAATAAGGAGTAACTTACGCTACTTTTAGAACGAGGCACAACCAATATTAAAATGAAACCAGCGTGACCTAGCAACATAACACATATTTACGTTTCATTATGTAATATTATTTGAGTGTCTTATCTTGCTTATTTATCTTATAGAAAAGGATGAAGCTGTCGTGGCACAGTGGGACATCGTTTGACTGAAAACGGGATTGATTGTGGGTTCCATTCCCATTCCGAGACTGTATTTCGATTATTTTCATATCTTCACTCTGGTAAACAAGACAAAGCGCGGCATTGAGTCTCGTCACTTAAAACGCAATATTTTGATTTCGGGCGGAAAGAGACGACGCTAGGTTCTCTCTGACTCTGATATGCGGAATAAAGTGTAAAATAAAAAAAAAATGTGGCCAGTCGTCTCCCAGTGGCGCAAACGTGTGACTGTAAACGACTGGTTGTGGGTTCGATTCCCACTCGAGGGGTGGAAATATTTAATATTTCCATTTTATTCGCTCTGGTGTCGAGGTAAAGCGCGGCGTTAACACGCAATGCCTCCGAATTCGGCGGAAAGTGGGGAACGGAGTATCTTAATACTAGGTTCCCTCTGCCTACCCTGCTGCCTGCGGGATACAGCGTGAAGCTAAAAAAAAAAAAAAAAAAAAAAAAACATTACACAATTTAGCAATTGTGTGCGCGTTTGTACTGACTACTTGTTGTTCTTGGGCCGAAACTAATAACAGGATGGTAATGATAACAGTAATCATCGCCCCACCAATATCGTATGATTCTCTGCTTCTATACTAGACGTTTATTGTTACTTTACTCGTTAGATTTTTTTTATTGTATTAAATATGTTTAAATAAAATACATACAACAAAAATAATAGTATATTAGTGTAGTTCAAAGTAGTAGTGACCTACAAAGCTCATTTGAAAGGCAGGGCTTAAAATTTTAATAGTACACCCTAGTAGTAAAGTAGACATAAAATCTATTGTTAAGATATTATCACTTTCCTCTTTAAGTTTAGAGAAATTTTTGTAACCGGAAATAGATGTAGAGTTCCGCTTTAAGGCGGTAACCAAATCTTCAACTATAATTACTGTGCTAGAATGA
The DNA here is from genome assembly GCA_019049465.1 of Dryas iulia moderata. Taxonomy (NCBI): domain Eukaryota; kingdom Metazoa; phylum Arthropoda; class Insecta; order Lepidoptera; family Nymphalidae; genus Dryas; species Dryas iulia. Next base: position 12,037,509 of record CM032431.1, on the reverse strand, counting down.
CGTCATATAAATTGACTGAAAAAACATCGTTATCTTTAAAGTGGACTGCTCTTGAAAGAACTAGGAAGCACATACATATATACTTAGTTCTAGAAACATCTAATGAGTGCATGTAGGTTTAACTGAATGCATTATATCCATAGGTAAATGTTTTCAACAAAAATATGAAAAAAATATAAGTATCAATGATAAAATTGAAAATTAAAGCAGTATTAAAAAGAAAAAAAAACAGTTCCCAGTCGTGGCGCAGTGGCACAAGCGTATGACTGTAAAGGACTGGTTGTGGATTCGACTTCCACTTGAGGAGCTGAAATATTTAATATTTCCATTTTCTTCGTTCTGGCGTCGAGGTAAAGCGCGGCGTTAAGTTCCACCACTTAACACGCAATGCCTCTGAATTCGGCGGAAAGTGCGGAACGGAGTGTCTTAAGACTAGGTTATATTATATTAGTTTAAATACATATTTTTCAGCTTCACGCCTTTTTTCCTTCAAGAGAGAGAGAGAGAGAGAACCAAAGTTAAGATACTCTATTTCCCTATTTTCCCCCCAAGCTCAAGACATTGCGTATGGTGGATTGCAGCGGCTTACTTTGTCACCATCACCAGAGCGGAGATAAGAAAATAATTAAATAATAATCATGCAAGTGGGAATTGAACCCGTAATCAATCATGTATACAGTCTCCGACACTATCCCACAGATCCCCGATGGCCTTAAGTAGAGAGTGAAAAGTAAAAGGGAGGAAAGAGTAGTAAAAGAGTAATAAGGAAAATAAAACAAAAAAACAGTAGCAGTCGTGGGACTGCCGATAGAAGTGAAAACGGAACTATTAAGTTGAGTGTAATTAAAACTATATGCAAAAATTATATGATTTTTTTTATGTTTTATTTATTAGTTACATGTGATGGGTTAAACAAATCATGAACAAAATATAAATACAAAGTGGTTGAAATTAGTGTATACGTGTACACAGGCTACTGCGCGTGCGCTAGTCTGGCTCTCCATAGCTATAGATATACTATTATCATTAGCATGTCGGTGACGCGAACCGAGGATTTTACCCTCTACCAAAACGCTCAACGCGCCTAAACAAGTTTTCACTTCAAAAACTATAGAAAATGTCATTAGATTTGAGCCCAATACTATCAGCAGTTCCACTAAGCAAAATCGATTAACAGCAGCAAAATTAGATAATATAACACAAAAAAACCAACATAACGTATTCAGAATGAGCCATCTGTGAAAATTTATCATATCCATACTTATATTATAAATGCGAAAGTCTGTGTGTTTGTCTGTCACGCTTTCACGGCTAATCTACCGGTCCGATTTGGATGAAATTTAGAATGAAAATAGTAAAAGTGACTGGGTCTAACATAGGCTACTTATTTTATCAAAAATCAACCTCTAAAGGGTTGAAATAGCGGATGAAAGTTTATATGAAAAATCTAAACCGCTTGACCAATTGTAATGAATTTCGTCATAGATATAGTGGATAATCTAAGATTAAACATAGGCTACTTTATTTATTATAAATGCGCCCCAGAGGGTTGCAATATAACGAAATAGTTCACGCGGCAAAGCCGCGAGCGGGCCGCTAGTCTTTAATAAATTCTAGGAACAGTTGCGTTTTATCTATTCACAAAGGTTCTTATGATTGCCATCCACTGTTACATACAATAGCGTTTATATTATGAGTGGCTTGATAGCCTGTTAGGTTAGCTTATCAATGTACTTATGTATACTCATAACAACCAAATATATGTACCTAACAACAGAAAGCTAAGCAAAATTAAACAAGTATGTCAATTTTCAAGTTGCTTCGCGCTGTTTCCCACAGGGCAAGGTAGATAAAGATAGCTTAGTGTCAAATGACTCTGTTCTCCACTTTCCGCCCAACATCGAGACGCGCGCGTTCTCCTTTGTACCAGAAAGGAGAAATGTATATAATATATAATCACATATTGCAACCCTCGGGGTTGGATTTTTAAAAAATAAAGTAGCCTATGTTTAACCTTGAATTATCAACTATATATATTCCAAAATTAATTGCATTCGGTCAAGCGGTAAACCGCTACCTAACCTAAAAGTAATGTAAAGGTTTTCCATATAAACACTTTTATCCCCTATTTCAATCTTTTAGAAGTTGATTTTTGAAAAAAATGTGTAGCCTATGTTCGACCCAGATTAGCCGTGAAAGTGTGACAGGCAAACAGACAAACTTTGCATTTATAATGTAAGTATGGATTTCCCCGAGTGGGAATCTTACCCACAACCAACGTGATTATAGCAATTATAGTCCCACTGCGCCACGACGGCCTTATTTTTATACTAAATTAGCAGAAACTAAACGAATATAAAAATCGATATTTGTCTCGTTCTTGTCAAATTACGGGAAAACCTCTCTTATGGGCTCCTTTTAGTTCCCAGGGAAATATCTGCTAAATAACATTTAATTTACGCCTAGTAACATAATAAAGTCGATCTATTTTTAATAACTACTTTCCGCCCATATATATTGACTATGCGTGCCAACTGACAAAGTTCAAGGTCGCACTTTTCTTTGCCAGATCTGGTAGGTGGAACAGTAAAATATATAAAAAAATAATTTTCAACAACAACAACATCGAAACGAAAATAATTTCATGAAAAAAGTGTAATGATTCCTCCAAGCGGGTATCGAACCCACAATCATCGCATCTAGAGTCAAACGCCGTCCAACTGGCTATGGTGACTGATACTACTTTAGTTATTACCCGTAGGGGGACGGGTTAAGAATACAATTCCTCCCCGCTGCCAGGTAGCGTTCCGTAAAAGGCAAGTAACCCAGTAGCTTGGTGGTAGGAGATTCGTTCTCCGACTGGCTCGCGACCACTATCGTGTCAAAGACGAACCGCCAAACATCTGATGATGTGTTCCGGTTCGATGGCATGTAAGCCAGCTCTCCCTATTCCCACCATTCCCATCCTTCCTTCCTCCTTCTGTCCTACATCCCCAAGGCTGGCAACGCATCCATAACTCTAATGTTGTGGATGTCTATGGGCGAAGGTAACCACTTCACACCAGGTGGGCCTTCTGCTCGTTTGCCTCCTTTATTCCATAAAAAAAAAGTTCTCATTAAATAGCTTCACGTATGTCATGTATGTGTATCCCACACACAGAGGTCACCATCAGAGGGCAGAGGGAACCTAGTGTTAAGACACTCCGACTTCCGTCCGTCCAATTCGTGTTTAGTGGCGGAAAAACAGAGTGAGGGTGGCCAGTCGTGGCCCAGTGGCACAAGAGTGTGACTGTAAACGACTGGTTGTGGGTTCGATTCCCACTCGAGGAGTGGAAATTATATTTCCATTTTCTTCGCTCTGGTGCCGAGGTAAAGCGCGGCGTTAAGTTCCGCCACTTAACACGCAAGCCTCCGAATTCGGCGGAAAGTGGGGAACGGAGTGTCTTAACACTAGGTTCCCTCTGCCTACCCTGCTGTGTGCGGGATATAGCGTGAAGCTATTTAATTTTTAATTTTTTAGATGGCAATATAAAATATTTTTAATCCATGAAAGGGAATCGAATTAATACGTCGCGTTTACAGTCACACTTCGTGCCCCTGCGCCACGACTGGCCTCTACGAATATTTCGTTTTAATGAACTGAGTTTTAATTAGAATTCGATAAGCTACACGTGGTTTTCAAAGAAAAATGAAAATATATTGTATTATACTTAAGGTTTTTTTTGCCATAAATATATTAACAACAGTTTTTGCTTAAATAAGTCATTTATTAATAGATATAGTAATGTTTTAAAAGATTTACATTTTTAATGAAGTCATTTTTATATGATTATTTTATATAATTAATTTTCGTTTTAAATTTTAATTCGATAGATTTTTTTAAGTTGTTAGAAAACAGGTTTTTAGTTGGGAATGATTATATTTATATTGCCTTCGTATCCGGCAAGACGAAGCGCTGCGTTGAGTTCCCCTATTTAAGACGCATTGTATGTTTATTTATTATAATGGTAATGTAACTCAAGATTTTTAAGTACATGTATTATTATATGTTGTTATATTAATAATACACCAAATAAGGCCGGTCGTAGAGCAAAGGCACAAACGTGTGACTGTAAACGACTGCTTGTGGGTTCGATTCCCACTCGAGGAGTGGAATATTTCCATTTTCTTCGCTCTGATGTTGAGGCAAAGCGCGGCTTTAAGTTCCGACACTTAACACGCAATGCCTCTAAAATCAGCGGAAAGTAGGGAACGGAGTGTTTTAACACTAGGTTCCTTCTGCCTATCCTGCTATATGCGGGATACAGCGTGAAGCTAAAAAAAAAATATTATTAATACAATAGATGAATGTGTACAACAAAAAGTGTATATCGATAACAAAAGCATGTACATTGTGTACGTAATTGTAAAAGAAACTTGTAATAAGTGAGCATAACATAATTGTAACACTAAGTATAGCAGAAAAAAAACACGATTTGTCATCGGCTAGGCCTTAGTTCTAACATCTAACCATTAATATATATTTTTAGATTTCAATAATTAACTTATTCAAAACTAAAAAGAAATGTTTTTAGTAACATGTTTTTATAAATTACTTTCAGAAAATATGATGAGAGATGTTCCGCCATGTTGGGCTTGGAATGACGTCACAAAGCTAACCTAAAATGTATTGTCAATGTCAACGTCAAATATTGTTAACATATATACAAAATTTCAGGTTAATTGTTAACGATATAAGCTTCAAAATTGCAAATAAAAAAATGTTTTTAAAAATAAGTTAATTGTAGCGTCTACTTGCAACCGCGTTTGGTTTTTTTTTTATGGAATAAAGGAGGCAAACGAGCTGAAGGCCCACCTGGTGTTAAGTGATTACCTTCGCCCATAGACATCCAAAACATTAAAGTTATGAATGCGTTGCCAGCCTTGGGAATGTAGGACAGAATGTAGGACCTTGGGAATGTTGGTTGTGTGGATTCGATCGTCATCGATATATGAATGGTCATATTTAAATTGTCTTGACACTTCGTTCACACTCACACTATTGCTAAATGTGTAGCCGTAAAAAAAGAAAATGTCTACCGACCAAATGTTTACGTCATGTATTTAAATTAAAAAAAAAAACAAACTCAGCCATGTTAAATACAAACATCTTTATTCAGATATTTACACACAATACTTATATAATTCAGTCATCCATTACATGGACTATCGATATACAAACAATACAACTGTTTATTTTACGTAATAAATCATATTTTTCATAATAAAGCCCTGCTTTTTATATTCAGAACTTCTTTTCAGCTTCTGGTATTTTATCGCTGTAAGCCTGAACCTTTGCGTCGGCGTATACTGCGTCAACTACTTGTTGAAAACTTGGGTACTTTTTCTCTAAATCTGGCATTTGAAGCATCAACTTAAGGTAATCGAACATGCCGGCGAACACGAAATCTGCCCATGTGAGCTGTAAGTAATAACAATAGTTAACTCTAAGAATAAAAAAAAATAATTAATATTTATAAAAAAAATGTAAACACTTTATTATGAGAGTTTATTATTTGAAACCATACGTGTTCGTTACTTTAATAAAAAAGTAGTGTTAAGATCCTTTTAACTTCATTCTCAGCTCTTTGCTCTAAATCGCGACATTGCGTTTTCAGTGTTTGAAATTCGACGTCGCCTTTTGTCTTATAATTAAAATATTAGTCTTCCTACGAATGGGAATCGAACCCACAACCTAAATCGCGCTTAAAATCAGACGCTGTGTCTGACGGCCATTGTGCCACGGTATCATCTATAATTTTTTTTTTAGCTTCGCGCTGTATCCCTTGTTTCTTGTTTTATTATAGGACAATGAATTTCGGGTTAGCTAGTGTAATAAATAGCACAATTACTTTTAAACTTTTAAACATTTTTAAAGTGTTATTCCACACTTAGGAAAATTGAAAAAGACATTTAAAGAAAACGTATAAAAATTTGAACGCAGCGGGATTCGAACCCGCGCCTCCTGAATACCGTTCAGGCGCTCTCACCACTCAGCCATGTGTTCAATGCTCAGTGGTGAGAGCGCCTGAACGGTATTCAGGAGGCGCGGGTTCGAATCCCGCTGCGTTCAAATTATCATACGTTTTCTTTAAATGTATTTTTCAAATAGCACAATTGTTATTGAAAGTGGATAATTAAATTGCGAGGTTAACAGGGAGAAGTTTACTAACTTTGTACCATTTCCGCCCATTGACATAATGTGTTTGGCTTTGGACATACTAGTCCGGAAGACACACACACCCATTGATTGTAAACATTCACTGTATGAAATAGAGGCTCATAGCTTTCATTTACTGATAGATAAATAAATAAATAAAATAGTATTATTAAACTATGGGCATAAAGTGTGACTTTAAAGCGACTGGCTGTTAGTTCGATTCCTACTCGAGGAGTGGGAATATTTAATATTTCCATTTTCTTAGCTCTGGTATCGCTGTGAAGCGGGACGAGGCCACTTAACACGAAATGTCTCTAAATTCGGTGGAAAGTGGGGAACGGAGTGTCTTAAGACTAGGTTTCCTCTGCCTACCCTGCTGTGTACGGGATACAGCGTGAAGGTATAAAAACAAATAAATAAATAAAGACAACCTAGAAAATTTAGGCATTTAGAAAAGGTATAAAATACTGAACGCAGTGGGACTCGAACCCGCGCCTCCTGAATACGGTCTAGGCGCTCTCACCACTGAGCCATGTGTTCTACTACCAGCTGCGTCAAAATTCTTATACGCTTTATTATAACTTATTTTTGTTGTTAGGAAAAAGGCGGTGTGGGTTGGAATCCCGTTCAAAATTTTTATACTTTTTCTAAATGCCTTTTTCAATTTTCCTAAGGGTGAAATAACACTTTAAAAATGTCTGCAAGACAACCTTAAAATTCACACAAACTCAATAGCTTACTTTTCCAGCTGCAATGTGTCCATTGTTTTTCTTAATCATCTCATCCAGCTTGCTCAGTAGTCCTGGGTATACGTTTTTGCTGAGTTCCTCTTGTTTCTTAGCTTTGATTGCTTCATCGGCCTCATAGTGGACACTAGCTGCCTCTGTTTGGATAAAGAATATATATATTAAAAAAACAACATTTTAAAAGTGTAAACACACACTTAAGTTATGAAAATCATTTTGACATAAAAAAATAATTATATATTGTGGCCAGTCGTGGGCCCAGTGGCACAAGCGTGTGACCGTAAAAGACTGGTTGTGGATTCGATTCCCACTCGAGGAGTGGAAATATTTAATATTTCCATTTTCTTCGCTCTGGTGTCGAGGTAAAGCGCGGCGTTAAGTTCCGCCACTTAACACGCAATGCCTCCGAATTCGGCGGAAAGTGGGGAACGGAGTGTCTTAATTCTAGGTTCCCTCTGCCTACCCTGCTGTGTGCGGGATACAGCGTGAAGCTGAAAAAAAAAATAAAAAATAAAGGAGGCGGGATTCGACTCCGCATGTTTTAGAAACTGTCCAAGCACTCTAACCGCTAAGCCATGCGTTCTACGTCCGGTTGCGTCGAAATCCTAATACGCTTATTATATCTTATTTTCAACTTAATGTAATTTTTTATACATTTTTTATAAACTTTGTGTAAATAATTTTTAAACTATTTTCATTACGAATTTCATTCAAATCGGTTCGGTAGATTAGGCGTAAAAGCTTAACAAGCAGACAGACAGACTTTTGAATTTATAATTTTGCCATTCTAATGGTAATTTCGATATATGGTAATAAAAAAAACAAATATATTCATAAATCTAAGTAAATTAAAGAAAAACCACAATATAGTCAATTACATGAGAATGTGCTTTTGTGGTATACAAGTTTATGACCCATTTACATCTGGGCTTCGTTCTGAAGCAATAAAAGTAAACGTTTGTATATTATATTATCTAGAATTAGAATAATAAGCCAATTATTAGAATAATAATGTCTTGTGAGTTAAAATAGGGAAGATATTATTAAAGAGAGAAGAAGATGAGAAAGTTATTTAAATACGACAGCAACTACTTCTATAGATTTTATACATCATTTTTTCACTATGTTCACTAACAAAAACTTCTGCAGTTTTTTTTTTTTTTTTTAGCTTCACGCTGTATCCCGCACACAGCAGGGTAGGCAGAGGGAACCTAGTGTTAAGACACTCCGTTCCCCACTTTCCGCCGAATTCGGAGGCATTGCGTGTTAAGTGGCGGAACTTAACGCCGCGCTTTACCTCGGCACCAGAGCGAAGAAAATGGAAATATTAAATATTTCCACTCCTCGAGTGGGAATCGAACCCACAACCAGTCGCTTACAGTCACACGCTTGTGCCACTGGACCACGACTGGCCACAATGCCGCAGTTTCTTATGTTTAAATTAAAAATTATTCTTATATCATTATTTTATAATCTATTAAATCGAAGAGACTACAAATACTCTTAAAAACTTTATGAATTCCAGTAATTTCCTTATCAAACATTAACAATTATAATTATTTTACACACGCTCGTAGCTGAAATATGCTGCATACCTACGCAATTCGTTACGGTAGTAAATGTTTTTTTTCATATAGGTATATAAAGCCTATGTTTCTTTGGCAATGTAAAAAAAAAAATGTATTCGTCGTCTTTACATTTTCTTCTTACATGTTCAGTCTAAGACCAATTAATACCTAGTATTCTAATCAAAAATAGAAAAATAAACGTTTTAATAGATATTCTTTACACCTTCCTCTTAGCTTCCGTTCGGCTTACTCAATCACACTTTTCGTAACACTTTCGTCACGCATTCGCCAGCTTGCTCCCCAAGTAAAGCTAATGTAAAGAAGTTTAAAGTAAACAAATAACATTGTTATTACTTACTGGCTCTGATATCATTGACAAATTCAACATTTTGGTCGATTTCGAAGTCCTCCTCGATGTCGGATCCAGCGATTCCATACTTGCGTCCGAGGTAGCGAGCTATTGCCATACTCTGCGCGTATTTCTTACCATCGATCTCTAGTACCGGCATTTGACCGAATGGGGTTGCTATAACAAATTTACATAATTAAAACATAGGGTAGTGGGTTCTTTTTTCGTAAAATTATTGTAAGATTATTATTATTATTATTATTTAGCTTCACGCTATATCCCGCACACAGCAGGGTAGGCAGAGGGAACCTAGTGTTAAAACACTCCGTTCCCCACTTTTCGCCAAATTCGGAGGCATTGCGTGTTAAGTGGCGTTTAATTGCATAAGTGGCATTGTAAGATTATTATTATTAATTTATTATATAATTATTTTCTTTTTCTCGCAAAACTTTAACATGAGTGAAAGCCAGAGATTATAGTGTCTTCTTTCTCACTACTCTGCTATGCTTGAAACAGAGTGAAGTTGCGAATAGAACAATGTATAATTTTACACATTTAATGGACATCAATTCTAAATGGATGGTAGCATGTAATTATTGTCCCATTCAATTTTATAATTAGGTAAAATAATAAGACAAACCGCATATTTTGTTCTAAATTGTTGTAAAAATACCCACAAAAATATTGAAATCATACATCTACACAAAAAAACGCAACTAGAAAATTCCCAGCACGTTTAAGTAGTAATGTAAAAAATATGAAGAATATCTTAAAATTTTCGAGTGATGCAATACAAAGAAATAATATCATTAGATACAAATTAAAATTTACAAAATTTAAAGTAACCAAATGCATAAAGTTCTTATTCTAAACGTTAACATTTTTAAATGGGATTTTAAACATGCTTCCTGCAGCCTTGCGTTTTTTTCTACATAGCAGACTAATCAGCGAGAACCTAGTGTCACTCCGCTCTCCACTTACTGTCCGAAATCTAGACATCACGTGTCGAATGGCGGAACTTAACGCCGCACTATGCCTTGCCACAGAGATTTATAACGACAATTTTTCAAATATGTATAAGCATTCCTCCGAGTGGGGATAACCAATCACGTTTCTGATCCGACGCTGTCCCACAACGTTATGATGGCCTTGAAAATGCTTCCGCTCATCTTAAAGCGGGGTATGGAGTTCTCTTGGAAAAGATTAAGCTCAAATGTATAAAAAAGCGAGATGTTTCGATTAGTTATTTTAACGTAGGGTAGGGTGCGTAATAATATCGCTGTTGCTATGACAACGTAACATCTCGTCAATTTTCTTTCCCTGATGAATTTCAGAACTATAGTAGTGAATTAACTTCTACAAAAACGCAGTAAATTTTATGTGAACAATAAAAAAATGCCCCGTTTTGTAAAAGGCAAAACCGACTGGGTTACGAATTCTGCTTCGAGTATCAAAGAATATATTTTTTTTTTTTTATTCTAGAAAAAAAAAAATAAGGGTCTTTAATCTATTAAGATTATAATATAAAAAAAATATCAATACGTTACGTTGTCATCGCAGAAAGGTAGTACATAAATATTGTTATATTTTATATATAATAAATGTACGTATTAAATTCGTTGTACTCACATGGTTTCAGCGCAGGCCAGTTTTCCATAGTAATGCGTTTGTCGTCGAATTCCTGACCGCCGTAAGCCAGAAGCAGTCTAGCGGACTCGCCCAGCGCTTTCAAGGGAAAGTAATAGAAAGATACCTGCGGCATTTTGCTGCACACAAACAAAAATATATTTAAATAAATTATATTTTCCGTCTTTTTTCGTTATTTTTATAACTGAAAATATAGTGTAATCAAAATAAATAAAGAGTAAGAAATTGTAGGTAGGTTGCAAGTTAATCGACCCTACACAGGTTCCAAAAACAAGCATCTAATAATACGATGGCACCTAACAACGGTATCGTAAACGTATTTTAACAATATTAGAAAAAAAAGTTCTACGCAGATAAGAATTTAAATTAATTGCTTAAAAAGTACAAACTACAATAACGAATGCTCAAAATGTTGTATATTTGTTTTTTTAAGCGATCAAATTAAATTAAAATGTGTGTTCAAATATCTCTCTAGCCTTACATAGTAAAATACTGTTTTTTATACTAAATTTAGGGCCAATAGAAGTACATAAAACTTTACAAACAGAAATAATAATTAGAAAAACGAAGAAATTAACAATTCAAATAACATATCACAATTGAAATCGATAAACATTTTTAATTTACCTTCACACATTCGTCACAGAGCATTGACCGTCTGATATGAAATAAAAATACTTCCGTAAAAGCCGGTAGATGTTAAAAAAACAATGAATACTCAATAAATACACAAAATTATTAAACCTTTATATAAAAAATCAATGAAAACTATAATTAAAGCCTCAATTTAATAAGAATTTTTAAAATAATCTTTAAAAATACTTACAAAGAATTGTTATTTGACTACGGAAAGTAACTCTCACGTCGGATGACGGTCACTGACTGAACTCAGTTCAGAACTGCGCTTGGCTTTAGAAGCCACTACTAATAGAATATACGAGACTAGTGGAGTGAACTACGAACAAGCTAAGCTTGGAGCAATGTGAATAAAGCGTTCTGCGACGTCTGTCAAAATATGTTTTTTATTATAGGTTATACCGGCTTACGATAATACCGGCTGAAGTATTTCTGTGTCTAGGAATATATTACCTCGTTTTATATGCAAATAGATAATTATTAATATAAAAGTTGTGTGTACTAATGATATATATTTTTTATAATATAAATAGTATGTTTAATTATTTTTTAATTCACGTAATGGAAACATTTAATACAGCTTATAAAACTAAACTCCTTTAAATTTGAAAGAATCAGTGCCTTCCAATATAGCATTTTCTTTTTTTGATCTTGAATAAGTAGGTTTTTTTATATATTATATATTTTTTTATTTTTCACTTTATGCTCAATGATTAACTTCTTTATAGCCTAAAAAGTTTTGACGCGTCACCAATGCTATGGAAGGACACAGCCTTATTTCAATTATTAAGATTGCCTTCGCGCTTTGTCTTACTGTAGAAGAAATGAAATTCTTTAACTATAATTATTCTTCTATTTTTAGGAGCCCGTCGTGGCGCGGGGGCACGTAAGTGTAACTGTAAACACGACTGGTTGTGGGTTCGATTCCCACTACATCGAGGAGAGGAAATATTTAATGTTTCCATTTCCTTCGCTCTGTTGTCGAGGCAAAGTTAAGTTCCGCCACTTAACACGCAATGCCTCCAAATTCGGCGGTGCGTGGGGAACGGGTGTCTTAACACTAGGTTCTCTCTGCCTACCCTCCTGTGTTACATCGTGAAGCTAAAAAAAAAAACGAGCAATGATGCAGAAATCGAAACTAAAACCAACCTCATTTATAGACAGTGAGTCTGTCCCCACTGCATCACTAAGGACTCTAGAAGCTGCTTTCTTCACATTTATTCGAAAGATTAGGTTCTTGAACTCAAATTCAGTAAACAATAAATAACATCTACCTCATTATCTAAATCGTCTGGTTTTTATCAGCGTTTTCACATAGCAACATAACGTTACGTTTTGTTTGTCTTAGCAAAGTATATTACCTAATAAACATATTTTTGTGTCTGTCGTAGCACAATGTGGTAGAGTCTGACTGTAAACGCGATAGTTTTGGGTTCAAATCCAGTCGGGGGAGTAATTATATATATTTTTTTTTATTTCTATGCTTTAGTAAGTCAGAGAGGCCAGTTGTAGGCATGCAGGTGTCACTGTAAACGCTGGTTGTGGTTTCAATTCCCACTCGAGGAGTAGAAATATTTAATGTCTTCATTTCCTTTGCTCACGTGTCGAGGCAAAAGTGCGGCGTTAAGTTCCGCCACTTAACACGCAACGCCTCCGAATTCGGCGGAAAGTGAGGAACGGAGTGTCTTAACACTAGGTTCCCGCTGCCTACCCTGCTGTGTGCGGGATACAGCGTGAAGTTTAAAAAATAACTCTATACATAATGGCTCTAACTCCAGCGGAAGTGGAGAGCAGAATGTCTTGACATTAACTAATTTCTCTTCTTAATTCCATTTTGGACAGATGGGAAAAAATATAAAGCCGTAAAACAATCTCGGATACCTGTTTTCAGATCCTTTTAAGTTACAAACTTTATATCATTTTAAACAGATACTTCTCTTATCCTAAGTATATCAATAAACGTTTAAAAAAAAAAGAAAGAAATGTCTTTATTTTTTTTTATTTCTACGCTTCGACCGGAAGCTTAGATTGCAGTCTTTAGTGCCTCTGAGAACTTAATACACTTAGGAAAATTGAAAAAGACATTTAAAGAAAACGTATAAAAATTTGAACGCAGCGGGATTCGAACCCGCGCCTCCTGACAACATAAATAAGTTGTAATAAAGCGTATAAGAATTTCAACGCAACGGCTAGTAGAATGCATGGCTCAGTGGTGAGAGCGCCTGAACGGTATTCACGCGGGTTCGAATCCCGCTGCGTTCAAATTTTTATACGTTTTCTTTAAATGTCTTTTTCAATTTTCCTAAGTGTGGAATAACACTTTAAAAATGTTTAAAAGAACTTAATACACTCTAAAAGTCGTTACAACAGTAGTTCGACTGGTTGTATTGGTTTGCAAACAGGAATAAGTATGTAAGGGGCTAGTCGTGGCGCAGTGGCAGGAACGTGTGACTGTAAACGACTGGTTGTGGGTTCGATTCCCACTCGAGGAGTGAAAATATTTAATATTTCCAATGTCTTCGCTCTGGTGTCGAGGTAAAGCGTGGCGTTAAGGTCCGCCATTTAACACGCAACGTCTCTGAATTCGGAGGTGCGTGGAGAACTGAGTGTCTTAACACTAGGTTCCCTCTGCCTACACTGCTGTGTGCGGGATACATCGTGAAGCTAAAAATCAAGTATATGAAGCCCTTAAAAGACACCACCTCTATATTTTTAAGTTAATAATATGTTTATTTTGAAGTATATTTTTTAATAAGCTTTGAAATTTTATAAATCTTATAAATATTCTTGCATAATGTATGCTTATTGTTTTTATTTTTATGTATTTCCTGCATTATTGGAAGTTTGCGGCAAGAAAATAGTTAAACAAAAAAATAAATCGAATTATATATATTTAACCACTTAGAAATAGCAATATTTTTTTGAATAGCAATCCCACTTACAACAATCGTTATATAACAATCGTCACATAACTTAGCTATTAACGTTTTATTGTTATATTCACGATAATTGAAACAATTAGCAGCTGTAAACAAGTGAATGATTCAACAACTGATTAATATAGTGGCTGTCTAATGTCTTATCAGTTCGTGATAAGAAAATGATAGATTTCTTTTTTTTTATAGCTTTACGCTGTATCCCGCACACAGCAGGGTAGGCAGAGGAAACCTAGCGTTAAGACACTCCGTTCCCCACTTTTAGGCATTGCGTCTTAAGTGGCGGAACATTACGCCGCGCTTTACCTCGACACCAGAGCGAAGAAAATGGTAATATTAAATATTTCCTCCCCTCGAGTGAGAATCGAACCCACAACCAGTCGCTTTACAGTCACATATTGTGCCTCTGCGCCACGACTGGCCACAAATGAAAGATTGTTTGTTTAATTTTTGTGTTTGGATGAGTGCGAGTGTACTCAGTTTTTACTCTAAAAAGAGCAGTTTTTTTCGCATAGGAAAGTAGTCAGAGAGGAGAGTTTAGTGTCAAGATATTCCGTTATACCATTGAATAGGAATCGAACCCCCAACCAATTGTGATTACAGTCAGACGCTATCTCACCTCGTCAAAAGGCCATCGCCTTAATTTACTCAACTTCTTAATTTTAAATGATTTATTGAATTTTTTTATTTAAAAAAGAACAAAAAGCAGAAAAAATAGGATAGAAAAATGGACGTCAAAAGTATTGTATAGTATCCGGCAATAAATAATGCACATCGATGCTTAGAATGAAACAGTCGGTTAGCTTCGACTTCGTAGAGCGTTGTCTCCGTCGCTTAAAATAATAACAATGAGAAACGTCACATATCAACTGAGTGACAAAGACAGCGCTTTACGAAACTGAAACTGTCCGACTGTTTCATTCTAAGCACGATGTGCATTATTTATTGCCGGGTACTATATCTTATAGCATATTCATTCTAGTTATCTGAAACGCCCATAGATGGCAGATTATAACGTCAACCCTTAACTACGCTAGATGGCAGTACGAGCTTTTGTTTACGTTCTTTTTGGAACTGGTAGTCTTGTTTATGCGTAAGATAAGCGTTGCTTAGCAACGTATATGTCACTTTATATTAAAGTGTATGTCAAATACATATTGTTCTACTCATTTTATTTCTCTTGATTTATTGTAATAAATATTGTATGTAGGATTTTTCTTTTTATAAGCGTTAACTGCTCTGAATTCTGTAGACACTGCTCCATAAACATAACTTTCTTAAAAATAGAATAATGATTAGTATTCATTCACGTATTATCAGTCATGGGAAAACTTTTTTGGCAATGGGGCAAAAAATTTAAAAAGTTCAAAGGAAAGTCAGAAGGAATTTTGTCTTGAAAGTTTTAATTATAACAAATAAAAGAAAGGGACCAGTCGTGGCGCAGTGGCACGAACGTGTGACTGTAAACGACTGGTTGTGAGTTTGATTCCCACTTGTTTCCCACATTGTGGAAATATTTAATATTTCTTTGTCTGTCCAGCCATATAAGTACTATTCAATAAGAAAGATCGCGGACCGTTTCATTTTTGCCCATCCAACTTTGCCTATCACTATAATATAGCCTATTATAGCGTAAATTTATTAATTGCATTGCATATTAGATTTGGGGTCAGTCGTGGTGCACAGTCACAAAGTGTGACTGGAAAGATTTATTATTTCTATTTTCTTCTCTCTGATGTCGAGGCAAAGCGCGGCGTTAAGTTCAGCCTCTTAACACGCATGCCTCGAAAATTCGGCGGAAAGTGAGGAACGGAGTGTCTTAGCTCTAGGGAAAGGAATGTCTTAGACACAAAAAGATAAATTAATGAGTGAACCTGATATCTGATTGTAATCAAATACAGTTTTGAATTTGATCCCTTACTTGTGGTTATTAGTGGTCCCATTTCACCACTCTAATAAAGTAAGGTAAGCTCTGACAAAGTCTTACGTAGAGTTCCGCCTAACACGCAATCTTTTGAATTTAAACGAAAGCAAACTCGATACGTTTTAACACTAGAATCTCTCAGTCTTCTGTACTATACGGTAAACAGAATATAAATATAAACTTAATTTATATATCAGTAGCGGCCCGCTCGCGGCTTCGCCGCGTGAAATATTTCATTATATTGCAACCCTCGGGGGCGCATTTTTGAAAAATAAAGTAACAAGGACAAAATTCATTACAATTGGTCAAGTGGTTTAGGTTTTTCATACAAACTTTCATCCCCTATTGCAACCCTTTAGAGGTTGATTTTTGAAAAAATAAGTAGCCTATGTTAGACTTGGTCACTTTTACTACTTTCATTCTAAATTTCATCCAAATCGGACCGGTAGATTAGCCGTGAAAGCGTGACAGACAAACACACAGACTTTCGCATTTATAATATAAGTATGGATACCTAGAAGTAGTCGTGGTGCAGTGGTACTACGTCTAACTATAAAACCACGATTGTGGGTTCGATTCCACTTAGGGAAATGAATATATTTAAATTTTCATGTCTTCGCTCTGGTGCCTAGAACAAAATGCGGCGTCTTTGGTATCAGGTCCATAAATGTCTCAATTTTGCCCGGAAAGTGGAGGATGGAGTTCCTTGACACTTTTTTTTTTACTTCTCCCACTTTCCTCATCCTATCTGTCCTCACAATTTTATACGGGCGACAGATATATGAACTAAATGAGATAAATATCTTCTTTTAATTAATTTGAGTATTAAAAGATTTTAAACTTCCTATTACTACGTTTACAAATTTGTGAAAGAGTTGGCGGTTTCATCGTTAGTACAGAGAGAAATAAGATCAAATGGTTTGGTTATATCGTACATTCTACAGGTCATGATGTGAACAAGTCTTTGGGTCAAAAATTTAAGGCAATCTTTTAATAATGTTCTAATGTTTGGATAGTAGATAAGTCACAGGGGCATTTATTGTCGGGTTTTATATTACATTTATTAATTCTTGACACTAGGTTCCCTCTGACTACTCCGATTTGCAGGAAAAAGAACGGAGCTGCACTATAAATTATTTTTAAAATATCTTTCTCGATCTCGTTCAACAAAATAAAAAAAAAACAAGAGATAAATGTATAGGTTATATTGATAACCTAGGTAGGTATACAATGGCCTCCCATGTTGACAGATGAGAACAGATAAGAAAGCAAATATTTGATAATAATTTATGACATGATTCCTTTATCTCGAGTAGCTCTGTAAGGGGTCTCGAGGCTTACTTATCGTGTAGTAGGTATTTCAATTGTATTATTGCGTTATGCACAGGTAGTGTTAGCCAAAAAATACAATTAACAATTAAATATTAATTAAATATTTCCGTTTTCTTCGCTCTGGTGTCGAGGTAAAGCGCGCGTTAAGTTCCGCCACTCAAACACGCAATGACTCCGAATTCGGCGGAAAATGGGGAACAGGGTGTCTTAACATTAGGTTCCCTCTGCCTACCCTGCTGCGTGCGGGTTACAGCGAGAAGCTAACAAAAAAAAACAAATTAATTATAATCTACCATATGTTTAGTGTTCATTACTAGTTCTTTTCTCTCTTTAATAATGAAATCCTTCTTCTTTTTCGTCTTGAGATCAAATAATATAAAAAAAAATTGAACAAGATAATACTCGTATATTAGCTACGCATTCTTTTATTATTTACTGTTTTAAATACTTTTTAAATATTGCACAATTAAATTTTTATGCTCTTTAACTCCTTCTAAGCAAACGTTATAATGGTTTGTTACTAGCTGTGCTATATATATTTGGGGGTGGTCCTTACTAAACAGCCACTGGAAAATGACCTAGCTTATCATTCATATCATTTTTGCCTAACCTATAAAATACGAGGCTGATATCAAGATAAAAAGATATAATATCATATATCAATAACAAGTTTATTAATAAGACTTATCTTTTCGAAGTTATTATTTTCCTTAATACTGAATATTTTGGAATATATTTTTTTTACCTTCACGCTGTATCCCCCATACAGTATGGTAGGCAGAGGGAACTTAGTGGTAAGACTGTCCGTTCCTCACGCACCGCCGACTTCTGGAGGTATTACACATTGATATATTAAATACTTCATTTCCTCGAGTGGGAATCGAACCCACAACCAGTCTTTACAGTCACACCTTGTGCAGACAAGCCACAAAATTGTTTTAACCGGATTAAGCGCGGTAGGTAGATCCAACTGTGTCCACAGATATTGTTAACTTTTAAAATGTTATGTTTTCTAGAATATATTTTCGAATACCAAAAATATACGCAGTTAATCCGCTTAAAATGGATTATACTATAAAGAAATACTTGAAGCGTGATAGTTGTGGGTTCGATTCCTACTGGGGGGAATGATAATATTTCGTTTTTTTTGCTCTAGTACATAGGACAAAGCGCGGCTTTGAGTTTCATCACTCTATCCAATGCCTGGATTTCAGACGGAGAGTGGAGGACGTAGTGACTGACTACCATGTCGTCTCTGAGTCACCGATTAAATACGAAAAAAACGTAGGACAAAAATAGAGTACAATAAAAAATAATTTCTACCCGGCATTTATCAAAAACGCCCGGCGTTTATTGGGCGGTAATGGGTTTTAATCCAGTGGTGGATTTTAATGCGGGCGTTTACCCATCTATATCTCTGACTAACCTGATGCGATAATAAGCGTGATGAAAAAAACTATTGAAAAAGTGTGCAAAAATCACGAAATTAAAAGCATAAAGAAGCATCATATTATTATTATTATTTGCTTCGCGCCTTTTTACGTATAACACCTATAGCTACTAAGTATGAAAAAATCTTTGGTCAAGTAACTTCATGTTCCACTTTGCATCTGATTTTGAGATATCGAATGTTAAGTTGCGAGTTGTTAAAGCTAAGGCTGATTTGTTGTGTGGCTGAGGGGAGACAAAACAGACTGAGATGTTATTTGTATATATGTAGGCAGAGGGAACCTAGTATTAAGATACTCCATTCCCCACTTTCCGCCGAATTCGGAGGCATTGCGTGTTAAGTGGCGGAACTTAACGCCGCGCTTTACCTCGACACCAGAGCGAAGAAAATGGAAATATTGAATATTTCTATTCCTCGAGTGAGAATCGAAGCCACAACCAGTCGTTTACAGTCACACGCTTGTGCCACTGCGCCACGACTGGCCACCTTAATAACGATCGCGTCTCGCCGTTAAGCCTACAGTTTAAGTACAGCTTGGCGAGCACAAATATGTTTGTACTAATTGTAAAAAAAAAAATAATTAATTAAAAAAAAAAGAAACTAAACGCCACACTTTGTCTTAGGCACTGGAGTGGTGAAATAAAAATAATTTCAATAGTCACAACGGACAGAACGGAAATGATTTACTTAAACTATTTTATCTAGCAATAAAGTTTATTCTCAGTAATCTATTCCTTATTCCGTATCTATATAGATAAGTATAATTAGAATATTTGTTTTGTAATCCATACTTATGTAATGTATGAGTTTTGGCATAAAGATAGTCGATAATACTGAGTTAAGATTAAGCTACTTTTTTTTTTAAATTACCCCAAAAGATTGCAATACCACGAAATAGCGATAACCGTGTTAATTAACCCCTAGCGGGCCCCTAGTACTAAAATAACCGATTTTTACTCAACTCATATGGATACACAATACATATACAAAAGTAACACTCAATAGGCATTTTATCTATCTGTCTGTAGTGGCCAGTTGTGGCCCAGTGGCACAAGCGTGTGACTGTAAACGACTGGTTGTGGATTCGATTCCCACTAGGGAAGTGGAAATTATATTTCCATTTTCTTCGCTCTGGTGTCGAGGTAAAGCGCGGCGTTAAGTACCGCCACTTAGCACGCAAGCCTCCGGATTCGGCGGAAAGTGGGGAACGGAGTGTCTTAACACTAGGTTCCCTCTGCCTACCCTGCTGTGTGCGGGATACAGCGTGAAGCTTTATCTATCTGTCTGTGTGTCTGTTTGTTCTGGGTAATCTTTGGAATGGCTGGATAGATTTTGACGCGACTTTCAGTGGCAGATAACTAATGTAATAGGCTGTAGGGGGTGGCTATTTGTAAATAATTTTTCTGTTCACAAATACGTTATACTCAATAAAAATGTGTGTAATAAGAGAACATGTGGGTTAGATTTAGATTTCCTGAAATGTTAGTGTGCAAGTATAACATTCCGGAAGTATTAGAATGATTTCTTGTTATTTACAATTCATTAATTATTTTTTTCATTAAGAAAATCATTCATTTCTTTGATGATAAAGCAATTTCCTTATCTCTTAAACAGCAACTGTAAGAGATTTAAAAAGCCATAAATGACTACGGCTTTAGATAAATTTAAGTTAAAACTTGTCGTAAAATGTTGTATGGTATCAACGTATGACATTCATTTTTTAATTAAAATCCATTCTGTAAACATGATATTGAGTACTTAATAGAAGCTAGATGATATTGATAGCTGATGCTTGTGCATGTTGGCAGGAATTGTTTTTTTTTTTCAAATTAGCTATGATTTTATTTTCTCCTTGTTTACTTTAACTATTAGTAGTTCCAGCCTTTTCGTGCATAGCATGGTAGGTTGTATGTGTGTGCTGGTGATCACGAAATATGAGAGATGTTCCCGTGTTAGGTGATGTTTAGTGGGGGTAGTTTGCAGGTTTCTCTCCAGGTTAGACGTCCACAAAACTTGTCCGAAGTTTTACAATTTCATTCAATTTTATTTTGGCAACTTAACGAGCTTTTCCACACAGCAGGCTAGACAGAGAGAACTTAGTGACAAAACACTCTGTTCTCTTCGTTCCGCTTCGAGTCGAGATTCGAACGAATTCGAATCATTGCACATATTATTGTGGAACCCAACGCCGTCTCTTAATCTAATAATCTCTCTTTATTCCCGCTATACCTTTTGGAACTGGAGGTACCTATCTTAGAGGTTGATAATGCAAAGTAGTCAAAAACTATCGCCATTGTACGATACCTGGGTCTGGGTCTGGTCTTGCTGGATACCATAGAAAGAAGACATTTAGGGTCACAGCTCATTAGATCCACTCGTGGATCAGTCGCCGTCCACGCGTTGACGGCTCACGACAAAGGTGATCCGGAGACGCTACGGAGTTGATGTAGTGAGTGCATGCCCATAGAAATTCATATAAAGAATATTAATTGCAAGGCGAGGCGGTGCCGAGTGGGTGCCGGATGGCTCTAATGTGACTCTTAGATTGATCAAAGCATGTAGTTCTAGATCGAAATTTGTGTAATATCCGTCACTTGAATTAATATATAATAAACCAAACTCGAGTAAATTTTATAAATTTATATATTTTCTTGAAAATTGCATGTATAAAAAGGGGAACCTGACGACATTCAGTTTTTATCGTCTGTTTAGAAACCTATAAATAATTTATTTATTTTTTAGTTAAGACACAAATGTAATGTAATATACATATTATGTATATGATTCATATAATGATTTAATTTTATGTATTCATACGGAGGAAATAAAGGATTCGAACATAAACGTCCTGTTAACTTTTCCATAAATACATTTTACAAATTTACTATATAATATTATGAATATTTCTTAGACAGCTGCCGCTTTAGTGGACTATACAAACCAGGAAGATCTCAAAGTGAAACTTAAGAACAAACTCCAGGCAAAGGTATATATGCATTGAAGAAACTCAATGAAATTAGCGTAAAGAACAACCCGTTGTTATTAATTTAGAAATTAATAACATTTTCTTAAAATGAAACTATTTTTAAACGGATTAATCGCATATATTTTTTGGTATGCGAAAATACATTTTTAGAAAACCCGACGTTTCGAACACTTTACAGTAGTCTGTGGTGACAGGTAGATTGAGGTGGCATTCGTCTGTCAGTTGCTACATTATTATATCAAACTACCGCCGACGATTTCTTAGTTGCCTCGCGTACTGCCCTGGATTCTTGCAGAATGAGCTGATTGTATCATACCTCTGGTGTGGAGGTTTTGAGACTTCAAAGTTTTTAAAATTGGCTCCCAGTTTAGCTGCTGTAATTAATATTCTGTTATATTATGTTAATGGTGTCGAGGTAAAGCGCTGCGTTTATTTCCGCCACTAAACACGCAAGCCTCCGAATTCGGCGGAAAGTGGGGAACAGAGTGTTTTAACACTAGGTTCCCTCTGCCTACCCTGCTGTGTGCGGGATACAGCGTGAAGCTAACAAAAAAAAAACAATTAATTATGTTTAGTGTTCATTACTAGTTCTTTTATGTTTAGCCAAATGTCCGCATTTGCAAATTGTTTATTATGCAAATTTTGACCAACTGTTTTTCTGATTTTTGGAAGGCTTTTGTTTTGGCTTATTTTTTATTATACAAAGACTTGAAACTAGGCTATTTAAACAACTTGATATAAAGCATAATATTATACAGCATAATTGTTCATATGAATAATGACTACTTAAAATTTTATATTAACTTTATAGAGCAATCATTTTTGAGTACTCGTTAGTAAACACTATTGCAATTAATTAAATATACAATCATTGACTGGTTGGTTTATTATTACAACTTTATATTGTTACACCCTTGTATGAATATTTTCTATCTTCTGAAAACTTCAATTTAAGGACCATATTATAGCTAATAAACTTGTTAAAGGCACTTTTGGAGCTTTAATTATTGAAGCTCGTATCGTACTCTGTGACTGACTTCTCTCCATCTACTCTGTTGGGGAAAAAATAAATATTTCATGTCCCTTTATAATGTATCTATTAAAGGTCAGAATATGCTGTCTATATACACAAACCTTATGAAGTACACTGGCCTTAAAAACTGTACCAAGGGCTTCTTCAATACCCGCTTTCAACAGATATGCGGGTACTTACAGGATAGTCATACTACTGTTGATTAAAATAATTCTATAGACAAATATTTACAGCTTCACGGTTTTTTCAAAATTTTGCTCACATACCATAGTTTGTAGTCCGTATACCTCGTTTGATTGATATAGAGCTACCTAGCTGTGCTCTTGTATCAAGAGTTATAAAATTATGTAGTTGATAAAGTTCAATTATATATAAATATTTCTGATTTCAAACGAGCAGAAGGGCCGCCTGATGGTATGTGATTACCTTTGCCCATGGATATCCACACAGAGGAGTTGTGGACCTTAAGGATGAAGAATTGTATTCTTATCCTGACCTCTCACGAGAAAAAAAAAAGAATAAAATATAAAAGAGATATATTTTGAAGCCATCCATGTAACAACATCTGACTGTATACACGATGGTTGTTGATTCAATTCCCACTCGGAGAATTTATTTATTTCCATTTATTCACTCACTGTGCCGAAGAGAGGTGATCTCACACAACAGTGCAATAGCTGGAGAGGACTCTACTATCTGTGCCATCGAAAGTTCTCTGCAAAGTACTACTAGGCAGGTTATTAAGAGCAGTTAACCCGCTACTAAGGAGAGAACAGGCTGGTTTCAGACCGAACCGTTCGAGTACGTACCAGAGTACTACACTCCGGAACATCGTGGAGGAAGCATCAGACTGGCAGAGCGAAGTATATCTTACTTTCGTCGACTTCGAAAAAGCTTTCGACACCGTCCGTTAGTCCCATCAACCCAAACAAAATCCCAAGAATCTGGGCCCACCTTGATGAGACTGGTGTTCCACCAAAAATTAAGGCCATTCTTATCTCCATCTACACAAACTATACTTGCAAGGTGGAGCAAGGGCCTTATCTCAGAAAATATTGTGGTTCAAGCGGGAGTCAGGCAGGGCTGTCTACTTTCTCCGCAGCTGTTTCTCATCGTTCTGGATGGCATCATGCTGAGAACAAATGGTAACAAGCGCCGCAGTATAAAGTGGGAGTTATCCCAGCTTGGAAGGCCTAGAGTACGCTGACGATCTGTGCCTGCTCAGCCACAAGCAAGCTAACATGCAAGCCAAATTAAATGATCTACAACGTGAGGCGCTGAGCGAAGGTCTGAAAATTAAAGCGCAGAAGACCCAAGAAATGCGTATCATAGAAGAGATCTCGACACCACTTTTTCTAGGCTTGGAACCGATAGAGTGAGTGCAGCGGTTCACCTACGTTGGTAGTATAATGTCAGACACTGGAGGAACAGAAGAGAACCTCACTTCTAGGATAACCAAATCCAGGGCAACATTTGCACAACTTCGACCCGTGTTGTGGTCCAGAAAGCTAACCCGGAGAGTAAAATTAAAAATATTTCGCTCCAATGTGAAGTCTCTGCTGCTGTAAGGGTGCGAGACGTGAAGACATCACTTAACGCATCCAGGTCTTTGTCGACCGATGCCTTACACAGATACTCGGAATTTACTGGCCCGATAAGATCTCTAACGGACAACTGTGGGATCTCTGCTCCGAGACTCTGATCGACATCCAAATAAGACGCAAGTGGAGAGACGTAAATGGTCTTGGATTGCACATACCCTAAAAAGGGTACCCGATCACATTCCAAGAAAAGCCCTGGAATGGACATCACAAGGGAAAAGGAAACGTGGCGCTCCTAAACACACTTGTAGGCACTCAGTGGTAGTAGAGCTGAAGGCAATTGGTTTGATGCGGCCCGAGGCGAAGGAAATTGCCCAGAACAGAGCGCAATGGTGACGCACTGTGGAGGCTCTCTGCCCCATCTAATGGACAGGATAATAAGTTAAGTAAGCGCGGCGTTGAGTTGTGCTACTCAAGTCAACGCTACTATCAATTGGCGGAAAGTCGAGAGCGGAATATATTGACACTAACTTATCTTCTTACCCTGCAATGCAGAAGCGTGAACCTGATACTCCTTTAATATCAAATAACTTTCATTTGAGTAAAATAACCAAAACCATATGGTTTTTAATATAATATGGTACAGAATTTTCCTCGTTGCGTAACGAATGATGATTTGTAAATAATATAATATTTTGCCAGTCACCGTGCAAGCCTAAGAGATAACATGTTACTCGACAAAACGCTCAACGCTGAGTCAAAAATGTTTAAGCAATTTATATAAATAGATCTCGTGTGAACCAGCTTTGCAGTAGTTGTTCGTCGACCGGCTAGTAGACTCAGTGCGTGGTAGTCACTTGTGGTGTTCTCACGTTAGTTGGAAAATATATACAGGTATGTGAATTTTTAGTTGTAAAAAGTTTTATTTTTGCTTAAAGTAAGTAAAAGAAGTTGTGATAATTGAGTAAGAATTTATTATATCATTAATTTTAATAGCATTGCTATTAATTTTATAGATTTTCTATAGGTCATGGAATATTTAAGGAATTTATTATACGTCTTATGGTGAATTCTTATACTACTGATTCATCTTTATAGGAAAAAAATAATTATTATGGAAGTTTCAATGTCAAATTAATATTCAAATTAAAATTATGTGATAAAGAATGGGCGTACCAATGTTATCGTTTTAGTTTGTGAACCGGCTCAATAATTCATTCATTGCCAAGGTCAAAATGTTAAAAAATGCCGGCCGGTTTCATATTTAAAATATGTTTGAATTTGTTTGTTTCTTTTATTTAGCTTTGCAATTTATTTACGATTTTTCCTGCATATAGTTAGAAAGACCTTAGTAATACACTCCCTTCCTGACTTTCACGAAATTGATATATTTCGTGTTGAATGGTATTTAATGCCACGCTTTGCCTTTGGTTTGGTATCAAAGTAGGAAAAATACCCGAGTCAGAATCGAACACACACCCAATGTCATTTACAGTCAGACACTGCGCCATGATATGCAATTTATATTATATACTTTTCTGAATTAAATTTTTATTAAATACCATGAAATTCATGATATTGCATACCATGAATTGCATTTGGTTTTATAATTAGAAATTAATATTCAATAACAATATTTTACAACAATGGAATATTAATTATTTTATCGTAGCAGCGTGTGACTGTAATCGAAATTGATTGTTGTATTTACTATTAGCTTCACGCTGTATGCCGCACATAGCAAGGTAGGCAGAGGGAACATAGTGTTAAGACACTGACACCCCCACTTTCCGTCGAATTCGAAGACATTGCGTGTTAAGTGGCGGAACTTAACGCCGCGCTTTGCCTCGACACCTGAACCGAAGAAAATGGAAACATCAAATATCTCCACCCCTCGAGTGGGAATCGAACCCACAACCAGTTGTTTAGAGTCACACGTTTGTGCCACTGCGCCACGACTGGCCTAGTCATTTATGTCATTTACATCAGTGATAATAACCATTTGTGATTTACATATTATTTCTCTTTTATCTTAAGATATTTTATTATTATCGTTAAAAAATATCTTTATTTTACGATAAAAAATATTCTTTCCTATACAAAGTGGCCTAAATTATAGTTAAATTTCATTTAAGTTATATTAAATAACTAGCGGCCCGCTTACGTGGCTGTTTCGGTTTACTACAACCCTCGGTGGTGGATTTTCGAAAAATAAAGTAGCCTAAGTTTAACCTTGGATGATCAACTATATACATGCCAAAATTCGTTACAATCGGTAAAGCGATGTAGATTTTTAAAAAACTAAGTAGCCTATGTTAGACCCAGTCAGTTTTACTATATTCATTCTAAATTTCATCCAAATCGGACCAGTAGATTAGTCGGGAAAGCGTGATAGACAAACACACAGAAATTCGCATTTATAATATAAGTATGGATAAATATATTTATTCATATTTTTTAACATAATAACATGCCAAATAATTTTATTTTATTATTTTGTATGCATATAATCAGTTAAAAGCTTATATTATTACAATTCCTTAACGAAGGTATTTCCCCGAATCAAGATCTAATAATACGTACTAGGTCTAAACAGAAAAAGTGCAAAGTCACGGTAGTTAGGCGGTTTGAGTAGAATGACTTGACAATCGATTATCTTCAAGGTGTGGTGAGCAATATAGAACTAACTTAGCGACGCTAAAAAAATATAGTAGATTAGCTTATCAATTGAAGCCATTGTGCTACAGTTGGACAGTATTTAACTAAAATGGTTAGCTTCGATTAGTTGTGGTTAAATTTTACACGCTGTATCCCGCACGCAGCAGGGTAGACAGAGGGAACCTAGTGTTGAGACACTCCGTTCCCCACGCACTGCCGAATTCGGAAGCATTGCGTGTCAAGTGGAGGAATTTAACGCCGCGTCGACACCAGAGCGAAGAAAATGGAAATAATAAATATATCCACTCCTCGAGTGGGAATTGAACCCACAACCAGTCGTTTACAGTCACACGTTTGTGCCACTGCGCCGCGACTGGCCCCAACTTTTATTTATTTATAAATTTACTTATTTGTAAGGCCTGCTCACCAAAATATACACATAACATGACTATATATTACATTTAGTATTAATTATTAGAGGTTAAAATTAATTTGTGTTATATA
Organism: Dryas iulia moderata; assembly: GCA_019049465.1. Classification (NCBI taxonomy): domain Eukaryota; kingdom Metazoa; phylum Arthropoda; class Insecta; order Lepidoptera; family Nymphalidae; genus Dryas; species Dryas iulia. The sequence goes on along the minus strand of CM032431.1, from coordinate 12,010,000 downwards.
AATAAAACTATACAACGGAAGAAGATAGACCAAAAAACAAACCTTATATAAGAATACATTCAAAATAGATGAAATACAAAAAAAATACAAGAAAGATACAGAACACAAAATAATGATAAACCAAACCAAAGCAAAGAGTGTAAAGCAAGAGTAAAATTTGTCCTTCCAATACTAAAATTGATTAATTCTTCAATTTGTAAATATTTCGGACTCTTGCCCTTCAGTGTCCCTTTCGCATGCTGGCGTCTAACCTCTTGAAGTCTAATCAAACCGGCTTACAACCAATAACCGGCTAAAATATGCGTGGGTTAATTTGTTTTTTTTGTTTTTGGACTAAAACATGGCCAAAACTGTTTATTTTAAAGTTGGTGAATTAAACGTTTTATTTGAATTGCATTTTATAAGAATTTATAACGGCATTCTGTGCAGTGTATGTATTATAAAGTAAACCGGGATTTTATCCGGTAAGTTTAATAACAATTATTTCAAAATGCACCTTATTCAAAATTTATTTAATGCTTAATTCCTTATATAATTATGTCTAAATATTATGCATTATGGCTGGTTAAAAAAATGAGCTTTCAATCCTTCCATTTCGCTTACTGTAAAACACGCAAATGACAAAAAATTGAGTTGTGTGAAATATAGAACTAACTAAGCTATATAAATATAAAACAACACTAATAATAATTTTAATAATGTATTATATTATACTCAAAATAATCTCTTTTTTTTTCAGAAAAATGCCCCAGCAAAAGATTTACTACTTCCCCTTCAGAGCTCTCGCTGAGGGAGCTCGTCTGTTGTTGGCCTACGGTCAGGAAGGATTCGAAGATGTCAGAGTTACTGACGAACAGTGGCCCTCAGTCAAGCCAAGTGAGTATGCAACTAATAAAATTGATTTTAGCCAAAAATATAATGTTATTTATTAAGTAAGCAAAGTAAAATGTTTTTGTCTGCTTGTATTATATATGTATTGTTACTGTAAATACCCGGGCCATATCAAATCCTAAGTTTTTCCATTAAAACTTGAAATTTACTAAGTTTAATTGTAAAAGTCTGAATTGTTTTTTGATTATTATTCATTTCAACGTTATACTTCGACAAAATTTAGTTTTTACTTCTAATGGAGTTGGTAAATGTCGTTCAGGTAAGGTTCCATTGAGCTCCATGTTAAGTTATTCTTAGAAAATCTTAAGATTAACCGTAGTTCGGGCTTTTACAGTATCATACATACAAACGTTATTGTTTTTGAGAATAATCGTCAAAAATATCCTTTAATTTGATCTAACAAAACATTTCTCTTAATTTCAGCAATGCCCTTCGGAACAATGCCAGTTTTAGAAGTCGACGGTGTCAAATACTCACAAAGTATAGCCATCGTGAGATACCTCGGTCGTAAATACGGTCTTGGGGGCAACACCTTAGAGGAGGACCTTGAAATCGACCAAAACATGTACTTCTTGAATGACATTCGTCTAGGTATGTTTATTGAATACTAAGTGTGCTAACAACTAAAATTGTAAAAGCCTCATAAATATTTTGATGTAGATTGATAAAAACGTAAGGCTTAATCGTTGAAAACATTTAGACTAATTCTAAGATGAGGCAGTTCGAAAGCTGCTCCAAAAATTTTAAGTAAAATTTGTCAATATATGAAATCCTTATATTATAGAATTAACTTACATCTAAGGTTAATGATAACAAAAGCATATTTAGTAAAAATATAAATATTCTAAAACATATTTTAAAAATAGTAAAGAGACCATTATGGCGCAGCAGGACATGGTCTGACTGTAAAAGTGAGTGGTCGTGGCTTCAATTCCCACACGGAAGCATGATTATATTTAAATTATTTGCTTCACGCTGTATCCCGCACACAGCAGGGTAGGCAGAAGGAACCTAGTATTAAGATACTCCGTTCCCCACTTTCCGCCGAATTCGGAGACATTGCGTGTTAAGTGGCGGAACTTAACACCAGAGCGAAAAAATGGAAATAATAAATATTTCCACTCCTCGAGTGGGAATCGAACCCACAGTCGTTTACAGTCACACGCTTGTGCCACTGGGCCACGACTGGCCACTATATTTAAATTATTTTCATTTCTTCGATCTGGTAATTAAGACAAAGCGCAGCGTTCAGTTCCACCAATATCTCTGTAAAAAATCTGTAAAATATTGTATTAAAATAAAAATACATTTTTTTTAGTAATACACGTGTATATTATATGTGCCTATATTTATGTATATTTCTTTTGTTTAAACAGCCGCCGCTTCAGTAGGCTACGCCACCGACGAAGGTCTTAAAGCTAAACTAAAGAAAGAACTCGAAGCAAACTTCTATCCAAATGCATTGAAGAAGCTGAATGAAATCATCACCAAGAACAACGGACACTTGGCGCTTGGCAGGGTAATTATATTATATTTTTTTCATTATTACGTATTGTATGGGAAAGGCAGAAACCTTACCTAACTTTGTTTCTTAATAATAGATATTTATATAATTGAGTTAATGATAATATGTATCACCTACTGGGCCAGTCGTGGCCCAGTGGCACAAGCGTGTGACTGTAAACGACTGGTTGTGGGTTCGATTCCCACTCGAAGAGTGGAAATTATATTTCCATTTTCTTTGCTCTGGTGCTGAGGTAAAGCGCGGCGTTAAGTTCCGCCACTTAACATGCAAGCCTCCGACTTCGGCGGAAAGTGGGGAACGGAGTGTCTTAACACTAGGTTCCCTCTGCCTACCCTGCTGTGTGCGGGATACAGCGAGAAGCTAAAAAAAACAAAAAAATAATATATAAATATGTAAAAGAGAGTCCAAGCCTTACTACGATGCTTCAAGACAATTGAAGTTATACTTTTCGAAATTATAGCCTGGAAATAAGAACATAGATAAAAGTTTTATATACTTTTAATTATCATAAATATTGTTTGTTTGGTAAATTAAAAAAAAGCATCTTTATGGGTTTTCTGCATAGCAGGCTAGTCAAAGAGAACTTAGTATCAATTCCGTTATCCACATTGAGCCGAAAGTAAGAAATTGGAAGTAAAGTGTAGGTTTTACCAAAGGAAGAATGTAGAAATGTAGGGATTAAGAAAGGAAGGAAGGAACAAGAGCTTGAAATGAACGACCTATTTTAAAGGAACAATATTGTGATATTACATAGTATACATTTAAGTTTGTGTTGGCATAATAAATAATAATATATTTTTTTTTATTTCAGCTCACATGGGCAGACTTCATGTTTGCAGGTGTATACGACCGTGTCAAGTTCTTACTTGACATCCCCAACTTGGACGAAAAGTACCCAATCTTCAAACAATTACAGGCTAAAGTGTTGTCCATCCCACAGGTTAAGGAATACAATGACAAAGCGCCTAAGTCCATATGGTAAAATGTAATTATAATGTTTCTAGTTATGTATGTATATTAAATTATTAAGTTTATATATATTTCTTTTATTTCAATGTTCACCTTATCCTTTTTTTATTTTTTGAAACGCTCTGAAAAAATGTAAAGGATATCTTAAGCAATAAGTAGATCAACACCCGCATATTTTACTAATACTCACTATTTAAGCTTTTGGTTAAACAGCTTCCCCCTGTTCTTCCCATAGTAGGGTAATCAGAGAGAGTCGAGTGTCAAAACACTCCTTTCCACTTTTGATTTTCTACGCAAATTCTTCAAAAGATCCGCGGGGAGATTTATTAATTGTTCTATATGAGGAATGTATTGTCAACCTCTATCTAATAATACACCCGCGTACGACGTCTAAGTGTTGATTATTTATGATAAGTTATTGTATTAGTATTCATCTTGTTCTCCGTACGTGTAAATAGGAAGAGACTGCATTTTGTTTGCATACTAATTGATTTTATTAGCTTTATACTACTATTATGTTATACACATAGGTATATGAAAAATATATCATGGCAATTTAAAATTCTTAAATAATTTAGTAATATCATCTAGGAAAATATTAAAAAATCAATCAGTGGTAATATCAAGCAAAAAATCAAGCAAAGGTGAGTGCTAAGAAAGGCAGGGGGAGACCTCGGTTGACCTTCAAAAACACAGTATCGACGATACTGGAGGAAGGTCACGTAAAAAGCATGAGGACCCCCCGGAGGGCGTGTATGAAGAGGTGAATGACAGTGGACGAGGCGAAAGAAGTATGCAGGGACCCCTGACCCCTGGGTCTGACTACCGCGCAAGGGGTACAGCGTGAAGCTAAAAAATAACAGTTTAGATCGTGATTCGTATCGTATAGTATCTAAATTATAAGGCACAATGCGAACATGATTGAGTTTAATAAATTATAAGTTACCAGTGACAGCAAATATATCAGTTTCTCCAACACTATACATTGGTTGGCTTGAGATAGATTTTTGATTATACCTTGTACAAGATAGCTTGATCTTTTTGACAGATATATTTTTTTCTTATAGGCATAACTTTGCAATGACGTACGTATTATTTTCTTAATTTAATGATTTTTTAAATGTTAAAAATATTTTAAAAAATGCATATAACATAAAAGACCCTAAAGATTAAAGCATTATCCGAAAATTTTAAGAACTGTTATTGCTTCAAAGTAAAATTTAAATAGGAACACTGAAAATAATAGACGCTTGTACAACGATATAATGTCATTCATAACTTCATACTTTTTCTCGCGTAGCAGAGTCGACATTTCTGTCTTACTAGTAGTAAGAAACTAGTGTCAAAACAATACGTTCCCCACTTTACGCTCGAACTCGAAACATTATGTGTTATGTGGCGGAACTTAACTCCCCGCTTTGTCTAGCACCATACATATCGTTTTTAATTTAAGCTACATATATAAGTCACAGCGTAGTTACGAGTAGTCACCGTGATAAATTACTTTTTTTTAATAACCACTGAGTTGTAATTTTATATTGCTGAAGGCATATAGATATAGAATAATAAAGCTTTTTGGGGACTTGAGCTATATATATTAAATAATTAATATTTTTTGATACATTAACAAGATAAACATGAGGAATACTGGGATACAGTTTGCACTTCTCCTAGTTTTTTTTAATAGCAAATATTATGATATGAGATGAGTAACGTGTCTTAAAAATCGTAAGGCGCTACCACTCATATATCTGGTTTAATTCGGAATAATATTTCTTACGGCATGTCTCACTAATATTGGTTAAAATTAAAGTTCTTTGTCACATTAAAAATTAACTGCGAAAGCGAAAACCTGTTTGAACAACACTACTTATTAATTTCCTGAAATTAATTAAGAAAGATTTCCCGGAAAACTGCATTTTACGAATATTTTATTTGACTGCAACTTATATAATTATTTATAACGTTATATAATAGGAAGGGTAGAAAACCTAGAGTTAAGAGTTATCTGTATATAATAATTACTTTAAAAAAAAGAAGTCCCGCTGAGTTTCTTGCGCCGGTTCTTTTCAGGTCTGGGGCATTAAATTTAGTGAACCGGTGGTAAACTATTTGACGTCCAAAAAATGAAGCATGTAACTTCTTATTTTAATAAAATTATTTGACTTTGACTTTAAGACACTCTGTTCCTTATTGCACATAAAAGCTCTAATTTCTCTCAGCTCTATTTTTATATAAATAAAAAATAATATCACGTGTCACTTTCAGTTTTCTATAAAACTAATTTGTTATTGCCATGCGGCAGTTTTCACATACCTGTATGATAAATCTATCTTATCATTTATTTAATCAATGGCAAGAAACATCCTGTTCGATTCGTTTATCATTGATAATTATTTTAATACACTGATAGTTTGAACATGTTGTCATTGGGGGTCTAATTTTTTTTAGCTTCACGATTTTTCTCGCAAACGGGGTAAAGTAAACCTAGTGTCAAAACACTCCGTCCTACACCTGGGTTCTACTTTGTAATAGAAATGAGCTTCAGGAGAGAAAACTGAGAGAGGTTTTCCTGAAATTCCTATGGGAGGGGACAACATGGCACATTTAGATTTATAAACGAAGATAGATCAAAAAATGAAATTGCTGCAGCAAGTGTCAATGAGAACCAAATGGCACCTGAATATGTACTAGGTATATATTTTTAAAATGAATAGCCATACGTAATTAATCGTAAAACGACTTCCTTAATATTTTTTACGTTATGCTTATCACGAAAATTTCAGATATACTGATATACAGAAATATCACTTAATATGTATCTAGTATGTACACTAACATAAAAACGATGATTAGCGTCTAATGTCACGTCACACACGGATGTTTTCATTCTGATACTGATTTCGCACTGTGGGTTGGATCCCAGTGGATTGGATCCTGATGTTTTGGAAACCTTCATAGAGCTCAGACCGCTAAACCACATAGGATAGTGATGAGCAAAGTACGGCACGCGGGTCATCATTATGTTTGACCCGCGAGTTATCCTTTTGAATAGTATATGGCTCAGAATAGATATTTTTAAAATTTATTTAAACCCTACTTGTCGAAATTTTTGAATTATTTTGAATTAATTAAGTTTACTCATTGCTGCTTAAGGCCAACATCTCAATCATCGTTAGGTTTCAGTTACACTCTAAAACCTTACCTTACTCCCTGAGATGATAAGCGGGAACTGACAGAGAATTAATCATCTTGTTTTGACAAGTAGCAAGTTTAACATTTTGCTAAGGCAACACGTTATTACACGTCAACTGTTAGGTGATTAGATGTCCTGTTTAGGAAGTTCCCCGGGACGCAAAATGACCAGCTTTTTAAGATTACGGTAAAATTTTAATAATTGTGTTAAAAAATATAGAAAATTTCAATGATTTTTTTTCCCGCACATACCAGGGTAGGCAGACGGAACCTAGTGTTAAGATACTCCATTACCCCATTACCGCCGAATTCGGAGGCATTGCGTATTAAGTGGTGTAACTAAACGCCGCGCTTTGTCTCAAGACTAGAGCGAAGAAAATAGATATATTAAATATTAACACTCCTCGAGTGGGAATCGAACCCACACCCAGTTGTATTTAAAGTCACACTCATGTGCCCCAGCGCCACGACTAGCCCCAAGAATGTGTTAGCGACTTCGTCTTCGCCGAATGTCCACTGTGCAGATTTAACGATTATCTAAAATAAAACTAGCCTAAATTACTCCGGTAATTGTGGAGTTTGAGGGCTTTTCTTCCCTCCTTAATTATGCTCTAATGTACAGTCCCAGGGGGTAAAAAATATTATTATCATTCGAAAAACTCTGAAATATTGCATAATTACCGTTACTCGTTATAGCTATCTTTCAGTGAAAGTCCTGTCAGAATCGGTCAAGCCGATCCAGAGATTAGACAGAAAAGAAAGACAGGCAGATGAAAATTGTAAAATATGTTATATTGGTATAGACACTGTGTATGCATTTAGAATATTACATACAGAATTACAAACCTAAATAAATAGAATATTGGCTTACCTCGACAGAACGCGTCTCAAAAATTAATTATATATTTTTTATTTTTCCCCGTGGGGGGACGGGTGAAGGATACAATTCCCCTCCGCAGCTGGGTAGCGTCCCGTAAAAGGCGGGTAACCCATTACGTTGTTGGTTTCAAAGACAACCCGCCAAACATATGATGTGTTCAGGTTCGATGGCATGTTGTGGATGTCAAGGTAATCACTTACCATCAGGTGGTCCTTCTGCTCGTTTGCCCACTTTACGTGTAATAACGCCATCTATTTTCGTATTTAAAAATTACATCTACCTCTTAATGCTTAAAATATTGACCGATTTAATTGAATAAAGAATGTTTAAATTTATTTTTTTTTACCTGCTTTTTACACACTAAAATAATTGTAGGAGTATGTTAAAAGTTATTGTAAAGTAAAAGTAAATCTATTTTGAAATAAAAAATAAAGCTATTCATAACCGGATTAATCGCGTATGTTTTTGTTATTCAAAAATATATTTTCAGAAAATCCAACATTCAAAATGGTGAATTTTCTAAAAATGTAACACTTTACAGTAGTTCGTGGTCACGGGTCTCTTATAAAATAAATCTAACAGATAATCTTCAACTGAGTCGAATTATCTACTGCGGATTCGAACCGGATACAGACACACGGATTACATTAAAGTATTACTATCTTATCATATTTTACTAGATGAATATTTTTTTTCAGCATTGTTATTAAACTTTGACTTTTATTATTTTTTTTATATTCTGTTTATTATTTAAAAGTACTTATTGCTATATTGCCTTTTTTAAGGCTCGGCAAAAAAGTAAACAATATTCGGATGCTTTTCCTGTATATACTCTAGTATATCACATATTGCACCCTTCTTAACTATGTATTAAAATATAAATATTTTTTATAATTATAAAATAATGTCATTGTGTAAAAATATGGATTTTAACGGGAACATTAGGATTTTTTCAGAAAATCATTATCAATCAATGAGCCTCTAATTTTACATATTAGTTAATCTCTCTCTCTTCTTCCATACCGATTTCGACAACGGCGATTTCGTGCGTGTTGAATTCATGGAACGTTCCTGGCGTGATAGGCTCTTAAATGGCTCGCGAAACCAATCTTCGCCTTGAAGATTCGCCGGCACAGTACAGTTGGCCAGCATTGTTATATGTATACGCGTAGGAGAGCTGGGACTGATTTTTTCGTAATTGACGCCTAGCGTCAAGATCCACCCGTTTATGAACGGTGCGTCGCCATTCTGGTCTGAGACGCGCTCGCTCCTCTCAACGTTCAGCCGGTATTTTGCAAGCTAACAGGTTACGCTTGAAAACATCTTTATAGCGTAGGTATTGGCCACCTCGCCTTCGTTTTCCGAGGGCAAGTTCGGAGTAAAAGATAGCTTTAGGCAATCTATTGTCTCCCATACGTAAGACGTGACCACACCAATTTCATAATAAGCGCCACTATACCCACTAAGCCGGACTGACGTAATACTTCAGAGTTTGGAACTCGGTCCTGCCATTTAATGCCCAGAATTGATCTCGGACATTTGAGGTGAAAAGTGTCTAGTTGTTTAATGTCTGCTTGATAGCAGCACCACGTCTCTGCAGCGTACAATGAAATCGGCAGTACTATTGTTTTGTAAACTAATATTTTAGTTCGCATTTTAAGGTTGTGGGAGTTCCAAACACGCATCCTCAGCTTACCAAAGGCTGCTGCGGCACACGTGATCCGAGCCGGTATCTCTGATGCTAGGGTGTTATCATTTCTTATTCTGCTGCCACTGCTGATATTTGAAGTTTGAAACTTCTTTGAACACGTTGTCATGAAGTGCGATGTTAGAGCCAGCAGCCTCGTGGGGGCTGTTTTAGGTTTGAGTTTTACTGGCGCTTATTACTAGACCGAACCGCTGGCACGAAACTTGTAAAGAGTTTAAATAGTCCTGGAGAGTCTCCATCGAATCAGCCATGAGGCAAATATCATCAGCGTACAAAATGTCGGAGATTGGAAGATTATTGACCAGACTCTTGGATCTGAAACGGGAAAGATCAAAAACGCTTTTATCCATCCGAGAGTTCAGCTCAATTCTGTTATTAAAAGATCGTGTTGCATCACTCATTACTGCAGCAAAATAGATAGCGAACAAAATTGGAGCTAGAATACAACCTTGCTTAACACCGCTGCGTACTTGAAATTGGTCCGGCAGGTCATTTTCATGTTGAACTCTTGCCATCATGTTATCATGAAACTGACGTATCAAGTTTATAATCCCGGCGCCGGGAAGTGACAACCCCACCGCCAACTGGTATAAACTGCAACTTCAGTCTCCAGCCAATGGCGCTAGGAAATTGAGGACGAGAGAGTGGACTTGCATCTGCGCAACTGCCTGTCTACTATAATATACTCACGGGTAAATGACTTCTGCGTGTTTACTTGGACTAGAGCAAGCCTTGCGGCGATGGAGGACAGACGGTGGGGGGAGGATAAGGTATATCCAAACCTTAGTTGGTATCTGCACGTCAGGCGGTCTTCGGGTGATGGTCGCTCTGTATTCTGTTTGATAATATTTAATACAATGCACGTGAATATATGGTTAGAATGAAAGCTGATTTACAAAATGTGCAGGACACGTGTTAATAACATATATTACTACTGAGTTTTTGACTACGTAGACCATAATACACTATTCCTTACATTTAGTCATTATTCCATGGACTTCCCATGGCAATCTGAGTGTGTACTGCATCTAGAAGAATTTAGTATGTTGATTTTAGATCCTTTTTGTCTTTGACCTATATTCTATCATCTTCTTTTAAACAAATATGCAAAGTTGTTATGTTAGTTGATAATATTTTTTTCTATATTTTAAGCACTTTTACGAAATTATTAACTTAAAAATATATTTTAAGAGAGCAGCTGTTGACTTACTCACCGTTTCTTTTAAACAAACCTGCATTACTAAGGTAGCTTCTTGTATGATCGATAATACTACTATAATATTTTTATACTTCTTGATAACTAGTGTTTCTGCCTCATTGGAAAAGGTAAGATATTTTTGCCTGACTTTACTAATTTCTACTTAATAGAAATTGATTTCTACTTAAAAATTATTTTATACAATAAGTCGAATTTGACATTGTACAGTATTGTCTCAAAATTGTGATAGGAGATGAAGAGAGTGTACCTTTAATGTTTTTCTTTATATAAAAAGTAATAAAAAACATTATTTAGCTAACATAATTTTTTTGAAAATCATTTTCCTGATGACTGTACTAGTAAAGATAAGTCTGATAACGCTGCACCAAGTCGCAAAGCGGATCCTATCTCATATAAATATTCCGTCTAATGTTTACATATTACAGTTCGCTTGTGGCTATCTAGTAGGTAAAGTGTTATTTATTTTTTGTACTCGTAACATAACTGATTGTTTTTCTACAAAAAATGAGTATGTCACGTTGTTTGAAATTTATTTCAGTGCTAACTTTATTTTGTTTGTAAATTAGTTTTATTTAAAGTTTTATGTTTAATACAAATATCTTATTGATTTTTCGACCAGAAAACGGATACGCGAATCTCTTTATAATAGGTTCTCTTTGACAACCGTGCTATGCGGAAACACATAAATCTTTACTGAGTGAAATGTGCTATAAACGTGCTAATAAAAAGTGAAATTTCTGAACGTTTTCTAAATTTTTTTTAAACATATATATTTTTTTAATATATAGTTCCAAGAGACACAGGTTCGTATTCTGGTGTTCAATTTTTTATACATTTTCTAAAAATGACTTTATCAAAAGTCTTCTTCTGTCAGTCTACCTCTCTAGCGAAATAGTTATTAATAGTGTCTTAGAAGAACTATTAGATAGAATACTGGAAGCTAAAATATCCTTTCCATTATTACGGACCCTACAAATTTGCCTCATGCTTTAATGTTCTTTGAGATTTTTTTACAATTATACGTTTATTATTACAGATACAGAAAATAAAATGGCAGATCTGAAGTTGTACTATTTTCCTGTGCGGTCTCTCGGTGAAGGAGCTCGTATGCTGTTTGCGTACGCCGGTCGTGAATTCGAAGATGTCAGAATACCTTCAGAGCAATGGCCAGCGTTTAAAACCATGTTAGTATTCATTTTAATAATTATATATAATATATTTTAATATTTATAAGATTTCCCGTGGGGGGACGGGTTAAGAATACAGTTCCCCCCCGCCGCTGGGTAGCGTCCCGTAAAAGGCGGGTAACCCAGTAGCTTGGTGGTAGGAGATTCGTTCTCCGACTGGCTCGCGACCACTATCATGTCAAAGACGAACCGCCAAATATCTTATGATGTGTTCCGGTTCGATGGCATGTAAGCCAGCTCTCCCTATTCCCCTCATTCCCATCCTTCCTCCCTCCTTCTGTCCTATATTCCCAAGGCTGGCAACGCATCCAAAAAAAAAAAAGAATTATAAGAGCCCTTTTTCAGTCATGTAAAGCGATGGTTGTTGTTCGGTTCCCACTCGGGGAATAATTATGTTTAAAGTTCCATTTCTTCGCTCCTACCGGTACCTAGAACAAAGAGCGGAGATGTCTCGATTTCGGGCTGAAGCTGTAAAAAATGAAAAGACTGACGACTTAGCAAGTGTAGTCGTAATTTAATATTTTTAAAATGTCATTCAAAAGGGATATTAAACGCATAGCTTAGCGGTCAGGGTGCTTGAATGGTTTCCAAAAGCTACGGATACGAATCCCACTGAAACTATCCAAAACTGAAATTTAAATTTGGATGATTAAAATTACATTTTTTATTTTTATTAATTAGAACAATCATATTAACTTCTAAAAATCTTTTACAGCGACCCCATTGGGCCAAATGCCGGTTTTGGAGATAAGTGGTCAGAAATACGCGCAAAGTCTGGCTATAACGCGCTACCTCGGCCGTGAGTTCGGACTCGTCGGGAAGAACTCGCAGGAGGACCTCGAGATTGATCAAAACGTGTACTTTGTCAATGACATACGTCAAGGTAATTGAGATGTTAGAAAGTAATATTATAATGTACTAGCGACTCGCTCGCTCGCTTCGCCACGTGAACTACCACTTTCATCCTCTATTGCCTCTTTGGGATTGGTTTATTTTTAAAAAAAGGGGGGTAGTCTATATTTGACCTTGCGTCACTAATTATGTTCTTGAGAAAATCATCGATACATCTAGTATAACGTCTATACTATTTGATAACATATAGCAATAACTGTTATAGTAAGAAAACGTACGAAATCTGCTATCATATATCTATATGATAGCAGATTTCGTACATATATACCATCTGGTATATAGTATTATAAACCGTTCATAATATCTAAAATAAATTTTACGATTTTTATTTTATTTTACAATTGTGTTACTTATTGATATTAAAAAAATAGCTTTACTTGCAAATAATCAATATAATTTGACTTTGCCAGTTTTTTATTTTTCTGCGGGAACTGTATTGAATACCAGGGTAAACTAACGACCCGCTCGCGGCGTCGTTGGGTAAACTACTACTTTTATACCCTATTTTAGCACCTTTGGGGTTATTTTTAAAAAAAGAGAGATAGCCTATGTTTGACATTGCCTCATTAACTATATTTCTGAGGAAATTCATTCATTTCAGTCAAGGAGTTTAGATCTTTCTTTTTCACTATATACTAAACATACATAAGTTTCATCCACTGTGTCAACCTCCTAGAGTATGATTTTTAAAAAAGTAGCATATATTTGACCCTGCGTCTTCCACAATCTTCTTTACGAATTTCATCTAAATCGGGCCAGTAGATTACCCGTGAAAACATAACAGGTAGAGGAGATACAGATTTTTGCATTTTTATAATAATAATATGAATGAGTACGGATATATCTAATACAATGTCAACTATATAATAACAGATGGCGCTACCCGTTCCAGAAAACGTAGTGAAATCTGCTGTCATATAGATTATATAAAGTTTTATAGACTGGTCAAATGTATCTTTAATAAATGTTATGCTTATTTTATTTTATAATTATTTTAATTAGTGATATTAAAACAAATTTAGGTTTACTCGTGAACTATGAACATAATTTTTTTTTTCTGCGGGAGTTGTGTTGAATACCAGGATGAAAACTATCCCATATGTTGCTCTAACTTCTAAACTAACTCTATACAAAAAATTATTAATTTCTACCCGGTAGATATCAGTATAAAAATGATTTACTTATATCGGTTTTTTATTTTTTCCAAAAAAAGTACATGGAAAACCGGGATAAAAACTATCCTATATGTACCTTTGGACTATAAGCTATCACTATACCAAAATTCATTCATTTCTATCCAGTAGTTTTTGCGTGATTGACGAACAAATTAACAGACAGACAGACAGACAGACCGACAGACAGACAGACAGACAGACAAAAATTATACTGAGTGGCTTTTTGGCCTCTGTTATCGATATGTTAACACACCCTATTCAAATTTTTCCAAAATTTTTCATGTACAGAATTGACTTTTCTACTCTTATAGATATAGATTATAAGCAAGAAGTGGATAACCAGTTTCGCATTTTTACACAGCGAAATATACAGAGAGAATCTAGTGTCAAGACACTCCATTCCCTATTTTCTGCCCTAATTTTAAATATTGAGTGTGGAGTGGTGAAATATAACATTGCGCTTCGTCTTGTCATCAAGAGCAGAAAGAGGAAATTATTAAATTATAATCATTCTACCGAACGGAAGGAGTGGGAAAAGTGAGACATTGTCTATTTGCACGTTAGACTAGATTTTAATATGATTAATTTTAAAATTGGATTTTTAGACTTTTGTTACAAGACGAAAATTGCAACCTTAACGTCAATGTAACTTCATTTTTGCAATGACAATTTGTATTAACTCGTTGACAATAACATTATTTAGCAACATAGCAGTTATAACGAGCAATATAAACAATATTTATTTAAACCACCTTGAACTAAGCATTTAATTGTTTTATTTATTTTTTGCTTCACGCTGTATCTCTTGCGGGGTAGTCAGAGAGAAAGGAGCGCCAAACGGTACGGTCCCTGCATACTTCTTTCGCCTCGTCCACTGTCATCAACCTTTGCATACACGCCCTCCGAGGGGGTCCTCATGCGCCTTACGTGACCTTCCTCCAGTATCGTCGATACTGTATTTTCGAAGGTCAACCGGTCTCCCCCTGCCTCTCTTACCACTCACCTTGTTTAAATAATTATTTCTTTTAATAATAATATTGTTATATATACAGCTGCTAACTTCGTGTTCTACGTGAAAGACGACAACGCGAAAGCTGCGTTGAGGAAGGAATTGAACGAAAGTTACATGGTGTTCTGAAGAAGTTAGATGATATTATACTTAAGAATAATGGACATTTGGCACTTGGCAGGGTAAGGGTAGTATACATATTTACCGCATATTTTACTCTATAATCACGAAACATATGTTATGTTTCGTGATTCCATAACTAAGCCCCGAGAAAAAGTTAATTATATGTGATATTATGTTATGTTTTTTTTTAACTTCACGGTGTATCCCGCACACAGCAGGGTAGGCAGAAGGAAATTAGTGTTCAGACACTCCGTTCCCCACGCACCGAATTCGGAGGCGTTGCGTGTTAAGTGGCGGAACTGAACGCCTCGCTTTGCCTCGACGCCAGAACGATGAAATGGAAATAATAAATATTTCCACTCCTCGAGTAGGAATCGAACCCACAACCAGTCACTTTACAGTCACACTTCATGCCACTGCGTCACGACTGGCCCCATCATTTTGTTTTGTAGTAATTATAAATATAATTAGAGTCCATCGTGGTGCAGTGGGCTCGCATCTGTTTGACTATTCGTGATTGTTTGTGGGTCCGATTTCCAAGCGATGAAATTATGATAACTTAAATATTTTTATTTTTCCGCTCTGGTACTCAGGACAAAGTTTAAGGTCCACCACACAAAATCCAATATGTGAAATTTATTTGGAAACAGTCTTAAACGGAGTTTTACAAATATTCTCTTTATGAAAAGGAAACAAAATAAATTAATAAAATATTTTAGAGCATATTACAGAAATATTTTCATTTTTCAGCTGACGTGGGCAGACTTTTGGTTCGCGGGTGTCTACGATCGCTTTAAGCTAATCATCGAACTACCCGATATCGACCAACAGTATCCAGCTCTCCAAAAAGTCAGAGAAAATGTGTTATCTAATCCAAAAGTCAAAGCTTATCATGTCAAAAGTGCACCCAAATCTATATACTGATTGAATTTCATCTGAATATATATAAGTTTAAATATAATATTTGTTTTCTATTTATGTACATAACGTATATATAAATTTAATAAAATATATGTAAAGCAAAATAAAAATAAAAAGTACAAAGGATGACTTAACTGAGAGAAAATTTATTTATCAAAGAGATCCTAACCCTTGAATGTAAGAAAGTTTGAAGTGAAAAAACCGATTCTAGTATGGTACTGTAATATGTACTTTATGTATTTATATAGTTCAAAAAGTATATTTGTGTTGAGGTTTGTTATATTTATAACAACAATAATAAATCTACACACGAATATATATTTTTATATACACAATAATTAAATTCTACATGTATGATACATGAGTACATTAGTAGTGCCTACCCAGTGTAATGATGAATGTAACAGGTCCCCGAAATGTTTGAAAATATAATAATCAATTCATGCCTTGGCTCATGATACGTCTTGTGGTTAGGACCTTTCATTGTTGTGTTCGTAAGTAATTCAAGTTCTTCTTGAGCTCAGCTTTGAGACAGCTCTGGAGGCAGAATAAATTTAATACGCTATTGTAAAATTATATGTCTTTCTATTGGGAATAAAAGCAGAAGATTGGGGGAATTGAGAGAAGCTCAATCTTTCTGAGTCCATCCTCGCTATTTTTAATATTTACATTTGCGCTTTGTTAATGGGGTCTGAATATTACACTTAGCTTAATAGAAAATTACATAATAACATAATTTAAATTGAAATGGTAGATGAGTAGCATATTAGTAGTTTAGACAGTAATGTGTAGAATTTTCACCTTCTCCTACTCCTGGTAAGACGCTGGCATTAATTGTGTTCTACCGAGGGTATTAAATTTTAAATAACTTTAACTAAGATGTTCAATTTTAATGCAGAGTACATCTGGCAGCTCATCTGTGTTAAAAACTAAACGACATAATATATGAAGTGCTGTATTCTATGTCTATAACTGTGACTGTGTATACAAATTCTCTGTTAAAGACATGTTTAGAAAAAGTATAAAAAATTTGAATGCAGCGGGATTTGAACCCGTGCTTTTTAGAAACCATTCTAGCGCTTCGACCGCTTAGCAATGCGTTCTACTACCAGCTGTGCCGAAATTCTTATCCTTTTATATTACAATTTATTTTGTTAACAATTAGGATTGTAGTAAAGATTTTTTTAACAAACTTTTATTATCTATTTCTATTATTCTACAGGAAGTAGTTTCGCAATAGGGAATGCTATTTATTAAGTATTTTTATGGTAGAAATTTGATTGATTACATATTGTTTACTAGTCCACCTAATAAGTGGGAATACAAAATATATTAAACTATAAACTATCTAAAGCACGAAGGTTAAGAACGACTAACACATTGTTACTTTTAGCATGGATATGTATCCCATACGCGTTACGCTTTTACGGGACGCTAATCAGCAACGGAGGGGAATTGTATTGTTAACCCGTCCCCTCACGAGTAAAATTTTTATAATGAAAGCTATATGTAATTAATCGTAAAAGGACTTCCTTAATATTATATACATTATGCTGATATCGTATCACAAAATATTGATACTGTAAGTAATATACAAAGATATCACTTAACAAGTATCTCGAATGTACACTAATTTAAAAACGATGATTTGCACTTTATATTTGGTCACACACGGATCTATTCGTTCTGATACGACTATTTTGATATTTTTACACATGAAATTGAAAAAACATTCTTAGAAAATGTATGAAAATTAAAAGCAACAGGATTCAAAGTCGCCCTTAAAGGAACACATCACATCGCTCTGACCGTTAAACCAGTTAGGTCATAAGTATGGAGTAGACATTTTAAGACTAGAATGCATGACTTAGCGGTCTTAGCCTGCTTGGACGGTTTCCAAGAGACACCAACACCTCAATCATCGCTGGTTTTCAGTTAAACTTTAAAACCTGTTCCCTGCGATGATAAGCGGGAGCTCACAGAGGGTTAATGAGAGATTAATGTTAATTGACATACCTAATAGGTCAATGTCGCTCAAAAGTTTAACTAAATGTAATATAACAGTGCGTTGGCTTATCCTATATCATATACAAGCATAACGCATTTAGATAGACGGCCTCTAGCACAGGTTGGTCATCCATACTTACATTATAAATGCAAAAGTCTGTCTGTCTTTGTTTGTCACGCTTTCGTATTTGGATGAAATCCAGAACGAAAGCCGCGAGCGGGCCGCTAGTATTAATATAATATACAGGTACATGTTACAAAGGTAACGCGATATGACGCATCAACGGTAAGACGATCAGATGGACGTTCCCCCGAGACGCAAAAATGTCCTATTTTTTAAAACGACATTAAAATTTAATGATTGTAGTAACGAATACAAAAGCCAAAAATTTCAATGATTGTCGTAAAAAATGTTTCCTTGCCAAATTGGAACGTAACTTTTTAAAAGTAATGTTCTTTTTTGAGTGAAGAAAAAAAATTGTGTGTGTGTGTGTGTGTGTGTGTGTGTGTGTGTGTGTGTGTGTGTGTGTGGTGTGTGTGTGTGTGTGGTGTGTGTGTGTGTGTGTATAACGTGTGTGTGTAATAAAGCTTCTAAAAATATTTGGTTCATTCTTTGATAAAATGTTGAACTCTGTCTTTTTAAGTTAAAGAAAGATTAATACCGTCTCTAAGTATTTACGAGTATGAATATACTTTACCTAGTGACTAATGTTTTTACCATGTTCTACGACTTCTATTTACTCTATATGTATACCCGTACTCTATATGTAAATATGGTATGTATATACATAGCATATTAGTGGGTAGTGGGTACCAAAAATATCAATATATATATACAGTTTAAAAATGTTTTGTATAACGTTGACATTACCTTTGTTTTTGTGGTTTAACATGATTTTCCTGAAAATATTTGCATCATCACCTATTTGTGGGCAGTAACGATGACAGTTCAAAAGTACAATATTAAAAGTACATAGTACCAAAGATGGTGAGATTTAATATAAAAGTAGATGTTTTAGTTTTTTAAATTATTACGTAAATATTTATAAAAAAGTAACTCGTACTTTTTTAAAGTTTATTTACACATTCAGAGATTTACAATTATTTATAATGAAGATAATGTTCAACTAAGTGGTATTTGTTATGGTTTGTCGTCTAAGTATACAAAGACACACAAAATGAAATATAGAGAAAAGTAAAAATACCTATCTGAATTAAAATAACTTATATGGAATTGGACAACAGAATGATATGGTTAAGGGCATATTTATAACTAGCCGTGTTCACGCTGTATCCCGCATACAGCAGGATAGGCAGACGGAACCTAATGTTAAGACGCTCTGTTCCCCACGTATCGTCGAATTGGAAAGCATTACATATTAAGTGGCGTAACTTAACGCCGCGCTTTGTCTCAACACTAGAGTGAAGAAACTGGAAATTTTAACAGTGTCTCGAGTGGGAATCGAACCTACACCCAGTTGTATTTACTGGTAAAGTAATCTAAAATCTCTAGTAATCATCTAGAAAAGTAATCTATTTTGAAATAAAACTACTTTTAACCGGATTAATCGCGTATATTTTTGGTATTCAAAAATATATGTTTTTCCGGAAAACCCGACATTTCGAACACTTTACATTAGTTCGTAGTCACGAGTCTCTTATAAAATAAATCTAACAGATAATCCTCAACTGAGTCGATTTATCTATAGCGGATTCGAACCGGATATAGACACACACGGATTACATTAAAGTATTACTATCTTATCATATTTCATTACATGAGTAATTTTTTTCAGCATTGTTATTAAAATTGATTTTTATTATTTTTTTTATAATCTGTTTATAATTTTATAGTACTTATTGCCTTCTTTATGGCTCGGCAAAAAAGTAAGCAATATTGGGATGCTTTTGCTGTATATCGCATATTGCAACCTTCTTAACTATGTATTAAAATATAAATATTTTTTATAATTATAAAATAATGTCATTATGTAAAAATGAAGAAAATGTTGATTTTAACAAGAACATTAGGATTTTTTTCAGAAAATCATTATCAATCAATGAGCCTCTAATTTTACAGGTTACAATATTTAATACAATTATAGCTAATTTACAAATGGTGCAGGACACGTGTTAATAACGCATATTATTACTGAGTTTTTGACTACGTAGACCATAATGCACTACATTACATTTAGTTTTTTTTTTTAGCTTCACGCCGTATCCCGCACACAGCAGGGTAGGCAGAGGGAACCTAGTGTTATGATACTCCGTTCCCCAATTCCCGCCGAATTCGGTGCATTGCAAGCGGCATTGCGTGTTAAGTGGCGGAACTTAACGCCACACTTTGCCTCGACACCAGAGCGAAGAAAATGGAAATATTAAATATTTCCACTCCTCGAGTGGGAATCGAACCCACAACCAGTCGTTAACAGTCACACGCTTATGCCACTGCGCCACGACTGGCCCCTGTGCTTTTTGTCTTTGACCTATATTCTATCTTCTTCTTTTAAACAAATATGTAATGTTGTTATGTTAGATGGTAATATTTTTTTCAATTTTCAAGGACTTTTATGAGATTACTGATTTAAAATTATATTTTAAGAAAGCACCTGTTGACTTACTCACCGTTTCTTTTAAACATTACGAGCCGGCGGTAACTTCTTGTATGATTTATAATACTATTATAATATTTTATATTTCTTGATAACTAGTGTTTCTGCCTCATTGGAAAAGGTAGTATTTTTGCCTGACTTTTCTAATTTCTACTTAATAGCAATTGATTTCTACTAAAAATTATTTTATACAATAGGTCTAATTTGACATTGTACAGTATTGTCTCAAAATTGTGATAGGAGATGAAGAGAGTGTACCTTTAATGTTTTTCTTTATACAAAAAGTAACAAAAAACAATATTTAGCTAACATAATAATTCCGAAAATCATTTCCTGATGACTGTACTAGTAAAGATAAGTCTGATAACGCTGCACCAAATCGCAAAGCGGATCCTATCTCATATAAATATTCCGTCTAATATTTACATATTACAGTTCGTTTGTGGCCATCTAGTAGGTAAAATGTTATTTATTTTTTGTTCTCGTAATATAACTGATTGTTTTTCTACAAAAATAAGTACGGTCACGTTGTTTGAAATTTATTAGTGTAATTTTGTTTGTAAATTAGTTTTATAAAATTTTATATATAAAAATATAATATATATAAAATATAATTTTATATTAAATATTTTATTGATTTTTCGACCGGAAAACAGATAGGCGAATCTCTTGATAACAGCTTCTCTTTGACAACCGTGCTATGCGGAAACTATGTGCTATGTGCTAATAAAAAGTGAAATTTTCGAACGTTTTCTAAATTTTTTAAACATATTTTTTTTAGTTTACAAACGCGATAAAAGTTGTTATAAATTCAGAATAATCAATCAAACAATTAACATTTTTAAATCTAAAGTCTTATTGAATACTTTTAACATCAGTGTTATTCACACACTTAACAAAATGTTAGAAGTATTGATTAAGAAAGTAAAAAAAGACACTTTTAGTAAGCATATAATAATTTGCAATATATAGTTTCAAGAGACACAGGTTCGTATCCTGCTGTTCAATTTTTTATACATTTTCTTAAATGACTTTAATCAAAAGTCTTCTTCTGTCAGTCTACCTCTCTAGCGAAATAGTTATTAATAGTGTTTTAGAAGAACTAATAGATAGAATACTAGAAGCTAAAAAATCCTTTCCATTATTACGGACCCTACAAATTTGCCTCATGCTTTAAGATTCTTAGAGATTTTTTACAATTAAAACGTTTATTATTACAGATACAGAAAATAAAATGGCAGATCTGAAGTTGTACTATTTTCCTGTGCGGGGCCCTCGGTGAAGGAGCTCGTATGCTGTTTGCGTACGGCCGGTCGCGAATTCGAAGATATCAGAATACCTTCAGAGCAATGGCAAGCGTTTAAACCATGTTAGTATTCATGGCAATAATTATATATATTTTAATATTTATAAAGAGCCCATTTACAGTCATATAAAGGTTGTGGTTCGATCCCACTCGGGGAATAATTATATTTAAAGTTTCATTTTTTCGCCCCTACCGGTACCTAGACCAAAGAGCGGAGATGTCTCGATTTCGGGTTGAAGCTGTAAAAAAATGAAAAGACTGACGACTTAGCAAGTATAGTCTTAATTTAACATTTTTAAAATGTCATTCAAAAAGGATATTAAACGCGCCATGCGTTAGCAGTCAGAGTGCTTGAATGTTTTCCAAAAGCTACGGATACGAATCCCACTGAAACTATACCAAAACTGAAATTTGAATTTGGATGATTAAAATTACCCTTTTTTATTTTTATTAATTAGAACAATCATATTAACTTCTAAAAATATTTTATAGCTACCCCATTGGGCCAAATGCCGGTTTTGGAGATAAGTGGTCAGAAATACGCACAAAGTCTGGCTATAACGCGCTAACCTCGGCCGTGAGTTCGGACTCGTCGGGAAGAACTCGCAGGAGGACCTCGAGATTGATCAAAACGTGTACTTTGTCAATGACATACGTGAAGGTAATTGAGATATTAGGAAGTAATATTATAATGTATTATTAGCAATGAAGTGGACAGCTTTAGGCTTTTTTTATATAGTAGAATAGGCAGTAAGAATCTAGGATTAAGACGCTTCGTTTCCTACCTTCTGCCCTAATTTGAAATATTGCGTGTTGAGTTGCTGTTCATAACATTGCACTTTGTTTTGACACCTCTTGGTGTTCTGCTCTTGCAGAAAAAGGAAATTATAAAATTATGATCATTCTACCGAACGGAAGGAGTTGGGATAAGTCAGACACTGTCCTACTGCAGATTGAACTTGATTTAATATGAATTATTTTAAAATTGGATTTTTAGAATTTTATTAAAAGACGAAAATTTCAAACTTAACGCCAATGTAACTTTGTTTTACAATGAAAATTTGTATTAACTCGTTGACAATAATAACATTATTTAGCAACATAGCAGTTATAACGAGCAATATAAACAATATTTATTTAAACCACCTTGAACTACGCATTTAATTGTTTAATTTTTTTTTTGCTTCACGCTGTATCTCTTGCGGGGTAGTCGGAGAGAACGGAGCGCCAAACGCTACGGCCCTGCATACTTCTTTCGCCTCGTCCACTGTCATCAACCTCTTCATACACGCCCTCCGTGGGGTCCTCATGCGCCTTACGTGACCTTCCTCCAGTATCGTCGATACTGTATTTTCGAAGGTCAACCGAGGTCTCCCCCTGCCTCTCTTACCACTCACCTTGTTTAAATAATTCGTTTTTTTAATAATAATATTTTTCACAGCTGCTAACTTCGTGTTCTACGTGAAAGACGACAACGCGAAAGCTGCGTTAAGGAAGGAATTGAACGAAAGTTACATACATGGTGTTCTGAAGAAGTTAAATGATATTATACTTAAGAATAATGGACATTTGGCACTTGGCAGGGTAAGTATTATTTGTAGTATACATATTTACTGCATATTTTACTGTAAATATATGTTTCGTGATTCCGTAACTAAGCCCCGAGAAAAAGTTAATTATATGTAATATTTTGTAATGTTTTTTTTAACTTCACGCTGTATCCCGCACACAGCAGGGTAGGCAGAAGGAAATTAGTGTTCAGACACTCCGTTCCCCACGCACCGCCGAATTCGGAGGCGTTGCGTGTTAAGTGGCGGAACTTAACGCCCCGCTTTGCCTCGACGCCAGAACGGTGAAATGGAAATAATAAATATTTCCACTCCTCGAGTAGGAATCGAACCCACAACCAGTCACTTTACAGTCACACTTCATGCCACTGCGTCACGACTGGTCCCATTTTGTTTTGTAGTAATTATAAATATAATTGGGGTCCATCGTGGTGGGTCCGCATCTGTTTGATTATTCGTGATTGGTTGTGGGTCCGATTTCCAATGGATGAAATTATCATACGACTTAATTATTTTTATTTCCTTCGCTCCTTCGCTCTGGTACTCGGGATAAAGTGTGTTTTTGAGGTCCGCCACACAACATCCAATACGTGAAATTTATTTGGAAACAGTCTTTAACGGAGTGTTTACAAATAGGCTCTTTATGAAATAAGGAACAAAATAAATTAATAAAATATTTTAGAACATATTACAGTAATATTTTCATTTTTCAGCTGACATGGGCAGACTTTTGGTTCGCGGGTGTCTACGATCGCTTTAAGCTAATCATCGAACTGCCCGACATCGACCAAAAGTATCCAGCTCTCCAAAAAGTCAGAGAAAATGTGTTATCTAATCCAAAAGTCAAAGCTTATCATGTCAAAAGTGCACCCAAATCTATATACTGATTGAATTTCATCTGAATATATATAATTTTAAATATAATATTTGTTTTCTATTTATGTACATAACGTATATATACATTTAATAAAATATATGTAAACTAAAATAAAAATAAAAAGTACCAAGGATGACTTAACTGAGAGAAAATTTATTTATCAAAGAGATCCTAACCCTTGAATGTAAGAAAGTTTGAAGTGAAAAAAGCGATTCTAGTATGGTACTGTAATATGTACTTTATGTATTTATATAGTTCAAAAAGTATATTTGTGTTGAGGTTTGTTATATTTATAACAACAATAACAAATCTACACACGAATATATTTTTTATATACACAATAATTTAATTCTACATGATACATGAGTACATTATTAGTGCCTACCCAGTGTAATGATGAATGTAACAGGTCCCCGAAATGTTTGAAAATATAATAATCAATTCATGCCTTGGCTCATGATACGTCTTGTGGTTAGGACCTTTCATTGTTGTGTTCGTAAGTAATTCAAGTTCGCTAGCTAGTAGTAGCTTTGAGACAGCTCTGGAGGCAGAATAAATTTAATACGCTATTGTAAAATTATATGTCTTTCTATTGGGAATAAAAGCAGAAGATTGGCGGAATTGAGAGAAGCTCAATCTTTGTGAGTTCATTCTCGCTATTTTTAATATTTACATTTACGCTTTGTTAATGGGGTCTGAATATTACACTTAGCTTAATAGAAAATTACATAATAACATAATTTAAATTGAAATGGTAGATGAGTAGCATATTTTAGTTAAGACAGTAATGTGTTTATAATTTATTATATTTTCATAATTTTCACTCTTCTCCTACTCCTGGTAAGACGCTGGCATTAATTGTGTTCTACCGAGGGTATTAAATTTTAAATAACTTTAGCTAAGATGTTCAATTTTAATACAGAGTACATCTGACAGCTCATCTGTGTTTAGAAACTAAACGACATATATGAAGTGCTGTATCTATGTCTATGTCTATAACTGTGTATACAACATACAAATTCTCTGTTTAAGACATGTTTAGAAAATGTATAAAAGTTTTTTTTTCTTTTTTTTTTATTTATTTTCACAGTACCCCTGACGTTATCATAGATCGTCTGTATCTATTTTATAATTTTGTTCCATTGTATTATTTATTTCGTTCAATAACCCGCTTACAAATCCTTTTACTAAAATCCAGAAATATGTCCCTTTTTTTATCACCAATCAATTTATCTCCTCTTTTTATCGAAATTTTAGCACCCAATTTTTGTTCCATGTTTTCTCGGTCGTATGCGTAAACAGGGCACTCGCACAAATATGGGCCACTGTCTCTGTCACACCCGGCTCACAGATGCACGACGGGTCCTCCTTGCATTTGAATCCGTGCAAATACTCGGAGAACCCACCGTGGCCAGTCAGATTTTGTGTGAGTATAATATCCAGCCTCATTTTGCCAACTATCCTGTACGCACAAACCGCATCTGGGAAGAAAAGTTTAGTCCCAGATGCCGTGGTTCCAGATTTGTATCAACGATTCTATTCGTCAATCGACTTCTGACGAAGCACTCGTTTCACGAATGAAACCGGAAAATTATCGTAGTCTGACCGTTTTTTTCAAGTGGACCGCTTGCTTAGCCAGCTCATCTGCGCGCTCGTTTCCCTTCAACCCAGCGTGTGCCTTCACCCAGAACAAGAACACTGTTTTATTCTGAGCATGGCAATTCAGCAGGTTATCCCTTGTCTTAACTACAAGGGGGTGGAGGGATTTATGGCCTATCACCGCCTCTAGGGATGACCTAGAGTCGGTGTATAGACCAAACTAGTTAGCCGGATTCCTCAGCATCAGAGCTGTTGCCTTGCAAAGGGCGAGCAGCTCTGCTGTATAAAAGTTTTGAATACAGCGGGATTTGAACCCGCGTTTTTTTAGAAACCATTCTAGCGCTCCGACCGCTTAGCAATGCGTTCTGCTACCAGCTGTGTCGAAATTTTCATACGCTTTTATTATAATTTATTAGAATTTTGATAAAAAAATTTTGACAAACTTCTATTATCTATTTCTATTATTCTACGGGAAGTCGTTTGGCAAGAGGGAATGCTATTTATTAAATATTTTTATGGTAGAAATTTGATTGATTACGTATTGTTTACTAGTCCACCAAGTCAACAAGTGGGAAAAAATACATTAAACTTTAAACTATGTAAAGGACGAAAGTTAAGAAAGACTAACACATTGTTACTTTTAGTATGGATATGTATCCCATACGCATTACGCTTTTACGGGACGCTGTTCAGCGACGGAGGGGAATTGTATTGTTAACCCGTCCCCTCACGAGTAAAATTTTTGTAATGAAAAGCTATATGTAATTAATCGTAAAAGGACTTCTTTAATATTATATACATCAAACTGATATCGTATAATTGATACGAAAATATTGATACTGTAAGTAATATACAAAGATATCACTTAACAAGTATCTCGAATGTACACTAACATAAAAACGATGATTTGCACTTTATATTTGGTCACACACGGATTTATTCTGTTCTGATACGACTATTTTGATATATTTACACACGAACATGTGAAATATTTTTAGAAAATGTATGAAAATTAAAAGCAACAGGATTCAAAGTTGCGCTTAAAGGAACACATCAAAAACGCTCCGACCGTTAAACCAGTTAGGTCATAAGTATGGAGTAGACATTTTAGGACTTGAGCGCATGGCTCAGCGGTCTTAGCCAGCTTGGACGGTTTCCAAGAGATACCAACACTTCAATCATCGCTGGTTTTCCGTTAAACTTTAAAACCTGTTCCCTGCGATGATAAGCGGGAGCTCACAGAGGGTTAATGAGAGATTAATGTTAATTGACATGACTAATAGGTCAATGTCGCTCAAAAGTTTAACTAAATGTAATATAACAGTGCGTTGGCGTATCCTATATCATATACAAGCATAACACATTTAGATAGACGGCCTCTAGCACAGGTTGGTCATCCATACTTATTACATTATAAATGGGAAAGTCTGTCTGTTTGTCTGTCACGCTTTCACGGCCAATCTACCGGTCCCATTTGGATAAAATTCAGAACGAAAGCCGCGAGCGGGCCGCTAATATTAATATAATATACAGGTACATGTTACAAAGGCAACGCGATATTACGCATCAACGGTAAGACGATGGACGTTCCCCCGAGACGCGAAAATGTCCCATTTTTTGAAACGACATTAAAATTTAATGATTGTAGTAACGAATACAAAAGCCAAAAGTTTCAATGATTGACGTAAAAAATGTCTTTAAATGTAAATGTCGTAAAAAATTATTTTATAATGTAAAAAAATATTCCTTGCAAAATTGGAACGTAACTTTTTAAAAGTAATGTTTTTAATCAAGGAAAACATTGTGTGTGTTGATAAATTGTTGAACTCTTTTTAAGTCTTTTTAAGTTAAAAAAAGATTAATACCGTCTCTAAGTAATTACGAGTATGAATATACTTTACCTAGTAACTGATGTTTTTACCATGTTCTATGACTTCAATTTACTCTATATGTAACCAGTATATACATAGCATATTTACAAACTGGGTAGTGGGTACCAAAAATATCAATATATATATACAGTTTAAAAATGTTTTGTATAACATTGACATTACCTTTGTTTTTTGGTGTAACATGCTTTTTTAATTTCATTTCTATCATCACATTTTCCTGAAAATTTTTGCATCATCATCTATCTGTGGTTAGTAACGATGACAGTTCAAAAGTACAATATTAAAAATACATAGTACCAAAGATGTGAGATTTAATATAAAAGTAGATTTTTTAAATTATTACGGAAATATTTATAAAAAAGTAACTCATACTTTTTTAAAGTTTATTTACACATTCAGAGATTTACAATTATTTATAATGAAGATAATGTTCAACTAAGTAGTATTTATTATGGTTTGTTGTCTAAGTATTCAAAGACACACAAAATGAAATATAGAGAAAAATATAAGTACCTACCTGAATTAAAATAAGTTATATCGAATTGGACAACAGATGATATGGTTAAGGGCATATTTATAACTAGCCGTGTTCACGCTGTATCCCGCATACAGCAGGATAGGCAGATGGGACCTAATGTTAAGACGCTCTGTTCCCCACGTATCGTTGAATTGGAAAGCATTAAGTGGCGTAACTTAACGCCGCGCTTTGTCTCAACACGAAGAGCGTAGAAAATGGAAATATTAACAATGCCTCGAGTGGGAATCGAACCTACACCCAGTTGTATTTACAGTCACTCCAATGTGCCCCAGCGCCACGACTGGCCCCATACCTGTGTTAGCGACTTCGTCCCCGTGGAATACACATATTGTTCACTGATATTTAAAATAAAAGTAGCCTGAGTTACTCCGATAATTATGCAGTTTGAGAGCTTTTCTTCATAACAGAACAGTACAGTAGTTCGTGGTCACGGGTAGACAAGAGGTAGAAAAGATCTTATTATAAAATAAATCTAGCAGATAATCTTCAACTGAGTCGAGTTATCTATGGCGGATTTGAACCGGACATAGACACGGATTTACCATGAAAATATTACTATCTTATCATGTTTTATTAGAAGAGCAACTTTTTTCAGCATTGTTTGAAAATTGGATTCTTAGTATTTTTTTTAGTTATGTTTATTATTTTAAAGTACTTTTTTCCTACATTATTATTATGTTTCTCTTTAAAATTCTCAGCTTCACAGGAACCCGGTCCTTTGGAAGGCTTGCGTGGGGACACAGGTCCACCACGTAGAGCAGCCCCTTAGAGAATAATAAAATATTTTACTGAGACGCATCAGCCGGGATCCATCTCTGAGTAACCGCAGTAAATTGCCCAGAGATGGTCACCGAATAATGCGTAGGAACTATAGAAAATGTGAAAAACTAAAATGGGACTATAGAATGGAGTTTGGATGGACTGAGTACTGGGCTATTGTATGAGACTACCGGACGTCCGCCATTTCAACAGTCTCAAGTTGAGTGGTTGACGGACGGTGACTCGCCTTCCACTAGATGGGCCCCCACAAAGCGGCATAATGCCTCGGGCGCAACACCGGCGTGGTCGGCTAGGGGTGTCGAGAGGTGTGCACCGGTTTCACCATCACGAGCAAGCTCGAGAGCGGGTTTCCCCGCTATTACGCAGATTGAGCACTTCCGCCCTTCCGAGCATATAGCTCTTGCGCTCCACTCTGCCAGCCAACACCGCCACTCCTCAACAGCTAGACATAACCTGCCCTGCGGGTATTATTATTATTATGTATCTCTCAATAAAGTTCTCGGGTTCAAAGGAACCCGGTCCTTTGGAAGGCTTGCATGGGGACACAGGTCCAACACGTAGAGGCCCCTTAGAGACTTAACGCCGTGCTTTGTCTCAACGCTAGAGCGAAGAAAATGGAAATATTAACAGTGCCTCGAGTGGGAATCGAACCTACACCCAGTTGTATTTACTAGTAAAGTAATCTGAAATCTCTAGTAATCATCTAGAAAAGTAATCTATTTTGAAATAAAACTATTTTTAACCGGATTAATCGCGTATATTTTTGGTATTCAAAAATATATGTTTTTCCGAAAAACCCGACATTTTGAACACTTTACGTTAGTTCGTAGTCACGGGTCTTCTTATAAAATAAATCTAACAGATAATCCTCAATTGAGTCGAATTATCTATTGCGGATTCGAACCGGATACAGACACGGATTACATTAAAGTATTACTATCTTATCATATTTTATTAGATGAGTAATATTTTTCAGGATTGTTATTAAAAATTGATTTTTATTATTTTTTTTATAATCTGTTTATTATTTTAAAGTACTTATCGCCTTACGCCCTTTTTTAAGGCTCGGCAAATAAGTAAACAGTATTGGGATGCTTTTATATGCTGTATATACTCTAGTATATCGCATATTGCACCCTTCTTAACTATGTATTAAAATATAAATATTTTTTATAATTATAAAATAATGTCATTGTGTAAAAATGAAGAAAATATTGATTTTAACAGGAACATTAGGATTTTTTTCAGTAAATCATTTTTAATCAATGAGCCTCTAATTTTAAAGTTTATTTAATACAATGCACGTGAATATATAGTTTGAATGAAAGCTGATTTACAAAAGGTGCAGGACACGTGTTAATAACATATATTACTACTGAGTTTTTGACTACGTAGACCATAATACACTATTCCTTACATTTAGTCATTATTCCATGGACTTCCCATGGCAATCTGAGTGTGTACTGCATCTAGAAGAATTTAGTATGTTCATTTTAGATCCTTTTTGTCTTTGACCTATATTCTATCATCTTCTTTTAAACAAATATATAATGTTCTTATGTTAGGTGGTAATATTTTTTCAATTTTTTAACCACTTTTACGAAAATATTGATTTAAAAATATATTTTAAGAGAGCAGCTGTTGACTTACTCACCGTGTCTTTTAAACAAACCTGTATTACTAAGGTAGCTTCTTGTGTGATCGATAATATTACATATTATAATATTTTTATATTTCTTGATAACTAGTGTTTCTGCGTCATTGGAAAAGGTAAGGTATCTTTGATTGACGTTACTAATTTCTACTTATTTTATACAATAGGTCTAATATGACATTGTACTGTATTGTCTCAAAATTGTGATAGGAGATGAAGAGAGTGTACCTTTAATGTTTTTCTTTATACAAAAAGTAACAAAAAACATTATTTAGCTAACATAATTTTTTTGAAAATCATTTTCCTGATGACTGTACTGGTAAAGATAAGTCTGATAAGGCCTCACCAATTCACGAGGCGGATCCTATGTCATATAAATATTCCGTCTAATGTTTACATATTACAGTTCGTTTGTGGCTATCTAGTAGGTAAAATGTTATTTATTTTTTGTTCTCGTAATATAACTGATTGTTTTTCTACAAAAATGAGTACGTCACGTTGTTTGAAATTTATTAGTGTAATTTTGTTTGTAAACTAGTTTTATAAAATTTTATATATAAAAATATAATATATATTAAATATAATTTAATATTAAATTATATTTAATATATATAATATTTTTTTTTATTTTTCGACCGGAAAACGTATGGGCGAATCTCTTGATAATAGGTTCTCTTTGACAACCGTGCTATGCGGAAACACATAAATCTTTATTGAGTGAAATGTGCTATAAACGTGCTAATAAAAAGTGAAATTTTTGAACGTTTTCAAAATTTTTTTAAACATATTTTTTTAGTTTACAACGCGATAAAAGTTGTTATAAATTCAGAATAATCAATCAAACAATTAACATTTTTAAATCAAAAGTCTTATTGAATACTTTTAACATCAGTGTTATTCACACACTTCAAAATGTTATAAGTATTGATTAAGAAATTAAAAAAGTCATTTTCAGTAAGCATATAATAATTTGCAATATATAGTTCCAAGAGACACAGGTTCGTATCCTGCTGTTCAATTTTTTATACATTTTCTTAAAATGACTTTATCAAAAGTCTTCTTCTGTCAGTCTATATCTCTAGCGAAATAGTTATTAATAGTGTTTTAGAAGAACTATTAGATAGAATACTAGAAGCTAAAATATCCTTTCCGTTATTACGGACCCTACAAATTTGCCTCATGCTTTAAGATTCTTAGAGATTTTTTTACAATTATACGCTTATTATTACAGATACAGAAAATTGAACATCTTAACTAAAGTTATTTAAAATTTAATACCCTCGGTAGAACATTATTAATGCCAGAATCTTACCAGGAGTAGGAGAAGTTGAAAATTATGAAAATATAATAAATTATAAACACATTACTGTCTAAACTACTTATATGCTACTCATCTACCATTTCAATTTAAATTATGTTATTATGTAATTTTTTATTAAGCTAAGTGTAATATTCTGACCCCATTAACAAAGCGCAGAAGTAAATATTAAAAATAGCGAGGATGAACTCCGAAAGATTGATCTCTCAATTCCCCCAATCTTCTGCTTTTATTCCCAATAGAAAGACATATAATTTTACAATAGCGTATTAAATTTATTCTGCCTCCAGAGCTGTCTCAAAGCTGAGCTCAAAAAAATCTTGAATTACTTACGAACACAACAATGTAAGGTCCTAACTACAAGACGTATCATGAGCCAAGGCATGAATTGATTATTATATTTTCAAACATTTCGGGGACCTGTTACATTCATCATTACACTGGGTAGGCACTACTAATGTACTCATGTATCATGTAGAATTAAATTATTGTGTATATAAAAAATATATTCGTGTGTAGATTTGTTATTGTTGTTATAAATATAACAAACCTCAACACAAATATACTTTTTGAACTATATAAATACATAAAGTACATATTACAGTACCATACTAGAATCGCTTTTTTCACTTCAAACTTTCTTACATTCAAGGGTTAGGATCTCTTTGATAAATAAATTTTCTCTCAGTTAAGTCATCCTTTGTACTTTTTATTTTTATTTTAGTTTACATATATTTTATTAAATGTATATATACGTTATGTACATAAATAGAAAACAAATATTATATTTAAAATTATATATATTCAGATGAAATTCAATCAGTATATAGATTTGGGTGCACTTTTGACATGATAAGCTTTGACTTTTGGATTAGATAACACATTTTCTCTGACTTTTTGGAGAGCTGGATACTGTTGGTCGATATCGGGTAGTTCGATGATTAGCTTAAAGCGATCGTAGACACCCGCGAACCAAAAGTCTGCCCATGTCAGCTGAAAAATGAAAATATTACTGTAATATGTTCTAAAATATTTTATTAATTTATTTTGTTTCTTATTTCATAAAGAGAATATTTGTAAAACTCCGTTAAAGACTGTTTCCAAATAAATTTCACATATTGGATGTTGTGTGGCGGACCTTAAAAACGCACTTTGTCCCGAGTACCAGAGCGAGGAAATAACAATAATTAAGTTATCATAATTTCATCACTTGGAAATCGGACCCACAACCAATCACGAATAATCAAACAGATGCGGACCCACCACGATGGACCCCAATTATATTTATAATTACTACAAAACAAAATGGGGCCAGTCGTGACGCAGTGGCATGAAGTGTGACTGTAAAGTGACTGGTTGTGGGTTCGATTCCTACTCGAGGAGTGGAAATATTTATTATTTCCATTTCACCATTCTGGCGTCGAGGCAAAGCGGGGCGTTCAGTTTCGCCACTTAACACGCAACGCCTCCGAATTCGGCGGTGCGTGGGGAACGGAGTGTCTGAACACTAATTTCCTTCTGCCTACCCTGCTGTGTGCGGGATACAGCGTGAAGTTAAAAAAAAACATTACAAAACATTACATATAATTAACTTTTTCTCGGGGCTTAGTCACGGAATCACGAAAAATATGTTTACAGTAAAATATGCAGTAAATATGTATACTACAAATAATACTTACCCTGCCAAGTGCCAAATGTCCATTATTCTTAAGTATAATATCATTTAACTTCTTCAGAACATCATGTATGTAACTTTCGTTCAATTCCTTCCTTAACGCAGCTCTCGCGTTGTCGTCTTTCACGTAGAACACGAAGTTAGCAGCTGCATATATAACAATATTATTATTAAAAGAAATAATTATTTAAACAAGGTGAGTGGTAAGAGAGGCAGGGGGAGACCTCGGTTGACCTTCGACAGTATCGACGATACTGGAGGAAGGTACACGTAAATAGTATGAGGATCCCCGGAGGGCGTGTATGAAGAGGTTTATGACAGTGGACGAGGCGAAAGAAATATGCAGGGACCGTAGCGTTTGGCGCTCCGTTCTCTCTGACTACCCCGCAAGAGATCTCTAATCTGAAGCAAATCTATCGTGAAGTAAAACAAAATACAATTAAATGCTTAGTTCAAGGTGATTTATATAAAAATTGTTTATATTGCTCGTTATAATTGCTATGTTGCTAAATAATGTTATTGTTATCGAGTTAATACAAATTGTCATTGCAAAAACTAAGTTACATTGACGTTAAGTTTGAAATTTTCGTCTTTTAATAAAATTCTAAAAATCCAATTTTAAAATTAGTCATATTAAATCTGGTCTAACGTGCAAGTGGGCATTGTCTCACTTTTCCCAACTCCTTCCGTTCGGTAGAATGATCATAATTTAATCATTTTCTTTTTCTGGCGACAAGACGAAGCACAATTTTATGTTTCACCACTCAACACTCAATATTTAAAATTAGGGCAGAAAGTAGGGAATGGAGTGTCTTGACACTAGATTCTCTCTGTATATTTCGCTGTGTAAAAATGCGAAACTAGTTATCCACTTCTTGCTTTGCTTGCCATTATAATATTACTTCCTAACATCTCAATTACCTTCACGTATGTCATTAACAAAGTACACGTTTTGATCAATCTCGAGGTCCTCCTGCGAGTTCTTCCCGACGAGTCCGAACTCACGGCCGAGGTAGCGCGTTATAGCCAGACTTTGCGCGTATTTCTGACCACTTATCTCCAAAACCGGCATTTGGCCCAATGGGGTCGCTGAAAAAGATTTTAAGAAGTTAATATGATTGTTCTAATTAACATAAATAAAGAAAAATGAAACTCTAATCATCCAAATTTAATTTTCTGTTTTGGAATAGTTTCAGTGGGATTCGTACCCGTAACTTTTGGAAACCATTCAAGCGCTCTGACCGCTAAGCCATGCGTTTAATATCCCTTGCAATGTTTTTCATTTACTAAGTGTGTGAATAACATTTTAACAATGCTGAAATACGAGATTTTTTCATTTTTACAGCTTCAGCCCGAAATCGAGACAACGCCGCTCTTTGTTCTAGGTACCGGAAGGAGCGAAGAAATGAAACTTTAAATATAATTATTCCCCGAATGGGATCGAACCACAACCTTTATATGACTGTAAATGGGCTCTTTATAAATATTAAAATATATATAATTATTGCCATGAATACTAACATGGTTTAAACGCTTGCCATTGCTCTGAAGGTATTCTGATATCTTCGAATTCGCGACCGGCGTACGCAAACAGCATACGAGCTCCTTCACCGAGAGCCCGCACAGGAAAATAGTACAACTTCAGATCTGCCATTTTATTTTCTGTATCTGTAATAATAAGCGTATAATTGTAAAAAAATCTCTAAGAATCTTAAAGCATGAGGCAAATTTGTAGGGTCCGTAATAACGGAAAGGATATTTTAGCTTCTAGTATTCTATCTAATAGTTCTTCTAAAACACTATTAATAACTATTTCGCTAGAGATATAGACTGACAGAAGAAGACTTTTGATAAAGTCATTTTAAGAAAATGTATAAAAAATTGAACAGCAGGATACGAACCTGTGTCTCTTCGAACTATATATTGCAAATTATTATATGCTTACTCAAAATGACTTTCTTAATTTTTAATCAATACTTATAACATTTTGAAGTGTGTGAATAACACTGATGTTAAAAGTATTCAATAAGACTTTTGATTTAAAAATGTTAATTGTTTGATTGATTATTATGAATTTGTTTCCGCATAGCACGTTTGTCAAAGAGAACCTATTATCAAGAGATTCGCGTATTCCGTTTTCCGGCCGAAAAATCAATAAAATATTTAATATTAAATTAAATTTTATACATATTATATTTTTATATATAAAAATAAAACTTTAAATAAAACTAATTTACAAACAAAATTACACTAATAAATTTCAAACAACGTGACGTACTCATTTTTGTAGAAAAACAATCAGTTATATTACGAGAACAAAAAATAAATAACATTTTACCTACTAGATGGCCACAAACGAACTGTAATATGTAAATATTAGACGGAATATTTATATGAGATAGGATCCGCTTTGCGATTTGGTGCAGCGTTATCAGACTTATCTTTACTAGTACAGTCATCAGGAAATGATTTTCGGAATTATTATGTTAGCTAAATATTGTTTTTTGTTACTTTTTGTATAAAGAAAAACATTAAAGGTACACTCTCTTCATCTCCTATCACAATTTTGAGACAATACAGTACAATGTCATATTAGACCTATTGTATAAAATAATTTTAGTAGAAATCAATTGCTATTAAGTAGAAATTAGTAACGTCAATCAAAGATACCTTACCTTTTCCAATGACGCAGAAACACTAGTTATCAAGAAATATAAAAATATTATAATAGTATTATAGATCATACAAGAAGCTACGGTCGGTTAGTAATGCAGGTTTGTTTAAAAGAAACGGTGAGTAAGTCAACAGCTGCTTTCTTAAAATATATTTTTAAGTTAATAATTTCGTAAAAGTGCTTAAAATATAGAAAAAAATATTATCAACTAACATAACAACTTTGCATATTTGTTTAAAAGAAGATGATAGAATATAGGTCAAAGACAAAAAGGATCTAAAATCAACAACATACTAAATTCTTCTAGATGCAGTACACACTCAGATTGCCATGGGAAGTCCATGGAATAAAAAATTATCGTACATCTGGCAGCTCATCTGTGTTTAGAAACTAAACGACATATATGAAGTGCTGTATCTATGTCTATAACTGTGACTGTGTATACAACATACAAATTCTCTGTTAAAGACATGTTTAGAAAATGTATAAAAGTTTTTTTTTCTTTTTTTTTTAATTTATTTTCACAGTACCCCTGACGTTATCATAGACCTTCTGTATCTATTTTATAATTTTGTTCCATTGTATTATTTATTTCGTTCAATAACCCGCTTACAAATCCTTTTACTAAAATCCAGAAATATGTCCCTTTTTTTTATCACCAATCAATTTATCTCCTCTTTTTATCGAAATTTTAGCAGTCAATTTTTGTTCCATGTTTTCTCGGTCGTATGCGTAAACAAGGCATTCGCACAAAATATGGGCCACTGTCTCTGCCACACCCGGCTCACAGATGCACGACGGGTCCTCCTTGCATTTGAAAATATTGATACTGTCAGTGTTATACAAAAACATCACTTAACAAGTATCTCGAATGTACACTAATATAAAAACGATGATTTGCACTTTATATTTGATCACACACGGATCTATTCGTTCTGATACGACTATTTTGATATATTTACACACGAACATGTGAAATATTTTTAGAAAATGTATGAAAATTAAAAGCAACAGGATTCAAAGTTGCGCTTAAAGGAACACATCAAAACGCTCTGACCGTTAAACCAGTTAGGTCATAAGTATGGAGTAGACATTTGAGGACTCGAATGCATGGCTTAGCGGTCTTAGCCAGCTTGGACGGTTTCCAAGAGACACCAACACCTCAATCATCGCTGGTTTTCCGTTAAACTTTAAAACCTGTTCCCTGCGATGATAAGCGGGAGCTCACAGAGGGTTAATGAGAGATTAATGTTAATTGACATGACTAATAGGTCAATGTCGCTCAAAAGTTTAACTAAATGTAATATAACAGTGCGTTGGCGTATCCTATATCATATACAAGCATAACACATTTAGATAGACGGCCTCTAGCAGGGGTTGATCAACCATACTTACATTATAAATGGGAAAGTCTGTCTGTTTGTCTGTCACGCTTTCACGGCCAATCTACCGGTCCCATTTGGATAAAATTCAGAACGAAAGCCGCGAGCGGGCCGCTAGTATTAATATAATATACATGTTACAAAGGCAACGCGATATTACGCATCAACGGTAAGACGATCAGATGGACGTTCCCCCCAAGACGCAAAATGTCCCGTTTCTTAAAATGACATTAAAATTTAATGATTGTAGTAACGAATACAAAAGCCAAAAGTTTCAATGATTGTCGTTAAAAATGATTCCTTGCCAAATTGGAACGTAACTTTTTAAAAGTAATGTTCTTTTTTGAAAAAAAATTGTGTGTGCGTATTACGTGTGTGTGTGATAAAGCTTCTAAAAATATTTGGTTCATTTTTTGATAAAATGTTGAACTCTGTCTTTTTAAGTTAAAAAAAGATTAATACCGTCTCTAAGTATTTACGAGTATGAATATACTTTACCTAGTGACTCTATATGTATACCAGTTTGTAAATATGCTATGTATATACATAGCATATTTAAAAACTGGGTAGTGGGTACCAAAAATATCAATATATGTATACAGTTTAAAGATGTTTTGTATAACATTGGCATTACCCTTGTTTTTATGATTTAATATTCTTTTTTAATTTCATTTGTATCATCTGATTTTCCTGAAAATATTTTCATCATCACCTATTTGTGGGCAGTAACGATGACAGTTCAAAAGTCCAATATTAAAAGTACTTAGTACCAAAGATGTTGAAATTTAATCTAAAAGTAGATGTTTTAGTTTTTTAAATTATTACGTAAATATTTATAAAAAAGTAACTCGTACTTTTTTAAAGTTTATTTACACATTCAGAGATTTACAATTATTTATAATGAAGATAATGTTCAACTAAGTGGTATTTGTTATGGTTTGTCGTCTAAGTATACAAAGACACACAAAATGAAATATAGAGAAAAAGTACCTACCTGAATTAAAATAACTTATATGGAATTGGACAACAGAATGATATGGTTAAGGGCATATTTATAACTAGCCGTGTTCACGCTGTATCCCGCATACAGCAGGATAGGCAAACGGAACCTAATGTTAAGACGCTCTGTTTCCCAAGTATCGTCGAATTGGAAAGCATTACGTATTAAGTGGCGTAACTTAACGCCGCGCTTTGTCTCAACACGAAGAGCGTAGAAAATGGAAATATTAACAGCGCCTCGAGTGGTTATCGAACCTACACCCAGTTGTATTTACTAGTAAAGTAATCTGAAATCTCTAGTAATCTATTTTGAAATAAAACTATTTTTAACCGGATTAATCGCGTATATTTTTGGTATTCAAAAATATATTTTTAGAAAACCCGACATTTTGAACACTTTACATAGTCACGGGTCTTCCTATAAAATAAATCTAACAGATAATCTTCAACTGAGTCGAATTATCTATTGCGGATTCGAACCGGATACAGACACGGATTACATTAAAGTATTACTATCTTATCATATTTTATTAGATGAGTAATTTTTTTCAGCATTGTTATTAAAAATTGATTTTTATTATTTTTTTTATAATCTGTTTATAATTTTATAGTACTTATTGCCTTAAGCCCTTTTTTAAGGCTCGGCAAAAAAGTAAACAATATTCGGATGCTTTTCCTGTATATACTCTAGTATATCGCGTATTGCACCATTCTTAACTATGTATTAAAATATAAATATTTTTTATAATTATAAAATAATGTCATTGTGTAGAAATGAAGAAAATATTGATTTTAAAAGGAACATTAGGATTTTTTTCAGAAAATCATTATCAGTCAATGAGCCTCTAATTTTACAGGTTATTATAATATTTAATACAATGCACGTGAATATATGGTTAGAATGAAAGCTGATTTACAAAATGTGCAGGACACGTGTTAATAACATATATTACTACTGAGTTTTTGACTACGTAGACCATAATACACTATTCCTTACATTTAATCATTATTCCCTGGACTTCCCATGGCAATCTGAGTGTGTACTGCATCTAGAAGAATTTAGTATGTTGTTGATTTTAGATGCTATTTGTTTTTTTTTACTTTCACGCTGTATCCCGCACACAGCAGGGTAGGCAGAGGGAACCTAATGTTATGACACTCCGTTCCCCACTTTCCGCCGAATTCGGAGACTTTGCGTGTTAAGTGGCGTTTACTTCTACACCAGTGCGAAGAAAATGGAAATATTTAATATTTCCACTCCTCGAGTGGGAATCGAACCCACAACCAGTCGTTTACAGTCACCACGCTTATGCCACTGCGCCACGACTGGCCCCTGTGCTTTTTGTTTTTGACCTATATTCTATCTTCTTCTTTTAAACAAATATGTAACGTTGTTATGTTAGATGGTAATACTTTTTTCAATTTTTTAAGGACTTTTACGAGATTACTGATTTAAAATTACATTTTAAGAAAGCAGCTGTTGACTTACTCACCATTTCTTTTAAACATTACTAACCGACCGTAGCTTCTTGTATGATCTATAATACTATTATAATATTTTTATATTTCTTGATAACTAGTGTTTCTACCTCATTGGAAAAGGTCAGGTATTTTTACCTGACTTTTCTAATTTCTACTTAATAGCAATTGATTTCTACTAAAAATTATTTTATACAATAGGTCTAATTTGACATTGTACAGTATTGTCTCACAATTGTGATAGGAAATAAAGAGTGTACCTATAATGTTTTTCTTTATACAAAAAGTTATAAAATATATTTAGCTAACATTTTATAATTTTTCTGAAAATCATTTTCCTGATGACTGTACTAGTAAAGATAAGTCTGATAACGCCGCACCAAGTCGCAAAGCGGATTCTATCTCATATAAATATTCCGTCTAATGTTTACATATTACAGTTCGCTTGTGGCCATCTAGTAGGTAAAATGTTATTTATTTTTTGTTCTCGTAATATAACTGATTGTTTTTCTACAAAAATGAGTACGTCACGTTGTTTGAAATTTATTAGTGTAATTTTGTTTGTAAATTAGTTTTATAAAATTTTATATATAAAAATATAATATATATAAAATATAATTTAATATTAAATATTTTATTGATTTTTCGACCGGAAAACGTACAAGCGAATCTCTTGATAATAGGTTCTCTTTGACAACCGTGCTATGCGGAAACTATGTGCTATGTGCTAATAAAAAGTGAAACGTTTGAACGTTTTCAAAATTTTTTAAAACATATTTTTTTTAGTTTACAACGCGATAAAAGTTGTTATAAATTCAGAATAATCAATCAAACAATTAACATTTTTAAATCAAAAGTCTTATTGAATACTTTTAACATCAGTGTTATTCACACACTCCAAAATGTTATAAGTATTGATTAAGAAAATAAAAAAGTCATTTTCAGTAAGCATATAATAATTTGCAATATATAGTTCCAAGAGACACAGGTTCGTATCCTGCTGTTCATTTTTTATACATTTTCTAAAAATTACTTTATCAAAAATCTTCTTCTGTCAGTCTACCTTTCTAGCGAAATAGTTATTAATAGTGTTTTAGAAGAACAATTAGATAGAATACTAGAAGCTAAAATATCCTATCCATTATTACGGACCCTACAAAGTTGCCTCATACTTTAAGATTCTTAGAGATTTTTTTACAATTATACGTTTATTATTACAGATACAGAAAATAAAATGGCAGATCTGAAGTTGTACTATTTTCCTGTGCGGGCTCTCGGTGAAGGAGCTCGTATGCTGTTTGCGTACGCCGGTCGCGAATTCGAAGATGTCAGAATACCTTCAGAGCAATGGCGAGCGTTTAAACCATGTTAGTATCCATGGCAATAATTATATATATTTTAATATTTATAAAGAGCCCATTTACAGTCATATAAAGGTTGTGGTTCGATCCCATTCGGGGAATAATTATATTTAAAGTTTCATTTCTTCGCTCCTTCCGGTACCTAGATCAAAGAGCGGCGTTGTCTCGATTTCGGGCTGAAGCTGTAAAAATGAAAAAGTCTCGTATTTTAGCATTATTAAAATGTTATTCACACACTTAGTAAATGAAAAACATTGCAAGGGATATTAAACGCATGGCTTAGCGGTCAGAGCGCTTGAATGGTTTCCAAAAGCTACGGGTACGAATCCCACTGAAACTATTCCAGAACAGAAAATTAAATTTGGATGATTAGAGTTACATTTTTCTTTATTTATGTTAATTAGAACAATCATATTAACTTCTTAAAATCTTTTACAGCGACCCCATTGGGCCAAATGCCGGTTTTGGAGATAAATGGTCAGAAATACGCGCAAAGTCTGGCTATAGCGCGCTACCTCGGCCGTGAGTTCGGACTCGTCGGGAAGAACTCGCAGGAGGAC
This sequence comes from Dryas iulia moderata, assembly GCA_019049465.1. Lineage (NCBI taxonomy): Eukaryota > Metazoa > Arthropoda > Insecta > Lepidoptera > Nymphalidae > Dryas > Dryas iulia. The sequence goes on along the minus strand of CM032431.1, from coordinate 11,968,002 downwards.
CTCGAGATTGATCAAAACGTGTACTTTGTCAATGACATACGTGAAGGTAATTGAGATGTTAGGAAGTAATATTATAATGTATTATAAGCAAGAAGTGGATAACTAGTTTCGCATTTTTACACAGCGAAATATACAGAGAGAATCTAGTGTCAAGACACTCCATTCCCTACTTTCTGCCCTAATTTTACATATTGAGTGTTTAGTGGTAAAACATAACATTGCGCTTTGTCTTGTCACCAAGAGTAGAAAACGAAAATGATTAAATTATGATCATTCTACCGAACGGAAGGAGTTGGGAAAGTGAGACAATGTCCCACTTGCACGTTAGACTAGATTTAATATGATTAATTTTAAATTGGATTTTTAGAATTTTATCATAAGAAGAAAATTTTAAACTGAACGTCAATGTAACTTAGTTTTTGCAATGAAAATTTGTATTAACTCGTTGACAATAATACTATTTAGCAACATGACAATTATAACGAGCAATATAAACAATATTTATTTAAATCACCTTGAACTATGCATTTGTTTATTTTTTTTGCTTCACGCTGTCTCTTGTGGGGTAGTCAGAGAGAACGGAGTGCCAAACGCTACGGTCCCTGCATACTTCTTTCGCCTCGTCCCCTGTCATCAACACACACGCATACACGCCCTTCGGGGGGTCCTCATGCTTTTTACGTGACTTTCCTTCAGTATCGTCGATACTGTGTTTTCGAAGGTCAACCGAGGTCTTCCCCTGCCTCTCTTACCACTCACCTTGTTTAAATGTTTTTTTACTTTTAAACATTTTTAAAGTGTTATTCCACACTTAGGAAAATTGAAAAAGACATTTAAAGAAAACGTATAAAAATTTGAACGCAGCGGGATTCGAACCCACGCCTCCTGAATACCGTTCAGGCGCTCTCACCACTGAGCATGCGTGCATGCTCAGTGGTTCGAAGCGGGTTCGAATCCCGCTGCGTTCAAATTTTTATACGTTTTCTTTAAATGTCTTTTTTAAATAATTCGTTTTTTTAATAATAATATTTTTATATACACAGCTGCTAACTTCGTGTTCTACGTGAAAGACGACAACGCGAAAGCTGCGTTAAGGAAGGAATTGAACGAAAGTTACATACATGGTGTTCTGAAGAAGTTAAATGATATTATACTTAAGAATAATGGACATTTGGCACTTGGCAGGGTAAGTATTATTTGTAGTATACATATTTACTGCATATTTTACTGTAAATATATGTTTCGTGATTCCGTAACTAAGCCCCGAGAAAAAGTTAATTATATGTGATATTATGTTATGTTTTTTTTTAACTTCACGCTGTATCCCGCACACAGCAGGGTAGGCAGAAGGAAATTAGTGTTCAGACACTCCGTTCCCCACGCACCGCCGAATTCGGAGGCGTTGCGTGTTAAGTGACGGAACTTAACGCCCCGCTTTGCCTCGACGCCAGAACGGTGAAATGGAAATAATAAATATTTCCACTCCTCGAGTAGGAATCGAACCCACAACCAGTCACTTTACAGTCACACTTCATGCCACTGCGTCACGACTGGTCCCATTTTGTTTTGTAGTAATTATGAATATAATTGGGGTCCATCGTGGTGGGTCCGCATCTGTTTGATTATTCGTGATTGGTTGTGGGTCCGATTTCCAATGGATGAAATTATCATACGACTTAATTATTTTTATTTCCTCGCTCTGGTACTCGGGATAAAGTGTGTTTTTGAGGTCCGCCACACAACATCCAATATGTGAAATTTATTTGGAAACAGTCTTTAACGGAGTATTTACAAATAGGCTCTTTATGAAATAAGAAACAAAATAAATTAATAAAATATGTAAGAACATATTACAGTAATATTTTCATTTTTCAGCTGACATGGGCAGACTTTTGGTTCGCGGGTGTCTACGATCGCTTTAAGCTAATCATCGAACTGCCCGACATCGACCAAAAGTATCCAGCTCTCCAAAAAGTCAGAGAAAATGTGTTATCTAATCCAAAAGTCAAAGCTTATCATGTCAAAAGTGCACCCAAATCTATATACTGATTGAATTTCATCTGAATATATATAAGTTTAAATATAATATTTGTTTTCTATTTATGTACATAACGTATATATACATTTAATAAAATATATGTAAACTAAAATAAAAATAAAAAGTACAAAGGATGACTTAACTGAGAGAAAATTTATTTATCAAAGAGATCCTAACCCTTGAATGTAAGAAAGTTTGAAGTGAAAAAAAGCGATTCTAGTATGGTACTGTAATATGTACTTTATGTATTTATATAGTTCAAAAAGTATATTTGTGTTGAGGTTTGTTATATTTATAACAACAATAATAAATCTACACACGAATATATATTTTTATATACACAATAATTAAATTCTACATGTATGATACATGAGTACATTAGTAGTGTCTGCCCAGTGTAATGATGAATGTAACAGGTCCCCGAAATGTTTGAAAATATAATAATCAATTCATGCCTTGGCTCATGATACGTCTTGTGGTTAGGACCTTTCATTGTTGTGTTCGTAAGTAATTCAAGATTTTTTTGAGCTCAGCTTTGAGACAGCTCTGGAGGCAGAATAAATTTAATACGCTATTGTAAAATTATACTTTCTATTGGGAATAAAAGCAGAAGATTGGGGGATTTGAGAGAAGCTCAATCTTTCTGAGTCCATCCTCGCTATTTTTAATATTTACCTTTGCGCTTTGTTAATGGTCACAATATTACACTTAGCTTAATAGGAAATTACATAATAACATAATTTAAAATGAAAGGATAGGATAGTAGCGTAATAGTAGTTTAGATATTAGTAGAATTTTCACCTTCTCCTACTCCTGGTAAGACGCTGGCATTAATTGTGTTCTACCGAGGGTATTAAATTTTAAATAACTTTAACTAAGATGTTCAATTTTAATACAGCGTACATCTGGCAGCTCATCTGTGATTAGAAACTAAACGACATATATGAAGTGCTGTATCTATGTCTATAACTGTGACTGTGTATACAACATACAAATTCTCTGTTAAAGACATGTTTAGAAAATGTATAAAAGTTTTGAATGCAGCGGGATTTGAACCCGTGCTTTTTAGAAACCATTCTAACGCTCCGACCGCTTAGCAATGCGTTCAACTACCAGCTGTGTCGAAATTCTTATACGCTTTTATTACAATTTATTTTGCTATCAATTAGCATTTTAGTAAAGATTTGTTTATAAAATTTTATTATCTATTTCTATTATTCTACGGGAAGTCGTTTGGCAATAGGGAATGCTATTTATTAAGTATTTTTATGGTAGAATTTCGTGGCCAGTCGTGGCCCAGTGGCACAAGCGTGACTGTAAACGACTGGTTGTGGGTTCGATTCCCACTCGAGGAGTGGAAATTATATTTCTATTTCCTTCGCTCTGGTGTCGAGGTTAAGTTCCGCCACTTAACACGCAAGCCTCCGAATTCGGCGGAAAGTGGGGAACGGAGTGTCTTAACACTAGGTTCCCTCTGCCTGCCCTGCGGTGTGCGGGATACAGCGTGAAGCTATAAAAAAAAAAAAAGAAATTTGATTGATTACATATTGTTTACTAGTCCACCTAATAAGTGGGAATAAAAATATATAAAACTATAAAACTATGTAAAGCACGAAGGTTAAGAAAGACTAACACATTGTTTCTTTTAGTATGGATATGTATCCCATACGCATTACGCTTTTACGGGACGCTGTTCAGCGACGGAGGGGAATTGTATTGTTAACCCGTCCCCTCACGAGTAAAATTTTTGTAATGAAAAGCTATATGTAATTAATCGTAAAAGGACTTCTTTAATATTATATACATTATGCTGATATCGTATCACGAAAATATTGATACTGTCAGTTTTCTAAAAAAACAAAATTAAAAATTTTGAAAAAACCCACGACGGTTTAATTGTAATTGAAAAAGGATAAAATAACTAGAAATCCCCCGCCTAAAAGAATATATGTAACGAGATGATGGGGACGACTTCGTCGGAGCTGCCATTACTTTAAGTTCGCTAAGAAGTTAGCTAAGAATTAGGAGAAGTCCTAGGTTTTCATGCTGTTAAAACAGGTTTGGGCAAAAATTAAAATATTAATATGAATTTACAGTTTTGATAACTGGTGTTCCTTTTAAAAACTGTAAGAACGAAATCTATACTATTAGCTACTATATTTAAAATAGAGGTTGCAACTGGCAGCCCCCGACGAAGTTGTCCCCATCATCTCGTTACATATATTCTTTTAGGCGGGGGATTTCTAGTTATTTTATCCTTTTTCAATTACAATTAAACCGTCGTGGGTTTTTTCAAAATTTTTAATTTTGTTTTTATTTTAAACTTTTTAAAGTGAATAGATACACATTACATATTATTACATAATTTCGAAATACTTTATATTAATCACAGAAAACCGCATCTAAATAGGTTTCACACAAAAAATACAAGCAAATGCTTACTGCAGCGCCCCTTGGTGAGGTGTCACCACGACACATATACGAGAACGCGCGCTAATTAAGCCTGATCCTATTTTTGATAACTGCATCCAAATCGGACTTATAGTTTGAACTTTGCATAGTTAAATGTTTAATGCAGCGCCCCCTGGTGAATTCTTAACGTAAAAAAGAACCTAAAAACTTACACCAAGTAAAGGTAAATCTAATACTAAAAACTCTGCCCAATCGGACTAGTAGTTGTCGTTTTGTTTTAAATATTACAAACAAATGTTTACTGCAGCGCCCCCTGGTGAGTTAACACGATAAAACATATCCAAGAACATGCACTAATTAAACTTGAGCTTATCACTGAAACTGCATCCAAATCGAATTCGTCATTTAGCTTTGCACAAACAATATTTTACTGCAGCGCCCCCTGGTGACTTGTCACCGTAATATAAGTTTAAAAACATGCACTAAGCAAAGCGGAATCTAATACTGAAAACTCTTTCCAATCGTACTAATCGTTTTGGTTTTACACAAAAAATGGAAGCAGCTACTTACTGCAGCGCCCCCTAGAGAGTTGACACATACATGAAAATATGCACTTAGTAAACATACATGGCACATATATGAAAATATGCACTAAGTAAACTTGAATCTATCATTGAAAACTGCATTCAAATCGGACTCGTAGTTTTACTTTTGCACAAACAAATGTACTCACTGCAGCGCCCCCTGGTGAGTGGTCACCGTAACACATATATGAAAAGATGCACCAATTAAACCTAAACCTATTCTTGAAGTTTTCATCTAAATCGGACTAGCAGTTTTTGCTCTGCATAAGCAGATGTTTACTGCAGCGCCCTCTGGTGAATTTTTACCCTAACGAAAAAACAAAAATCTTAAAATATGCATCAAGCAAAACTGAATCTAGTTCTGAAAACTCTAGCCAATCGGATTAGTAATTTCGGTTTTAGACAAATAAATACAAGAAAAAATTTGGTTTTACACAAAAAAAAACTCAAACAAATGCTTACTACAGCGCCCCCTGATGAGTTGTCACCATAACGCATATATGAAAAGACGCAACAATTAAGCCTGAACCCATCCGTGAAAGTTTCATCTAAATTGGACTAGTAGTTTTTGATTTGCATAAACAAATGTTTACTGCAGCGCCCCCTGGTGAGTTTTCCCCGTAACAAAAAAAGAAAAATCTTAAAATATGCACCAAGCAAAGCTGAATCTTTTTCTGAAAAATCTTTTCAATCGGATCAGTAGTTTCGGTTTTAAACAAATAAATACAAAAAAAGTACAAACAAATGTGTACTGCAGCGCCCCCTGGTGGTTTGACACGATAAAACATATCCAAGAACATCCGCCAATTAAACTTGAATCTATCACTGAAAATCGTATCGAAATCAGACCACTATTTTTTGAGATAATTGAAAACATTCGTTTTCACGTAAAATGCTTACTGCAGCGCCCCCTGGTGAGTTAAGGGAATAAGACATATCTAAGATCATACGCCAATTGAACCTTAACCTATCATAGAAAACCGTATTAAAATCGGACTTATAGTTTTGGAAATAATTGACATAGTAATTTGCACAAACACACAAACAAACAAACAAACAAACAACCTCTCACCCCAAACACATATACAGTCGCCGTTCCGTCGCGGGTAAAAAAGACCTCTTAACAAGTATCTCGAATGTACACTAATATAAAAACGATGATTTGCACTTTATATTTGGTCACACACGGATCTATTCTGATACGATTATTTGAATATTTTTACACACGAATTGAAAAAACATTCTTAGAAAATGTATGAAAATTTAAAGCAACTGGATTCAAAGTTGCGCTTAAAGGAACACATCAAAACGCTCTGACCGTTAAACCAGTTAGGTCATAAGTATGGAGTAGACATTTGAGGACTCGAATGCATGGCTTAGCGGTCTTAGCCAGCTTGGACGGTTTCCAAGAGACACCAACACCTCAATCATCGCTGGTTTTCAGTTAAACTTTAAAACCTGTTCCCTGCGATGATAAGCGGGAGCTCACAGAGGGTTAATGAGAGATTAATGTTAATTGACATACCTAATAGGTCAATGTCGCTCAAAAGTTTAACTAAATGTAATATAACAGTGCGTTGGCTTATCCTATATCATATACAAGCATAACACATTTAGATAGACGGCCTCTATTACGGGTTGGTCATCCATACTTATATTATAAATGCGAAAGTCTGTCTGTTTGTCTGTCACGCTTTCACGGCTAATCTACCGGTCCCATTTGGATGAAATTCAGAACGAAAGCCGCGAGCGGGCCGCTAGTATTAATATAATATACATGTTACAAAGGCAACGCGATATTACGCATCAACGGTAAGACGATCAGATGGACGTTCCCCCAAGACGCAAAATGTCCCGTTTCTTAAAATGACATTAAAATTTAATGATTGTAGTAACGAATACAAAAGCCAAAAGTTTCAATGATTGTCGTTGAAAATGATTCCTTGCAAAATTGGAACGTAACTTTTTAAAAGTAATGTTCTTTTTTGAGTGAAGAAAAAAAATTGTGTGTGTGTGTATAACGTGTGTGTGTAATAAAGCTTCTAAAAATATTTGGTTCATTTTTTGATAAAATGTTGAACTCTGTCTTTTTAAGTTAAAGAAAGATTAATACCGTCTCTAAGTATTTACGAGTATGAATATACTTTACCTAGTGACTAATGTTTTTACCATGTTCTACGGCTTCTATTTACTCTATATGTATACCCGTACTCTATATGTAAATATGGTATGTATATACATAGCATATTAGTGGGTAGTGGGTACCAAAAATATCAATATATATACAGTTTAAAAATGTTTTGTATAACGTTGACATTACCTTTGTTTTTGTGGTTTAACATGATTTTCCTGAAAATATTTGCATCATCACCTATTTGTGGGCAGTAACGATGACAGTTCAAAAGTACAATATTAAAAGTACATAGTACCAAAGATGGTGAGATTTAATATAAAAGTAGATGTTTTAGTTTTTTTAAATTCTTACGTAAATATTTATAAAAAAGTAACTCATACTTTTTTAAAGTTTATTTACACATTCAGAGATTTACAATTATTTATAATGAAGATAATGTTCAACTAAGTAGTATTTATTATGGTTTGTTGTCTAAGTATTCAAAGACACACAAAATGAAATATAGAGAAAAATATAAGTACCTACCTGAATTAAAATAAGTTATATCGAATTGGACAACAGATGATATGGTTAAGGGCATATTTATAACTAGCCGTGTTCACGCTGTATCCCGCATACAGCAGGATAGGCAGACGGAACCTAATGTTAAGACGCTCTGTTCCCCACGTATCGTTGAATTGGAAAGCATTAAGTGGCGTAACTTAACGCCGCGCTTTGTCTCAACACGAAGAGCGTAGAAAATGGAAATATTAACAATGCCTCGAGTGGGAATCGAACCTACACCCAGTTGTATTTACAGTCACTCCAATGTGCCCCAGCGCCACGACTGGCCCCATACCTGTGTTAGCGACTTCGTCCCCGTGGAATACACATATTGTTCACTGATATTTAAAATAAAAGTAGCCTGAGTTACTCCGATAATTATGCAGTTTGAGAGCTTTTCTTCACAACAGAACAGTACAGTAGTTCGTGGTCACGGGTAGACAAGAGATAGAAAAGATCTTATTATAAAATAAATCTAGCAGATAATCTTCAACGTCGAGTCGAGTTATCTATGGCGGATTTGAACCGGACATAGACACGGATTTACCATGAAAATATTACTATCTTATCATGTTTTATTAGAAGAGCAACTTTTTTCAGCATTGTTTGAAAATTGGATTTTTATTATTTTTTTTAGTTATGTTTATTATTTTAAATTACTTTTTTCCTACATTATTATTATATTTCTCTTTAAAATTCTCACGTTCACAGGAACCCGATCCTTTGTAAGGCTTGCGTGGGGACACAGGTCCAACACGTAGAGCAGCCCCTTAGAGAATAATAAAATATTTTACTGAGACGCATCAGCCGGGATCCATCTCTGAGTAACCAAAGTAAATTGCCCAGAGATGGTCACCGAATAATGCGTAGGAACTATAGAAAATGTGAAAAACTAAAATGGGACTATAGAATGGAGTTTGGATGGACTGAGTACTGGGCTATTCCACCCTTCCGAGCATATAGCTCTTGCGCTCCACTCTGCCAGCTAACGAAGGCAAGCCAGAGGCGGGGGATAAATATCAATTCCTCTCTGGAGGTCTCAGGTCCGTGGGGTCGCCACTCCCCAAGAGCTAGACATAACCTGCCCTGCGGGTATTATTATTATTATGTATCTCTCAATAAAGTTCTCGGGTTCAAAAGAACCTGGTCCTTTGGAAGGCTTGCGTGGGGACACAGGTCCAACACGTAGAGGCCCCTTAGAGACTTAACGCCGTGCTTTGTCTCAACGCTAGAGCGAAGAAAATGGAAATATTAACAGTGCCTCGAGTGGGAATCGAACCTACACCCAGTTGTATTTACTAGTAAAGTAATCTGAAATCTCTAGTAATCATCTAGAAAAGTAATCTATTTTGAAATAAAACTATTTTTAACCGGATTAATCGCGTATATTTTTGGTATTCAGAAATATATGTTTTTCCGGAAAACCCGACATTTCGAACTCTTTACATTAGTTCGTAGTCACGGGTCTTCTTATAAAATAAATCTAACAGATAATCTTCAACTGAGTCGATTTATCTATGGCGGATTCGAACCGGATATAGACACGGATTACATTAAAGTATTACTATCTTATCATATTTTATTAGATGAGTAATTTATTTCAGCATTGTTATTGAAAATTGATTTTTATAATCTGTTTATAATTTTTAAGTACTTATTGCCTTTTTTAAGGCTCGGCAAAAAAGTAAACAATATTCGGATGCTTTTCCTGTATATTGCACCCTTCTTAACTATGTTTTAAAATATAAATATATTTTAACCACTTTTACGAAAATATTGATTTAAAAATATATTTTAAGAGAGCAGCTATTGACTTACGCACCGTTTCTTGTAACAAACCTGCATTACGAACCGGTGATAGCTTCTTGTATGATAATACTAAAATTTTTATATTTCTTGATAACTAGTGTTTCTGCCTCATTGGAAAAGGTAAGATATTTTTGCCTGACTTTACTAATTTCTACTTAATAGAAATTGATAGAAATCAAGAAGTAGAAACTTAAAAATTATTTTATACAGTAATATAAGTTTAATCAGACATAGTGCAATATTGTCTCAATAATGTTATAGGCAAAGACGAGAGTGAGACGAGTACTTATCATGTTTTTCTTTAGTAAAGTAACGTAAGCTAACGTAATAATTCTGAAAGCTAACATGATAAGTCTGATAACGCCACCAATTCGCGAGGCGGATCCTATCTCATATAAATATTCCGTCTAATGTTTACATATTACAGTTCGCTTGTGGCTATCTAGTAGGTAAAGTGTTGATTATTTTTTTATACTTGTAATATAACTGATTGTTTTTCTACAAAAAATGAGTACGTCACGTTTTTTGAAATTTATTAGAGTTCACTTTATTTTGTTTGTATTTTAGTTTTATTTAAAGTTTTATGTTTAATATATAAAATTTTATATATAAAAATGGTGTTCAATTTTTTATACATTTTCTAAAAATGACTTTATCAAAAGTCTTCTTCTGTCAGTCTACCTCTCTAGCGAAATAGTTATTAATAGTGTTTTAGAAGAACTATTAGATAGAATACTGGAAGCTAAAATATCCTTTCCATTATTACGGACCCTACAAATTTGCCTCATGCTTTCAGATTCTTAGAGATTTTTTTACAATTGTACGTTTATTATTACAGATACAGAAAATAAAATGGCAGATCTGAAGTTGTACTATTTTCCTGTGCGGGCTCTCGGTGAAGGAGCTCGTATGCTGTTTGCGTACGCCGGTCGCGAATTCGAAGATGTCAGAATACCTTCAGAGCAATGGCAAGCGTTTAAACCATGTTAGTATCCATGTTTTTGATAAGTATATTTATTTTGATATTTATATAAAAGAGTGGCTTTATAAGTATAGTCAAGTTATAGCACGATAATGATACGAATCCTGCTGCGTTAAAATTTTTATGACTTTTTTAAATATCTTTTTTCCACTTTTTGATTACACATTTTCTGCTAGTTAAAATATTCCCAAATAACCTAACAAAAATAAAAATATGAATATTAAATACTAAAAAATCTTTTACAGCGACCCCATTGGGCCAAATGCCGGTTTTGGAGATAAGTGGTCAGAAATACGCGCAAAGTCTGGCTATAACGCGCTACCTCGGCCGTGAGTTCGAACTCGCTGGGAAGAACTCGCAGGAGGACCTCGAGATTGATCAAAACGTGTACTTTGTCAATGACATACGTCAAGGTAATTGAGATATTAGAAAGTAATATTAAAATGTATTATTAGCAAGAAGTGGATAAACAGTTTCGCTTTTTTACATATCGAAATAGGCAGGAAGAATCTAGTGTCAAGACACGCCGTTCTCTACTTTCTGCCCTAATTTTCAATATTGCGTGTTGGGGCCAGCTGTGGTGCAGTGGCACAGGCGTGTGACTGTAAACGACTGGTTGTAGGGTCAATTCCCACTCGAGGAGTGGAAGTTTTTAATATTTTCATTTTCTTCGCTATGGTGTCAAGGCAAAGCGCGGAGTTAAGTTCCACCACTTAACATACAATGCCTCTGGATTCAGCGGCAAGTGGGGAACGGAGTGTCCTAACACCAGGTCCCTCTGCCTACCCTGCTTTGTGCGGGATACAGCGTGAAGCTGAAAAAAAAAGAGTGGTGAAACATAAGATTTTTTTTCACTTCTGCTCTGTCAGTCATCAAGAGCAGAAAAAGAAAATGATTAAGTTATGATCATCCTACCGAACGGAGATGGGAAAAGTGAGACAATGCCCCATTGCACGTTAAACTAGATTTAATATGATTAATTTTAAAATTGGATTTTTAGACTTTTGTTACAAGACGAAAATTGCAACCTTAACGTAACTTCATTTTTGCAATGAAAATTTGTATTAACTCGTTGACAATAACATTATTTAGCAACATAGCAATTATAACGAGCAATATAAACAATATTTATTTAAATCACCTTGAACTAAGCATTTAATTATTTATTTATTTTTTGCTTCACGCTGTATCTCTTGCGGGGTAGTCAGAGAGAACGGAGCGCCAAACGCTACGGTCCCTGCATACTTCTTTCGTTCGCCTGTCATCAACCTCTTCATACATGCCCTCCGGGGGGTCCTCATGCTTTTTACGTGACCTTCCTCCAGTATCGTCGATACTGTATTTTCGAAGGTCAACCGAGGTCTCCCCCTGCCTCTCTTACCACTCACCTTGTTTAAATAATTCGTTTTTTTGATAATAATATTTTTATATACACAGCTGCTAACTTCGTGTTCTACGTGAAAGACGACAACGCGAAAGCTGCGTTAAGGAAGGAATTGAACGAAAGTTACATACATGGTGTTCTGAAGAAGTTAAATGATATTATACTTAAGAATAATGGACATTTGGCACTTGGCAGGGTAAGTATTATTTGTAGTATACATATTTACTGCATATTTTACTTTAAACATATGTTTCGTGATTCGAGATAAAGTTAATTATATGTAATATTTTGTTTTGTTTTCTTTTTAGCTTTAAGCTGTATCCCGCACACAGCAGGGTAGGGAGAAGGAAACTAGTGTTAAGACACTCCGTTCCCTACGCATCGCCGAAGCCACTGCCAATAGGAGGCATTGCGTGTTAAGTGGCGGAACTTAACGCCCAGCTTTGCCTCGACACCAGAGCGAAGGAAATGGAAATAATAAATATTTCCACTCCTCGAGTGGGAATCGAACCCACATCCAGTCACTTTACAGTCACACTTCTTGCCACTGCGCCACGACTAGCCCCATTTTGTTTTGTAGTAATTATAAATATAATTTGACGAAATTCTCATACGTAATTTTCGTACGCAACTTCATTATTTTTATTTTTTCGCTCTGGTACTCAGGACAAGGTGCGTTTTTAAGGTCCACCACACAACATCCAATACGTGAAATTTATTTGGAAATAGTCTTAAACGGAGTGTTTACAAATAGGCTCTTTATGAAATAGGAAAAACAATAAATTAATAAAATATTTTAGAACACAAACAACAGTAATATTTTCATTTTTCAGCTGACATGGGCAGACTTTTGGTTCGCGGGTGTCTACGATCGCTTTAAGCTAATCATCGAACTGCCCGATATCGACCAACAGTATCCAGCTCTCCAAAAAGTCAGAGAAAATGTGTTATCTAATCCAAAAGTCAAAGCTTATCATGTCAAAAGTGCACCCAAATCTGAATACTGATTGAATTTTAGCTGAATATATGTAATTTTAAATATAATATTTGTTTTTAAATTATAATATGTACATAAGACATATACGTGTACATATAATGCCATTTTTTTTAGCTTTACGCTGTATTCCGCACACAGCAGGGTAGGCAGAGGGAACCTAGTGTTAAGGCACTCCATTCCCCATATTCCGCGAAATCGGAGGCATTGCGTGTTAAGTGGCGAAACTTAACGCCGCGCTTTGCCTCGACACCAGAGCGAAGAAAATGGAAATATTAAATATTTCCACTCCTCGGGTGGGAATCGAACCCACAACCAGCCGTTTTCAGTTACACGTTTGTGCCATTGCGCCGCGGCTGGTCCCAAACATCTTTTTATTTTATTTTAGTTTTTTTTTATTATTTTAGTTTAATTTACAATACATATATAATAAAATATATATAAGCTAAAATAAAATAAAAAAGTACAAAGGATGACTTAACTGATATAAGTCCATTATCAAAGAGATCCTACCCTATAGTGAAAATAAGCGATTTTAGTACGGTACTATGTATTTTATATTTCAAAAAGTATATTTATGTTGAGGTTTGTTATACACCCATACCTCGCTTTGCGTCGGGGTTACCTTCCAAAAAAACACGACACAAAGTGAAAATAGATTTTCTATAGCAAAATATGTAACGGTCGAAGATAGGTTCCAGGCTTACGAAAATACTACTTCTTAAAAATAAAATTGAACAAAGTAAAATTTTTCAAATAAAGATAATCTAAAAAAACGTATTTAATTAAATAAAATAAACTACATACTCATTTAATTTATGAAAGTTTAATTAAAATTAATCACTTTCTAATGAGTCCATGGCTGTTGTCGTCTAGAAATTTGTTTGGAGGTTAAATTTTGTTCTTTGGAGATTTCTATCAAACCGTCGCTGTCATCTTCTTCATTAGCAAAATGCAATTCCAGTTGCAATAGTTCTTCATTAGAAAATTTAAAAAAAATTTAAGACTCGAATCCAAAACAACGCAACTTCGAAAATCTAACTAACTTCGAATAAAACGCAAAACGAAACGACGCCAAGCGAGGTATTGGTGTATAATAACTAGTGTCCGACCGAAACTGGGTTTTCAGCCGAAACCGAAACCGAAACCGAATCTTCGGCACTGGCTTCAGTTTCGGTTTCGGCCGAAACCGAAACCGAAACTGCTGATGACGTCATAAACTTAGTAAAATATTTAAAAAAATTGTACACTTTTAACGTTTTATTGTGATTGTTTTTTTTTACATTTTCAATTATATTTAATACTATACATTTTTATAGTTTCACGTTTGCGCTTTTAAGGGCTCCGCTTTTACCTGCATAGCAGGGTAGTCGAACAGAAACAAGGGTCAAGACATTTCGTTCACTACTTTCCGCCCGAAAGTTGTGTATGGAGTGAGCGTTAAAAAAATATTAAAAAAAATACAAAAATATCTTCTGGTAATGTTCAAACCCACCATAGGCCTATTCAAATTCACCGGTTTGCAGTAGTAGGTTAAGTTTTAATTATTTTTTTTATTTGTCTTCACAAGATTATCATCATGTAGATACGATGTCTATGATTACAGAACAGCATACTAAAAGGATTTATTAATATTAGGTATATCTTAGGTCCTTGTTTGCGTCTATTCATATAGCTCGCGACCTCTATTACGTCAAAAATGAACCGCCAAGTACATACTTGGCGCCCACCACATTATGACATCATAATGTGGTTCGATGACATGTTAGCCAACTCTCTCTACCCATGCTGGTCTCATATTCACCCTCAAGGCCAGCAGCACATCCACAATTCCTCTATGTTGTAGATGTCCATGAGCGAACATTACCTTCGCTCTTATGATCAGGCAGATTCAGATAGATGATCTGTTCGTTTGGCGCCTTTTTAGAAATATTAAAAAGGTAGTACAGGTCTAGGTCAGTTCTCTTTGTCCAAGCACCTAGGGTGGATTTACAGAGAGGCTTTTTGAGCTGTAGTGCAGGGAACTGTGAGTCAGTAAGACCCTCAGTACCCATTAAGGATAGTCATTTGGTCATTTGGTATTTTATTGCTACAATAAAAACTTTTACTTAACTGTATCTTTCTTGCAGGTAAATTTATGTACTTGTTTGTGATAAGATTCGTTGATATTTAATTATTGACTATATTCTGTGTAACAATTGTAAAGAAATCCTGTGTATTGTATAGTTATTTAAAGAGCAACTAATTAGGCTGGCCTCCAATGTAATAATTAGCCCAGGGTCCCTCAAAATTAATAGTTAGCCCTTAAAAGGAGCCACACTTACGAGAGCAAACACAGTGTCAGTGACACACAGTGTCATTCACACAATGTCACACATGTTATTCTTAACATACATTTATAATTCATAAAAATCGTTTACCATACTTTGAGATTAATACACAAGCTATAAATACACTTATATGTAACATAATGGTCCGGACACTAATAATAATAACACACGAATATTTTTTTTATATAAATAATTAACCAATATTTATCCTCTATTTACCTGTTTACTTTTCCTATATGCATGTCCGGTTTTAATAAAGATGATTGTATAAAATACCTGAAGTGAACATAATTTACTAACAAAAAAACAGTTTCGAAGAATAATTTTAAATAACCCTTTAAAACGTCTTCTACACACAAACTAATGTTATATGTGTAATTTTTTAATAAAATATCAACACACCACATACTTTTGGCATCCGATTTCATTTCTTTTTTTACTTAAAAAGTATATATATATATATATATATATATATATATTATATATATATATATAGGATATATATATATATATATATATATATAATATATATATATAATATATATATATAATATATTTATTTATATATATATATATATCTATATATATATATATATTTATATATATATCTATATCTATCTCAATCACATATATATATATATATGTATATATCTATATATATATATATACATATATGTTATATGACAAAATAATTATGGTAAGAAGAAATATCATGACTAAGCGAATAGCACTTAAGCAGATATCACAGATGAGCATTATATCTTTTTTGTGTTTTTGCTCTATACATTATGTAGGCGCTCAACTATCATCAATTAATATTCAACTGTAATTGTCATTATTGTTGGTTGTGGGTCCGGTTCCCACTCATCGACGTGACATATTTATTATTTACATTTTCTTCACTTTGGTGTCCAGGCAAAGCGTGGCGTTGATTTCCGCCACTTAACGGAGAAAGTCTTATTACTCTATAGAAGTAAGGCTTATTACTCTATAAAACAGTATTTTAAGGATTAAATACGTGGAATTAATCTGATTAGAGTCCAATGCCAATGTATGAAATTACAAAACTGTAATTTATATATTTGAAAAGAGCTACTTTTGAGTTTCTGGCCGGCTCTTCTCAGCAGAACTGCCTTCCGAGTCGGTGGTAGCTTATGTACATTCAATGAATCAAAAGTGCTTACAAAAGTCTATGTTAATAAAGATATTTTGAATTTTGAATTTTTGAATAACGCACAATAGGCGGAACATGGGGAACTGAGGAAGAACTAACATAATTGGCATAAATAGTATTTCTTTTATATAGACAATCATAATTTAATACAAATTATAACAATGTTGAAGTCTTGTAAATAAATTTAAAAGCAGATGTTTAGAAGCCGAGTTTCTTGGATTAAAAAAAGATTCGCGGGGAGATGCGCACAGCAGGGTGTCAGAAAGAACCTAGTGTCAAGACACTCCACGTTCCGACCGAATTTGATTAGATTTTGTGTTGAATGGCGGACCTTAACAACGAGTTTTAACTTACCAGACCGAAAATAATAAAAATAACGTAAATATAATAGACAGGTAAGACTAATAATAACAAACAGTATATTTAGTGAAATGTTGTTACTAACTCTCTTTTATTTATAGTAAAAAGGAGGCAAACGAGCAGAAGAACTACCTGATGGTAAGCGGTACGAAGGTACCATGGGCATCTAAACAACAGGGGAGTTGTAGATGCGTTGCCAGCTTTGAGGATAAAGATGTCTGTACACTCGACGCTTGAAAGCTCCCTGATCATCACGCACAGGGAAAATCACAGGAGGAAGATCATTCCACAACGTGCACTCTAACACTTTCTTTGGGTTAATCATCGGAAATAATTTATTTTTATTTTATTTATTTATTTATAATTAATCCTCACGAGTGAAGACCGAATTCATAATCGCATCTTCAGACAGATCACTGACACTGTCCCACGATGATCTCAAATTGAAAGAAAGAAAAATCTATATTAAGTTTTAGCAACTGTAGTTGTGACAATGGTTTAGGCGTAAGCCTACATAATATAATTAAATTTATTTATTTATTTATTTATTTATTTATTTATAAGGTCTGCACAACAGAATAAACACGTAACATCACTTGAACATATTATACAAATACAAACATCGCAAAGTGTTATCCCACTTACAGGCAGACACAACATGCACCAACAATACATACTTTTCACAAACATAGATAAAAAATTATGAATAAAAATGTAAATATTTTTTATGTTATACTAATAATCTAGAGAATAAGAGAATAAGTTTTACATCAAAAAATAAAAAGAAAGTGCAACAACATAAAGTAAAAAAAAAAAAACAACCAAAACTTTTACAACAGTACAATTAAAACAGATGATATACAAAAACTACAAAAAAAAACAAACATTACCATAAATAAAAAGACTAGGACACAATAAAATGATTATGGAAACAAGAGAGTAGGTCAAGAGTCTCGCAAGAATTCAAAAATTTGACGTTTATAACCTCCTATGGTATCATGGGCCACATCCAAATCCTTATTATTGCTGTTTGTATCGTTATACTGAGACAGGAGTGCTGGTATAGGAGAATTCATTCCTTACTTGGTTCTGTACAGTTTGATGTGGAAAAATTGTTTGGGTTTGGGAGGTATATTACTTGGTACTTGGTATATGCTGTGCGAGTTGGCTGACCAAATATTGTGCTTCAAAAAAAAAAAAAATTAAATAGCTTCACGCTATATCCCGCACACAGCAGGGTAGGCAGAGGGAACCTAGTGTTAAGACACTCCGTTCCCCACTTTCCGCCGAATTCGGAGGCTTGCGTGTTAAGTGGCGGAACTTAACGCCGCGCTTTGCTTCCTTCCTTCCTTCTGCTTCTATTTTTTTGTTAAACAGTTTGTACAGAAACAGAAGGTTTAAAAGGTTTAAATTACTAGAATGCTTAATTTTATGGAGTGCACATGTTTCTACATTAAAATATTTGTGCTATAGTATAGTTCAGCTTGATGAGGCCATCGTGACGAAGAGAGACTGCATTTAACGTATTGCAAACGCGTTTGCTCGTGGGTTGTATACTCAAAGAAAAAATAGTAAACATATAATAAAAAAAAACAATTATTTTTATTATATTTATATATTATCATAAAATTATTTATAATTTAAATATAATTTACTTAAATTATTTTAATTTCTGAAAAATGATGAGCCTGTGAAGACTTTGTATCTTGTAAAGTTAAAAGTGACACTAGGTCCCCTCTGGTTACTAGGTCCCTTCAATGGTCAAAGAGAACGTACAGTCAAGACACTCCGTCGTCCACTTTACACTGTTATTTTTATCGTTTTTTAAAAATCAATAGCAATTGTGAAATTAAACCTTCATTACTTTTACTTGTCACCATTAAAATCTCAATATCTCATAATTAATCTTAAACAAACAATGCATATATAATTGATTACATGACTCAATTTAAAAATACAATAATATGTAATTATGAACGTAAATGTTTTAAGCACTAGTTTTAAGTGAATAGGCTTCATATTAATATAACAATCAAAAAGTAGTTCCACATTTTGAACAGAAAGAACCTAGCGACGAGACACTCCACTTTCTGGTTTTTTGGTGAATTACAAAATTTTGAGTCTTAAGTAACTGATATCTGAATAAAATGTATCTAAATTTGTGTAAGTATAATGTCATACTTAACGTATAAAATATTATTTTGAAATTTCTCTGTAAACGTTTGTTCGAGTTCCACTTAAAGAATTTCTTTTTTTCGTTTCTCCATTTTGTTAAATATACAAGACACCAAATACATAAGATAAGACCACCAAATACATAAGACACCAGCGCTAAGAAAATGGAAATATTAAATATTTCTACTCCTCGGGTGGAAATCGAACCCACAACCAGTCGTTTACAGTCACACGCTTGTGCCACTGTGCCACGACTGGTCCCAAAACTAGTTTCTCTTTTGTATATTACCTCAATATACTATTTTTCACGACTTTTCACCCCAGATGGTGTTGGTAGAAAGAATCTAGTCAAGGCATTCCGTTCCCCACGTTCCGCTAATTTTTAACACTAATTTTTAGACTAAATTATATTGTTTTTTTTCAAATTTATTATACAAATACGTTTTTATGTTTACAGTTTTTCTTTCGCTGCTAATATTCAGTGTATCCGGTATAAATTATAAAGAGGATTACTCATATCCGTGTATGTGTACAAGAGAGTACTATCCAGTGTGCGGGTCCAATAACAAGACATATGGGAACCTCAACTGCCTGAAATGCGACAGCCATCTTGGAGTGTTTTTTGTTAAGATGGGACCATGTCCACGTGACCAATAATGTAGTTTAAACATTATTCACACACTAATTAAAAAAAAAATGTTTTGGTAAATATATAAAAAAATCAACGTAGCGGGATTCGTACCTGCTTCTCTTGACTTCAGAGCTCTTTCGTGAAAAGAGACATGGGATGAGACATTCGAGTCCCAATGTGTTAATATTGTTATTTTTAAAAAAAAAAAAAATGTTTAAATTTATGTATTTATAACGAATAAATAACCCTTCTATACCTACTTTGTTTTAATTACCGCTCCTTATTAAAAAAAATGTTTTTTTCTGTTTATCCCCCTAGAGTATGGAGTGTGCAATGAAGAGAAAATTAAATGTTATATCCGGCTTTTAATGAAATAAATATATTTAATAAAGGCTTATTAACTTAAAGGTCTTTGATTTCGAGTAAATTGACTTACTTTGAATTGAAACTTTTTTAGCTGGATTAATCACGTAAGTTTACCGTATACGCAAACATATTTGAGAAAATCCAACATTTAGAACATTTTACTGTAGCCTGTGGGAACTGACTATTATTAACATGACTTGTACCGTAATGAAACTTAGCGATTGGTCTACGAAAAGTTGGTCTAATATTTAATAGAGAATTTCCCTACAAAAATTTAAGCTTATAACTATCATCAACGTGAAATAAGTCTGAATAAATTGACAGGCGCTTCAAAATAGATAATGGTACCTAACGTTATCTATTCTTAAGGCGTTTGTATTGAACGAACAATAAACTCATTAATTTGACGAGTTCCAACGAGTTAGGATTGCATTTGTAGGACTGTCACACAAGTGAGATGGATGACGAGTAAAATACGCGTTGCGTTAGCGACGCGTATATCTTTATAAAAAAGCGTATGTTAAAAACAGTTTTTTTTTTTCTAGTTTCACGCTGTATCCCGCACACAGCAGGGTAGGCAGAGGGAAGCTAGTGTTAAGACACTCCGTTCCCCACTTTCCACCGAATTCAGAGGAATTGCGTGTTAAGTGGCGGAACTGAACGCCGCGCTTCGCCTCGACTCCAGAGAAAATGGAAATATTAAATATTTCCACTCTTCGAGTGGGAATCGAACCCACAACCAGTCGTTTCAGTCAGACGTCTGTGCCACTGCGCCACGACTGGCCCCAACAGTTAAAAACAGTTGTATGTGTAATATTTATTACTAACGGTACCTATGTAATAAAAAAATATTGACATTTTCACATTTTCTCGACAAACTTTATCTAAGCTAAATTTCATACTTCTTCATTCACCATCACATTTATAAAGTTAGTAGCGTAGCTATCGTACGACCAGATGGTGGAGTGCACCATGGAGGAAGAGCTCAAGCGGTCCTGGAAATGAATTGAAAAAAGAGGAGCACCAAAATCGAAAAATAAAGTTTATTTTTTTTTAATGTTCTCGAATGGACCTGTTGTCCATTTCAGTCTATTAAAGGATTTATAAGCAAACAGAATATACAGAGATTATTTTTCCTATGCACCGGAGCCTAACTACGCCGCAGGCAAAGTACTTCCTTCCTCCATTAATTCGTAATGATAGATATCTATAGTGTCATCTATGATCTCACTATAGATATTTCTCAACATGACTTAAAACAAAATTCGTATCTCGTCTCTAATAGCACTGAAAGGGCACAGCAATGACTTGAGTGTAACACAAAATAAAAAAAATCTAAAATAAGTTCTTTCTTTCTAATAATATTAATTTTAAGCATTAGGGAATATAAAAGCGATTAACTAATTATATTTAAACAAACGCGGTGTTGGGGTTCACTTACCAAAACTCAATAGAGGAAAGGCGGTATAGTAGAGAGCGGAGTGTCTTAGCACTTGAAACAGATTTCTTTGAAAAATTTTAAAGCTAAAAATTATATATTAAAATGGAAAAATTTTCTCGTTTCCCGAGACTTGTCTAATTTATCATATTTTAAAATTATATGTAATTATCTGATATCCATTTAGCTACGTTTATAGTATAATTTACTAAAAAATCATTCTGCATTTTTAATTTAAATTCTATACTATACTAATATTATGAATAGGGGAATGTGTTAATTTTTGGAGTGGAGATATCTAGAAGATTAGAGAGTAACGTAACTTTTTATCTTCTCTGGCTTCTCATAGACCTCCCTGATTGATATACATCAATCATATACCTATACTATAAAAATGTACACGAAGCGTTGAACGGAACGATCATGACACTACCCCGTTGGAGATATTTTTCAAATATAACGACCTAAAGAAATAAAAAATGTGCTGAAAAGTTGGAATAACTCTTTGAACCCCTAAGTAACTCGTATACTCTCCGAAAATTAGGATTTTAAAAGAGTCTTAGTAAATTTTAGTAAGATTTTTTAAGAGAAGTTATTATAGAAAATATTTACACCATAGCGAGCTTTCTCTGTCTACCTTGCTATGGAGGATAAAATGTGAACCTGAAAATAAAGTAGACGGATCTGGGTCTGGCTCTGAGCTAAATAATAAGCTAATTATAATACAATAAAACTGATTATCTTCGCCATTGTGTATATTTTTTTATGAACACTTATTAATTTCGATATGGTAGCATGAATAGAATATAATTTTAGATTTGTTTGCATTCTACAATATAAAGTGATATTATTAAGTTTATACGCAAATAATAAAGAAAACATGAATTTCAAAATAAGTAAGTTAGTTTTATGTTAATAAGTAATAAGGAAGCTATTTCAGATTTTAGTTTCTATGTGACTTTCCATCAGCATTATTAGCCTAAAATTT
Source organism: Dryas iulia moderata (assembly GCA_019049465.1). Lineage (NCBI taxonomy): Eukaryota > Metazoa > Arthropoda > Insecta > Lepidoptera > Nymphalidae > Dryas > Dryas iulia. Next base: position 11,945,660 of record CM032431.1, on the reverse strand, counting down.
TTAATAAATGTTTCCTAATATCTTCGTTTTGCGTAAAATCCGCGTTTTTTGCACTTAATTTCAAAACTAGCAGCCTTCTTTATATTACAACCCTCGGGGGTGGATTTTTGATAAATAAAGTGGCCTATATTTTACCTTGGATTACCAACTATGTTTATGTTAAAATTCATTACAATCGGTGAAGCGGCTTAAATTTTTCATATAAACTAAATTTAAAGTGTAAATTTTTAGAAAAAGTAAGTAGCCTATGTTTGACATTGGGTTTTTTACGCCTTTCATCATTAGCCGTGGAAGCATGACAGACAAACAAACAGACTTTCGCATTTATAATGCAAGGTTGGATAAACTTTAACTGTGCCAAATTTTATACTTTTTTCGCATACTTTCAGTAAGTACAGTAAATCATTCAAATATAGTTCTCACATTACATTACTATATAATAATTTTTATTATATTTTTTAAACGTTTTACAAAGAGTAAAGATTACAATGCGTGAAGCTGAAAGAAAGAACATACTAATTAATTTTTATTTTTTTTATTTTTTTAGCAATTATTCTATTCGCTTATTTGATTGGACTTGCTATCTGTAAGCCGGCAATGAATGACTGCGTTGGATTCCCATTAAATTTTAACCCTATATGCGCGTCCAACGGTGTCACCTACAGTAATGAGACACTCATGAAATGTGAGGATACTAACCTCTATGTAGTTAAAAGGGGTTCTTGTTAAACTAAGTGAAATTTCGCTGCGTTCAAATTTTTATACGTTTTCTTTAAATGTCTTTTTCAATTTTCCTAAGTGTGGAATAACACTTTAAAAATGTTTAAAACTAAGTGAAATTTGTAATTAGTAATTGTATTTAAAAATTGAATAAATATAAAAAAAACGCCTAATATTTTTTTATTGCTTTAGTAATAAGAGAGCTTTGCAAACGTATTATAATTTTCTTCCAGTTCTGTCAGTAATCGTAAGAATTTATATATGTATCATTAATATATATTAAAAATGGTAAAATCAAAATGAATCAGTTTTTATTATTGGGCAGAAAATGACCCAGCACTTAGATAATTTGAAAAGTCCATATATATATATGAAAGGGGTCTTAAAGTATAATTTGGAAGCAGCAGGATCCAAATCCGTGCCTCTCGAAAAATAAGCTATTCGTTTTTAACAAAATTTTTAAAAAGTTATAAAAATATGTTTGTCTGTTAATGGTTTTGATGATGTTATAAAGGATAGAGATCTCATTGTCATTGAAATGCTCAATCCAGTCTATTTGAAAGGTATCATTGTCACTAATAAATCTGCAAATTATTGATTTGAAAAAAAGTTCCACTGACTTTTTGTACAGGTTCTTCTCAGATCTGAGGCATTCAATTTAGTTACCCGTTAGTAAATTATTTGACGTTAAAAAAAAAAACAAATAACTTTTTATTTTGAATAAAATTATTTGATTTTGACTAATTTGAATTACGGCGTAATTCTTATACGCTTGCTATAACTTATTTTACTACTTTTTGTAGAAGTTGAAAGTAGTTTTTACATACAATTTAACAAATATATAATATCATTCATGCATACACCTATTTGTTAACTTTAAAATAACTCCATGCGTCATTTCACTGACGCAAAAGGCGCTGATCAAACAAAAATATCAGAACTGTGTGTATTGTAAGATGCTGGAAATGCGGAATTGAATTAGATGGAACACTCTAAATAATCTCAAGAAAATATATTATTTACAAATAATCACGCGCTAACATGAGGATTACAACGTTTTGCGTTCTAATCTTATAATGGTAACGAGATCGGTAAATAAAAGAGGGAATATATATACAGATATTGCAACTACATTTTGCAATATTATTCTCTGTGTTACCTCCTAAGGATATTGTGTTTCAAATAATACTTAAACAATAATAAAAAATGGGTATTTTTGGAAAACTCACGTTTCTTCTCCTCCTTGTTTGCGTCGTCGCTGTTTTTGGACGAAGTCTGAATGGAAATTATTTGGAAGATAACCTGAAAAGTTTTCACAATATTGAAAAACGTTCGCTTGATTTGAAAAGTGACGATGGCGTATTTCAAAGAGTGTTTGAAAATGCCTTCGAGAGACCGCATAGGATACGCGTCATGCCTGGCTTCCTTCATTAATTCTACAATTTATTTTTACATTGTAAGTTACAATAATACATATTTATGAAATATTTATTCTATAATATAAAATAATTTAAGGGTCATCAATTTTGGTATTTTTTTGTAATTTTAAATAAAAGAGTATTGTTTAAATGATTATTTTTTATTTATAAAATCATAAATCTCATACATTTGATATAACTAAGTAAGTAACAGATTATCAATAATATGTTCATCAATAATAGGCAAAGACATAGCATTATTCAGCTAAATAAGTAAATAAAAAAATATTAAAATTATTTTTTATAATAAATTTAAAAATAGTACATCGTAAAAAAATCATTGAAATTTCGAAAACATTTACGATACGATTTTTTTAAGATAAATTCGAAAATTTCTGCTTCGAAGATTTCTTTAGAATTCGATTCGAAGAAGAATTCCTTTCATAAATGGGTACTTTTTAATTAATTAAAAAGATAATGAACTGGTAGTCTCTTGTTGATAACTATATTATATGTCAGGGTCCTCCCTGAGCTATAATTATAATTGTGACTCTCGACAAATTTACCCTAGTTTCCTGTTTTATGTTCGTGTTATTATATTCAATTTAAAAAAAATCATATCTTTTATACATATCCTTTAAAAAGATATTTAAATGCAATGGAAAATTTCATGGCCACTCCTGCTAAATAAAAAGGTTGTCGGAACATTCTTTTCTTTGTACTACAATTTTAAATTTATTATAAAAATATGCTAAGAAATAACAAATTACAAGCTATACATTTTATAGAGATAGTATATTAACTTTATAATTATAGTCAATTAACGTACATGTATCGCATCCACAGAATAAAAAATTACTCTTAATGCGACTTAATTTTTTTGTTAACTGAAATCGGTAGTTACATGACTTTTAATAAGGTCACTATTATTTTAATGTGAAGGCTGCGATAATTAAAAAAAATAATATAAAACTATATTTTTAATGTAACTCTCGTCATTTATAGATATTTTTATACATCAAGGTAATTTAAATTTATTTGTATCAATTTGCAAACAATTAAAATTTTATTAGATGTATATAATGAAATTAGATTTATTTTACACCGGTTTATTTGTAAGTAATAAGTTTTCTAATAATAAAGTAGAGAAAATTATATCATACCTCTATAGTGACAATATGCTACGTGTGACCGAGTGTACTCACTCGCAAAAAAATAAATTCAAGATAAAATCACAAACAGAAAAAGGAATAAAAGCTGTAAAGTACACGGACCTCGAGTCTGTGGTGACTAAAAAACAAAGAGAAAAAAAATATGCTTTTCTTAGTATTCATTGAATATATCAACCACATAACATGAATTCGTGTAGTTTTAAATATGTTTTTAATTTGAATTAATTATTAAAATATTAGCGAGCAGTCAAACTTCTTTTGACAAGCAGAAATATGACATAACCAAAATTTTGATCTGCAGAGATATACTGACAATCGAATGGATCTATTTTTTTTCATATTTTAAAATAAGGCATAATTCAACCTGAATCATTAAATTAAATCTCTCCATCCGAAACGACATTGCTTTCTGCAACTTTTAGTAAGAAATTTCTTTATCCATTATTGGTTGACTATAAGAAATTGCTTATAGCGATAAGGCCGCCATTGCACATGTCTTTTAAACAACTTTGTAACAATGACATTTGTAAATATTATGTAGAATAACGTATTATTATTATTATTAAATAATAAACAGTGAAGATTTCTTGATGAAAAAAGAAAAAGTTCTTTTTTAAATGTGTTTCAGGTAAATAAAGAAAATATTACTCATATCTAAAGTTAAGCACCTTTGATTCAGCATAGTTACTTAAATTACTGTATTGAAATAAATCTTAAAGAGATATTTATTTAGTGAACTATTGGAGAGAGCCTAGTGTTAAGATACTCCGTTCTCCACTTTCAGCCCGACAACATTGCGTACTGAGTGGCGGAACTCAACGCTGTTTTTTGTCTATACCTTGTGCAAGATAACTTAAAAAAGTCATTTAGAAAACGTACAAAAATTTGAACGCAGCGGGATTCGAACCCGCGCCTCCTGAATACCGTCCAGGCGCTCTCACCACTGAGCCATGCGTTCTACTACACGCTACGTCGAAATACTTATACGCTTTATTACGACTGGTTTTTGTTGTTAGCATCTCTGTAAAGAGATTTTTACAAATCCTGCTGCGTTCAAATTTTTGTACGTTTTCTAAATGCCTTTTTTAATTTTCCTAAGTGTGGTATAATACTTTTAAAATGTTTAAAAGATAGCTTAATCTTTTTGACCGATGTAAATTTTTCTGATTGATACAACTTGCAATAAGGAACATACGTATCTTTTTCTTAATATAATGATTTTTAAAAGTGAAAAAATATTTAAAAAATATATAACACAAAAATTTCTAAACATTATCGGAAAATTTTAAGAACTTTTATTGCTTTAAAGTAAAATTTAAGTAGGAACACTGACAGTAATAGACGCTTGTAGAATATTACATTGGATGACGGTTAATGACGCGAGACGTCCATTTCGACACTTTTATTAAACACGAAATAATAATTAAAATTCGAAATGGTAACCCAAGCTCCGGCGATTCTGGTCATGATGATCTTAGCTGTGCTCAATGATAAAACAATTTTATTTTTCAACCTTAATTTTTACATACAGGATTATTTTTGGACACCCCATAGGTGGTTACAACTATGGGACCAAAGAACTTTTTCAAAGAAACATGGGTCAAAAAGTGTAAATCTCGTCACGCTTAAAAGTATTATCAAATGTTTATTTTTGAACCACTATTTTCTGTTTCCCATCACTAGCTCATCTGTCAAAAGGATCAAGCTATCTTGTACAGGATATAATATAAAATGTAAGAGTATAATTTTAAAAAATCTCTAAGAGTAATTAAAATATAGTGTTAGTAATATTTATAATAAAATAATGTTTATATTATAACTTATTTTATAATTTTTGGCACATTGAGAATTCACTGGTTCCGTGCATTTGGTATTTTTTGGTTATAAAGTTATTTAATATCTAAATCTTATGGCAATTTTTCTTAATGTATTTTTATTGAAGGTAATTTTATTCTTACATTTACCAACGAAATTCTTGTTTTCGATATTATTTTCCTTTTACTTATTCTTTTTTTATAAATCTTTTTATTTATTGTGTTTGTGCTTTATAAGTTGAGTTACTACTTAAATCACTTAAGTACTTAGTAAGGCCTCTAATAATATAAGTAATAGGTATATTGAAAACTATACATATTCGCCGCCACAAAACGAAAGCGTTGTTTAATATTTAAAATTAAAATGTCAAGTTAATTTTTTTTTTAAAAATGTTTATTTTTTTATATAATAATTACCACAAACAGAATTTCGTAATCGAATTGCTGGAAACAGTTTGAAAATATAATTATATGATTAATAAATGTGATAAAATATTTGTCAAATTCAGTATTAGTAATAATATATTATATTTTAAAATATTAGTAGTTACCCCATATACAGAAAATTTTAACAAAAAGATACTACTTTTTTATATTTTTAAACAGATTTTTTAAAAATAAAGCAGCGTATCTTTAACCTCGGATTATGAACTATATTAATGCCAAAATTCATTGCAATCGATCAAGCGGTTCAGATTTTTCATACAAACTTTCGTCGCCTATTTCAACCCTTTAGAGGTGGATTTATAAAAAAACAAGCAGCGTATGTTTGACCCTGGGTTTTTCACTACTTTCATTCTAAATTTCATCCAAATCGTACCCATAGCTTAACCGTGAAAACGTGACAGACAAACAGACAGACTTTCGCATTTATGATGTAAGTATGGATTACAACGCTTTTTTTATCCAGCCTTTTGTTTAGCTTAGCTTTAGTTTTTACAAGCATATCGAAAATGACGGCAAAGATATTTTGACCGACCGTGAGGGGTTTTTAATTCTCATGAAAATTCGCACACATGTCCAAATCCAATGACATCATATAATAATATTTACGTAGTAGGTACTTGATATCCTTACTAGAATTTGATTTTGAAAATCGAGTATATTCTATTATACTTTTTTACTTTTACCTTGTTTTTTAAGTATATTAAAAAATAGTATCTTTTTGTTTAAAAATAGTTCAATTTTAGTAATAAACTTAATAGTACAGAGTTATGTAAACACTTTTAGTATCTAATATACATATAAAATATTATAAGTAACTTTAATGCCATTTGGAGAGTACTAAATAGTAAATCTTAAAATTTAACAAACATTTAATAAAGTGTGTTCGAAATATACATTTCACAGTAATTACTCTATACAATATAGACCTGTATATAAGTAACAGTAAAAATTTTATATATTTTCTTAATTATATAATAATACGTATAATATATTGCTTAATAAGATCTGAAATTTTTAAAAATTTTACTCATTTTTGGACTATAGTAAAACAATTTACTATGGTCCGAAATGGTGTAAAAAGTTTTTCGGAATCGGATTTTCTAAAATATAATTTCAAATACCAAAAATATATGTGATTTATCTGTTTGATTATAAAAAGAAAACTTAATAAGTTAATACAAAATTTGACACAGTGGAATTCGACCTCGCGTTGGGTACATTCCGCTAAGTTCAATTTTAACATGGGTAAATTAAATCTTGAATATAATTTTTGAAACATTATTATTTTTTCGCCTTGACTCTACGCCTTCTTTAGACAACCTGCGTAGTAAATATCGACGCGGTGTTTTGTATATTCATACGAAGGACATAAGTAGTTGAATCCATAACGGTAGGTCAGAAAGCTTTTACTGGACTTTTTCTAAAAATATATGTAATCTTAGTTAAAATCCACAATTGTGTCCAATCCACGTATAAAATATATTAATATAAGAAATATCAAATTCTCGTAAACACAAGAAATATCTTTGGAAAATATTTGGTATAATATGAAATTAACTGTTTAAAATCGTCTTATTTAAGTAAATTAATAAAATAAAATCGATTTAATATTCACGTCGACAGTAGTAGCCGAGGGAGCGACACTTCTGGCAGAGATGCTGTGGATGTATCTTGGACTGATCGCTCACGTCCAACCCGTCAGGTTTCTCTAGTGGCCTCTGAAATAATATAAGAGTACATTTTGAATGTTATTATTATTTAATTATGGTAGTATAGTGGCCAGTCGTGGCCCAGTGGCACAAGCATGTGACTGTAAACGGCTGGTTGTGGCTTCGATTCCCACTCGAGAAATGGAAATATTTAATATTTCCATTTTCTTCGCTCTGGTGTCGAGGTAAAGCGCGGCGTTAAGTTCCGCCACTTAACACGCAATGCCTCCGAATTCGGCGGAAAGTGGGGAACGGAGTGTCTTAACACTAGGTTAAGCCTCTGCCTACCCTGCTGTGTGCGGGACACAGCGTGAAGCTAAAAAAAACATATATTCAATCGGAATAACATCTCACCTGTTTGTGTGGAAATACATTTATACGGCACTTAATGCATTCTTGTCCATTATTAGCCCAAGAGTTGCCGCTCATCCACTTACGCTTGCATTTAGGACATTTGTACTCGCCGAAACACCGTTTCTTGCCTTGGTACGGCGTTAGCCCCTCGCCTTTGGGTCGGGCCTGGAAAATTTAAGATTATATGTTTTTATATGAGTATATAGCACACTTTTTAACTAGACCTGAAGAATAAAAATAAAATTAATAGAAATATTTCCGCGAGTGGGAATCGAACTGACAATTGTCGGGTAACCTAACCAATTTTCTTATAATTTAGAGTGAGAACATCGTGGTGTGATGTGACAGGTTCTGATTATATGCACAATGGTTGTGGGTTCGATCCTTACTCGGGGGAACGATTTTATTTTTAGCTTCACGCTGTATCCCTTGCGGGGTAGTCAGAGAGAACGGAGCGCCAAACGCTACGGACATCAACCTCTTCATATCAACCTCTTCATACATGCCCTCCGGGGGGGTCCTCATGCTTTTTACGTGACCTTCCTCCAGTATCGTCGATACTGTGTTTTCGAAGGTCAACCGATGTCTCCCCCTGCGATTATTTATATAGTTTTTATTTTACCACTCTGGTTACAAAAATCGGCTTAAGCTTAAGATTGCCTGTTTAAACAGTCGATTCAGCCCCGTGATTTATGTGAAAAGTGAAGAGCCAAATGTTGACACTATATTTTCTCTGCCTATCATGTTAACAGAATAAAGTATGAAATTATAAAAAGAATGTAACTATAACAGCTCAAAATATGGTAATTGATTAAACTTTCCGGTAAAACTGAGAACGGTGGTAGGTGTATTTTTTGTTTTTTATGGAATGAAGGAGGCAAACGAGCTGAAGGCCCACCTGGTGTTAAGTGGTTACCTTCGCCCATAGACATCCACAACATTCAAGTTATGGATGCGTTGCCAGCCTTGGGAATGTAGGACAGAAGGAGGGAGGAAGGATGGGAATGGTGGGAATAGGAAAAGCTGGCTTACATGCCATCGAACCGAAACACATCATAAGATATTTGGCGGTTCGTCTTTGACATGATAGTGGTCGCGAGCCAGTCGGAGAACGAATCTCCTACCACCAAGCAATGTTAGACGGTAATAATGGGAATCGTTCTCTTACCTTTATTCACTTCCAAGTTCTATATCTTGGTAAGGTAAAACCTATGTTTTACCTTAGAAAACCACACAGTTGTTACCGTGATAAGGTTAGAATAAGGTTAAAATTATTTTGGACTTTCACCAATAAAGTTGGTAAATCTTTGGTCTTACTTGGAAAATGTGAAGATTTACCAAAATTCAGCTTTTTACAGCAACATATACAGTACTTGTATATAAATAAACTCCTAAATTAATAATCAATATGTCGTCGCAATTACAAATTTTCATGACGCCGCGACGTTATTGTATTTTTAGTTATTGGCCTAATTTCATGTAAAATTAACCATAGCTCAAGTCTATATCTGAACTGATTTAATTTCGATAAGCTCACTAAAGCCAAGAACATATCTTTGGTTTTGTGATGAGATAATAATTTACTCATTTTGACAATTGGTAAAGCTACTATTTTGCAAACTTTTCTTTTTTTCAGTTTCTAAGAGAAAATCTAGAGGCAAGACACTCTGTTTTCTACACATCGAAACATTGCGATCAGAGAGAGAGAGAAATTACAAGAATCATATTTTTGGCTCTTTCAGAAATCTGAAGTATTTTTAGATATCATTTAATGTTTTGTACATTAACTATTTACAGTCTCATTATATTAATAGAAATAAATGTAAATTTATATAAATTAATAAAATTGGAGTATTTGTATAATGATATTATAATAACCGCTTAATAAACTTCATTTTTTACAATTTTTTCTGTCTGTATATCTGTTTGTTCCGGCTAATATCTGAAATGGTTAGACCAATTTTGACGGAATTTTTACCGAAAACTAGCTGATTACATCAGCTAGTTAAGAAGTAATTTAAGCTACTTTTATTTTAACACGCAGATGAAGTCAAGGACATAGTTAGTTAATAAAGTAAAATTATACTATAGTATCAATAACTGTGTATTTAAACTTAATGTAAAATGAGTTTCGTGATTTTAATACCAATGTATAGAGCATTTAAATTTTCGAATAACATACTACTGTAGTTATCCACGCTGTCTATTCATAACCGACATGACATGAATAGTCTAAGGCAAATCAATGCCTCCTTTCGAGCAAAGTTTGAGTTCAAGTAATAAATAATGTTATCTTAAATTGTATCGTCTTTGTATTCAGAAGTGTGTTAGACAAAAACTTTGTTATTCCTATTCGCGATTAACGTTTTATTGAATATTTTGTATGAAATATTTAATACACATAATGAGGCCAGACTAGATTATATTTTACGCCTTGATGGCCCAATTTTTACCCGTGGAAGACGGGTTAAGAATACAATTCCCCTCCGTCGCTGGGTAGCGTTCCATAAAAGGCTGGTAATCCAGTAGCTTGGTGGTAGGAGATTCGTTCTCCGACTGGCTCGCCACCACTATCGTGTCAAAGACGAACCGCCAAACATCTGATAATGTGTTTCGGTTCGATGGCATGTCGGCCAGCTCTCCCTATTCCCACCATTCCCATCCTTCCTCCTTCCTTCTGACCTACATGCCCAAGGCTAGCAACGCATCCATAGCTCTAAAGTTGTGGATGTCTATGGGCGAAGGTAACCACAAACACCACATGGGCTTTCTACTCACTTGCCTCCTTTATTCCATAAAAAAAAATGGAATTTGTCAGACTGTAAATTCCGTACATAGATATGGGTTCAATCAAATGGTTGACCAAATTGAGACAAACCGTGGCTTTGAGTTCCGCCATTAAACATGTTTATTTAATCTAGTCTTAAGACAGACAGACAGTCGAACCCACAACTAGTCGCTTTACAGTCACACATTTAACATGTGGATAGTGGAAAACGGACGAAAAGGAACAAATATCTTTCACTAATATCTCTTTGTCTATCCAGTTATTAAAAATAGTATGAAAACTGCAACTATATTTGTACTTAGTAATTGCATATTTTGAATTATTTGAATGTCTATAGAATTAGTAAATTTAAAATAATAATAATACAAAGGCTTAATATATATTTTTTATGTATTCTATATTTGAAGTAACAATAAAGAGACTGTTAGCATATTATTTTCATCTAAATAACTATAAAATAAATATATTCGTAAATGGCAAAGCTAAATAAGGCCTTGGTAGTATTTCTTGTCAATAGATCGAGTGACCATTTCATTTTGGTTTGACATTGAGGTTTCACAAACATTGTCTAAAAAACTTTTTTTTTTCAATTATTTGCTTTAATTATTTACAAGCACTTTCCGCAAGTTAAAGAATAGGTTTCTACCTATTGTGGATATATTCGATATCTACCTACTGGTACCTTATAGGTAGGTAGGCCTATCTACCTTGCCATCTACCTTATTATTTAACTAGACCAAAAAATATCGTTATTTATAAAATAAGGATTTTTAATATGAATTTTAAATCACGATTATTGTGTAGTAAAATATTTATCATCTATGCCATTACAGAAAGAAATGCTATAATTTTATTAAATGCTTTTACACATTCAACCTCAAGACAATGAAACTCCGTATAAGTTCCTACGAGCGGGATCGAACCCGCACTCATGATGCTAACTGTGAGACCCATAATGAAACCAATAAAAATTAAAAATACTATTTATTTATCTTTTAGCTTCACGCTGTATCCCGCACACAACAGGGTAGGAGAGGGAACCTAGTATTAAGATACTCCGTTCCCCACTTTCCGCCGAATTCGGAGGCATTGCGTGTTAAGTGGCGGAACTTAACGCCGCGCTTTACCTCGACACCAGAGCGAAGAAAATGGAAATATTCAATATTTCCACTCCTCGAGTGGGAATCGAACCCACAACCAGTCGTTTACAGTCACACGCTTGTGCCACTGGGCCACGACTGGCCACTATATTACTATTTAATATCAATTAATACCTTTGAAATTAATGTTATTTTGCTCTAATGAAAGATTACGATTAAGGTGACACAAGCTTCTATTGGAATTCTCAGTATAGACGAAAATATATAAATAATTTGAACAAAAATCTGGCCTCCCGCCAGTTAGTAGCGGAAATAGTTCTCCTAAGAGCATTTTTGTTATAAGAAATAATAATTCAATAAAATAATACAAAAAATTGTTTCAAAAATTAGAAACTAGAGGTCAGTCGTAGCTTGTGGTCACAGCGTGTAACTGTAAACGCGACCGGTTGTGGGTTCGATCCCCATTCAAGGAGTGAAAATATTTAATATTTTCTTTTTCTTCGCTCTGGCGTCAAGGCAATGTGCGGGGTTGAGTTCCATCACTTAACACGCAATGACTCCAGAATTCGGCAGAAAGTGGAGAACGGAGTGTCTTAACACTAAGTTCCCTCTGCCTATCCCACTGTATGCGGGATACGGCGTGAAACTAAAACGTATGCCTACAAATGTTCTCGAGACTATCGTAGTACAGTGAAGCAGTATCTGAATATACACGCGATGGTTGTGGAATCGATTCCCGGTCGAGGGACTGACTATATTGAAATTGTTATTATTTTTACGCCATTTAACACATAATGTTTTGGAGTAAGCCTTAGTTAAAAGCGGATCGGAGCTTTGGATCCTTTTCTCATAAAGCTATGCGAACGGAAAAATTTGACTTAATAAAAGTTTAAATGGAGAAAAAGTACTGATTAATGACAAAATATTTTTTATAATATTGCATTAGAAATGAATCTACTTGAGGCCAGTCATGGCGCAGGGCACGAAGAGTAACTAGAATGAGACTGGTATTGGGGTAGATTCCCACTCGAGGAATTGAAATTGAAAAAGACATTTAAAGAAAACGTATAAAAATTTGAACGCAGCGGGATAATACGTTTTCTTTAAAAGTCTTTTTCAATTTTCCTAAGTGTGGAATAACACTTTAAAAATGTTTAAAAAAGAATTGAAATATTGTTTCATTTTATTCGCAACACGCAATGCCCCTAGTGAAAAAAAATCAACTTACTAAAATAAATATTAAGCATACCTCCATATGTTTGACTTGTCACTCCATGACAGTGACACAGAGTCACACAGTTGCTAAGGCAACGCGTAATATATGCGTCAACGGTACATTACTACTTATGAGAATTTGGCTTGTAATACTAATATTACGTTTTAAAGCTTTGTGTTTATAAATGTGTGTATATAAAACGTCAAATAGTTTACGCTTGTCTATCTTCACGTTCGCCAGAATTGGTGGGAAGAGAAATCACAAAGAGAATCTAGTAAAACCGATCTCTATTTTCCGCTTAGGCAGAAATATTTTGCGTTGACTGACGGAGCTAAACGCCGTATCCTAAGCGAGAGCAATTAAAATTTTAATTTGTGTACTACTACTAATGGATAGTCCATGACAACCACTTTGTACGAAGACATTTAAGCATAATATGTCTTTTTGCAAAGTGATAATATCTTTTACTGCTTTGCAAAATGAAAAAACTACTTTTCAATTTTTTTGTTATTTTTTATTATTTACCATTGAAATTAATAATAAAAAAATACAACATTTTTTAAATAATATTAAAATTCGTATCTGTGTATCCATATACACGCATTTCATTTAACACCAAGGCAGACACTATTATATGATTTCACCTTCACGTTTTTTCTGCGTTACAGGATAGGCAATATAAATATTGTCAACATACTCCGTTCTCCGCTTTCCGCGGAACTTAACACCTCGCTTTATCTTATCAGAGCAGAGAGATGACAGTAATTTCAATATTAATTCCACGGAAAAAATCAAACACAAAACGACAAGAAGTGACACACCCACTGGAATGTAGGAAATTAATTGTAAATATATATTGTAGCTATAATATGTATACATGTTGTTTCACTAAAAAAATACTTTAATTTTTTTAGCTTCACACTCTATCCTATATCGCACACCGCAAGATGGACTTAATAACAGATTGAAAAACTAAACTAAGATCTAACTACTTTATATATGAATATACGTTTTTGTTTATGTAAGTATATTATTTTTTTTATATAAAAATATAATTAAAACGTTTATATATTTACATAAAAATATTTCTTTTATATAAAAAAAAATATGTTTTCCTACTCATTTTAAAATTCCACAGTTTTCTATCCCGCCATTTGCAACTCATCCACATTCAAGGGTTGACTGGGAGAGATCTTTTCAAGAGATAAGTCCACCTTTGTACTATTGTTTTGTTTGTTTTCTCTCACATGTATTTTCTTTTTATTTTATGTGCAATAAAGAGCATATTAAATAAATAAAATCTTTAAAACCCACCTGTGGACAATCTCCAATGTAGTGTCCTTTCTTGAAGCACAAGTGACACATGTACGCCGGCGGCGGGGGTCGCGGGGGGCGGCGTAGTGACAGGGCTGCTAGTTGCTCTGCCAACGAGCTCGTGTCGTCTGCCTGTTGGGCGGAACCCGTGGCCGCGGTCGGTAACGGTCCCCATACTGAACCTGGTACCCACTGGAATTAGAAAATTAGTTGTTAATATCCACGGAACATGTAGGTAGTTGTATAAATGATATAGCTTCCGGTTTGAACGACTCGGCCGCTATAAACACAGTTTTAGTTGTTGTATTTTGGTTGATTTTCTATGAAAATAGAAACAGTATATGTTGAGTGATGGAACTTAACACTGTTCTTTGTCTTGCCACACCAGAGAAACTATATTAAATACTTATTTCAGATATTAAATTATCTATACTAATTCATTCACATACTTAAGATTATTTATAAAGGAACAAAGTTATCCATCAAATGAAAATTTATTATTTTATTTACTTAAAATATAAAACAACTTAAAGTCATCATGGCGCAGTTCGACAGCCTCTAACTGTAATCACGATTGGTTCTGGGTTCGATTTAAGATTGGTTGTGGGATTAAGTATAATAAAATTATTTTAATTTCTCCGCTATGATCAACAATACAACGCGCGGCGTTGACTTAACAAAGTAAAAAATGGGTTAAAACCCCAGATTCTTTCTGGCTAGTCTACCCCACACCATACATAAAAGCGTGGCACTAATAAAAAAAAATAAACAAATACAAATATATTAATAACCCCTATAAAAACACAAATTTAACATTATTATATCAACAACAAAAGCTATAATAATCAATGTGGGGGATAATAGATAAATAAAATGGCTAAGTATGACGCATATCCATTGGGTGCGCGCGCGCATCTGTTTAACGAATTAAGAACCAATTCAATTCAATTCTGGGACGCGTGCGTTGACGCCTTGAATTAACTGTTATGGTAAGTCATATTTTAGATGTAAATTGAATGTTTTTTGGTGAGATTTATTATAAGAATATCGATAGAGGAGCAAAATATTTTTATTTCAGTAAAAAAATGGTGCTAAAAATATCTTTTACGTTGTTTAAGGACTTTCATTTGTTAAAAATAAGCTAGATTTAAAAAAAGGTTAAGAAAATGTCACAATTTTTTTTTTAGCTTCACACTGTACACCGCGCACAGCAGGGGGTAGGCAGAGGGAACCTAGTGTTATGACACTCCGTTCCCCACTTTCCGCCAAATTCGGAGGCATTGCGTGTTAAGTGGCGGAACTCAACGCCGCGCTTTGCCTCGACACCAGAGCGAAGAAAATGGAAATAATAAATATTTCCACTCCTCAAGTGGGAATCGAACCCACAACCAGTCGTTTACAGTCACACGCTTGTGCCACTGCGCTACGACTGGCCCAAAATAAAAAAAATGAAAAAATAAAAAGGCTATAAGGATTTATATTTAAGTCTGTTTATATCCTGATTATGAGTAACAGCGTTTTATAGAGCGTTCGTTTATGTTTCGAGTTCTTTTTGCAATGTCACGTTTTCTCATTTCCCGTTCTCCACTTACCGCCTTAAGAAGAAAAATTGAATGTTGAGTTGCGGAATATAATGACGCGCTTTGCTTTATGTGCTAGAGCGGAAAACAGAAAATGTTTCAAATAGTCATTCCCTCATAGGAATTGTATCCATGGCCAATCGTGCATACAGTTAGACACTGCCCCACTACACCATTTATTTAGAAATTAAAATTCGAAACTTTAATACAATAACCACTTTTATATAAAAAAATATCTTAGCCATTCTAGTTAAAACATAATATTTATGATAGGAGCTTACTTCCTACAAAATAATTACTTTTCAAGCAAATTCTACGGTAAATGGTGCAATATTGTGTAATATTTTCTTATAGTAACACATTTCATTGTAAAAAAGAAAAATTAAATGTTGAATTACTACTTTCATTCTAAATTTCATTCAAATCGGACCGGTACATTAGCCGTGAAAGCGTGACAGACAAACAGACAGACATTCGCATATATAATATAAGGATGGATTAATTCATCCTTTTTTTTTCAGCTTCACGCTGTATCCCTCACACAGCAGGGTAGGCAGAGGGAACCTAGTGTTAAGATACTCCGTTCCCCACTTTCCGCCGAATTCGGAGGCATTGCGTGTTAAGTGGCGGAACTTAACGCCGCGCTTTACCTCGACACCAGAGCGAAGAAAATGGAAATATTAAATATTTCCACTCCTCGAGTGGGAATCGAACCCACAACCAGTCGTTTACAGTCACACGCTTGTGCCACTGGGCCACGACTGGCCACAACTGTTCATACTTGCACATATTTTTATTAACACAAATCTTGTCACAAATAGCTTAACACGCTATTCTATAACCAATTTTTACGGCGGCTTTCCACTCAAATGACACTAATTACATGGAAACGCACGCCCTGACGTTTTCCAGCTGTATCTTATAAATCTAGATTATCGTTGTTTGTTGTTTTTACCCGAAATAAAATTCAATGCTGTTTTGTGGAGAAAGAAACGTTTTAAAATTGAAAGATTTTGTATTGAAATGGGTAAATATTGGAATAATAATTGGATCTTTTTTATTCATTGTGTAAGCAGAAATTTATTCTCGAGACATTTAAGACAGATCTAATGTATCTGTCTTAAATGTCTCGTGATATGATATATTTTTTATATGTAGGAACACATTCATTTTAATATTAAAAATGAGAAAGTATGTCTGTTTGTCTTTCACGCATTCACGGCTAATCTCCCGGGTCGATTTGGATGAAATGTAGAATGAAAGTAGTAAAAAGGTCAGGGTCTAACATAGACTACTTTATTTTGTAAAATCGACCCCCCAGGGTTGCAATATAACGAAACAACCACGTAGTTCACGCGGCAAAACCGCGACGGGCCGCTAGAAAAATATATATGTTTGTCCTTCTGTACTTATAATCATTGTGAGTTACTAATAATGTCATATATTTTCCATATATACTTTTTAATCTACATAATTCTAAACCAGAAAGTATATTATTTAATAGTAACTCCATTTTACTCTTAAAAAATAACAATTCGGGTTAAATTACTACTAACCACAGTGCAATAAATAAAGTCATTAACAATAGCAATTTTGTATGCATATCCTAAGAAAACTACCATAGCATCACCTTATTTAGTTTGTATGTATGTATATATATAATTATCATTAATCATTATATTGAGGTCATCAAGGTGCATCATAAGTTCGATTCCTTCTCGAAGTAATGATTATATTTAAATTATTTTCATTTGTCCGCTCTAATTACGACACAGCGCATTCTTTTTCCGTCAGTCAAGACGCAGTATTCTAGGTTTTGAGCGAAAATTAAAGAACTTAGTGTCTTAATATTTAATTCTCTCTGCCTACCCTGCTAGTCTAGAAAAAAATTATGTTGTATTTTCACGAAAGAAATAAACTTATGATCCTTTTTACTTTTTATGTAATAGCTTAACTAAGAAGTATGAAATTACGTCCAGTTAAAGTGTCTATGGAAGGAAAGAAAAAGTCTATATTAATTATAATAATATTATAAAAATAAATTAAATGAATATCATAAATATTAAACATTATAATGTGTTGGATATACATTTCTGTATAGTGACATATGTAAATGTTATTAAGTTTATTACCTGCATATTACCTGAGTCAGTGGGTCTACTGTAATTTGTATAATAGTTTTTAGCAGCTTCACGCTTTTCCCCGCATAATAAAATCTCTCTCTTCTCAGTGGAGAGATTTCTCCGAGACAGAAAAACAAGTGAGAACCTAATGTCAAGTAAGATACCCCGTTGTACAGAAAGAGAGAGGCAGAGATTAATTACCTTTTATGTGAAGGAACTCTACGCTGTGCTTTTTCTTTGCCACCTCTGGTAATAAATGAAAATAATTAAAATATAATCATTTCAATTAGTAGAAATCGAATCCAATCACGATAATATTTAGATGCTGCCCCACTGTGCCACTATGGTCTCTAGTGTGTTTTGTATGATCAGATGGTTTGGATAGTAAGACGAACTGTATAATAGTAGATGTAGTATTATAATAATTCTTTTCGTTCGGATAAATCTTTAGAAATAAACAAATAACTTCATAACATGAATAATATCATCCACATGTTTTGGTCTTACACATAAAAACACATTACGGCTCTATCGTGGGCGCCTCCGTAAAGTCCCGCAACTGACTCGTTTATCTTTTTAATAGTGAATTTTATTTATTTTTTTAAGTATAATTTATATTGCTAAAACATATGTATAAACTACTTTTGATGTATTTTAAAACAAAATGTATATTGTGGTCAGTCGTGGTTCAGTGGCACAAGCGTGTGACTGTAAACGACTGGTTGTGGGTTCGATTCCCACTCGAGGAGTGGAAATATTTAATATTTCCATTTTCTTCGCTCTGGTGTCGAAGTAAAGCGCGGCGTTAAGTTCCGCCACTTAACATGCAAAGCCTCCGAATTCGGCGGAAAGTGGGGAACGGAGTGACTTAACACTAGGTTCCCTCTGCCTACCCTGCTGTGTGCGGGATACAGCGTGAAGCTAAAAAAAAAAAAAGTTAGTTTCAAAGGCCATCATATCCCAGTGGGGCAGTATCAGGGTGTAACGATTAGTTGTGAGTTCAATTCCCACTAGGAGGAATGATCATAATTTAATTATTCTGATTCCTTCTCTCTGGTGACATACAAAAACGGGATTATACTGTCGAGGCTTATCCAGTCAATTTTCTGCAGAAACAGAGACTTGATTTTTTTTTTAAGAATACCATTTAAGTCTACAAGTCCCAGGTCCCGCCCTGAGCTACTCTTTGCAACACAATGGGTAACTTCAAGGTAAATTTTTGGGATGCTAAGGAGTTTATTTCTCTTTCGGAAGATGGAAATGAAACTACTATGGAAAGGGTCAAAAAGTCCACATAAACGAAGTTGCAGACGACAACTATTGTATTATATATTGTATATATTTATATATAGTTATATAATGATTTCTCTGCATTTGGCGAGCGTATTCAAGAGTAATAAAGTTCTTTATATATCCACCTCTCAAACAATCAAACATTAAGAAACTGTTAATTTCCATTTGGAATGTTTATTTTAGGTCCAATGGATCGTAAAACAGCTTATTGTCTTTAATGCTTACACTTTATTCGTTTTAATGGGGAGATCGTTTAGGGATTTAATTATTCTTTACTTTTACAATCGACATTTCTGTAATATGTTAGTCGAGGATGCCTTTTATTTGTTACTAGCGACCCGCTCGCGACCTCGCCACGTGGTCTGCTACTATTATCCCTGAATAATAAAATATGGCCTATAGCTCCTGACTAGCGTAGCTTTATAATTGTAAAGAATTTTCATGACAGGTTCAGTGTTTCCGAAGATTAGCTCTTACAAAACTTTACGTCTTTATTATATTAGTATATATTCTAGACATAAATAGGCACACAATACAAGAAATAAATAGGCACTAGTGTCAAAACACAATGCCATGTGATAGTATTGTATCTTTAAAATTGTTAAGTTATTTCATAGTTCGTCGTCATCGTGAGAAAAGTGTCGATTAATCATCATACATTCGGAGACCATCGTGGCGCAGTGGGACAGCGTTTGCTGTAAACGCGATTGGTTATGCGTTCGATTCCCTTTCAGTGGAATGATCATTATATAAGTTAGGCAGAAAGTGGAGAATGTAGTGTCTTGATATTCGTTTCTCTACTCTCTTTGACTATCTCGCTAAGTGGACAAAGTAAGCATTTCATTATTCATTAGAATAAATATTTCTGTATTACATTAGTTCTAGGTTCGATTACTTGATGCTTTGCGTTGTCTAGCGACTACTAGACGCATACTACTAGCGACGACTACTACGCATCGCTAAACATATGAACTTAAACTTTGCAGGTTCCTTGGCGAGTGCAGGGAAACTTTTACAAATACGGTAAAAATCTGGATTTTATGTTTCATATTCTCCGTCATCATCGTCAAGATGATTATTTATTTAATTATATAGATTCTTTACAAAAAAACAAAGTTTTCGTTTTTTACCAAATGCATATGTAAATATATCAAAATAAAACTTTTCAATTCTCTCTGTCTGCCTGCGTGTTCGTTCCAGCTAATCTCTGAAATGACTGAATCGATTTTGGAATTACATTCACTGGCAGATAGATGATTCAGTAAGAAATAACTTAGGCTACTTTTATTTTAAAATGGACTTTTACACGGACAAAATCACGGGAACAGCTAGTATAATACGAGTATATATTCAATGATGCTTCTTACTAAGATTCGTTTCAAGTTTCGTTATAATCTCAACGTCCGGACTAGAAGCCCGCCTTTGATTCTTGACACCGTGAACACTCATTTAGGTGCTTGCTTATAAATTCGACACCGCACTTAATTTGGAATGTTTATGTTTGAACACGTCACTGTAGGAGGGATTTGATATATTTGCGACTTGTGATTTACCTCGGCTTTTTACATTTTACAGTATTAATTGTATTGTCATTACATATAATTATAAGGAAGGAAAATTTCCTCATAAGGAAGGAAGGAATTTTATAAAAAATGTAACGGTTTATATAAAAAATAGAAGAAAGGAGTGTTTTCACTTTAAGTTCTTTTTAATAACTTGTATATCAAGGGAAAAACGTTTAAACTGCTTTTTTAGCTTCCCCAAGAGATGTGGGTTCCAATCTGGCTTATTGGTAATTTCATTTATTTTTATATAACGATATAATTATCATTGCAAAAATTAGTCATAAGTTAGTTCAACCATTCAACAAACTATATCTCGATTTCAATTGGAAAGTGTCTTGACACTAGTTTCTCTCTGACAAATCTCTGAAAAAAGGAAAAATATAAACTTTGTATTTAAAAAAACAAAAAAAGACCGGATGTATCAAATATTTTACCGTACTCCATGACCATAGATAGACAATACTATTTTTTTTTATTTTTTTTTTTATGGAATAAAGGAGGCAAACGAGCTGAAGGCCCACCTGGTGTTAAGTGGTTACCTTCGCCCATAGACATCCACAACAATAGTTACGGATGCGTTGCCAGCCTTGGAAATGTAGGACAGAAGGAGGGAGGAAGGATGGGAATGGTGGGAATAGGGAGAGCTGGCTTACATGCCATCGAACCGGAACACGTCATAAGATATTTGGCGGTTCGTCTTTGACATGATAGTGGTCGCGAGCCAGTCGGAGAACGAATCTCCTGCCACTAAGCTACTGGGTTACCCGCCTTTTACGGGACGCTACCCAGCGGCGGAGGGGAATTGTATTCTTAACCCGTCAACCCCCCCCCCCCCCCCCCCCCGGGACAAATCTATATACTTGATTCATTCATTTGATAGTTTTATTTAAGGTATATAAAAATCTTTAAAGCTTACGCTTTACTACACTAGTGTAGTAGTAGTAATTTCATAATGGCGCAAAATAATACTACTCCCTACTTCAAGATATGTAGGTATGGATATTTTTGAAAAAAGTTTTTAATGTCTTCACTTGACTTTTTAAAAAGCTTCACAAATACGTTACTTCATAGCTACATAGTACATCCATACTTATATTATAAATGCGAATGTCTGTGTGTTTGTTTGTCACGCTTTCACGGCTAATCTACTGGTCCTATTTAGATGAAATTTAGAATGAAAGTAGTTAAAATGACTGGGTATAATATAGGCTACTTAGTTTTTCAAAAATCAAACTCTAAAGGGTTGAAATTGGGGTTTATATGAAAAATCTATACCGCTTGACCGATTGTATTGAATTTTGACATATATATAGTTAAGATAATCCAAGGATAAACTACTTAAATTTAAATAATTTAAGTAGTTTATCCTTATATTGTTTATAATTATTTAAATTAATTAATAGGCTTATTTATTTTTCAAAAATCCACCACCGAGGGTTGCAATATAGCGAAAAAGCCACAAAGATCAAGCGGCGAAGCCGCGAGCCGCTAGTTTGTATATATATCGATAGATAGACTCAGGCTTGTGGATTTCAAATTAAAATATTTTTTTCAATAT
Source organism: Dryas iulia moderata (assembly GCA_019049465.1). Classification (NCBI taxonomy): domain Eukaryota; kingdom Metazoa; phylum Arthropoda; class Insecta; order Lepidoptera; family Nymphalidae; genus Dryas; species Dryas iulia. The sequence goes on along the minus strand of CM032431.1, from coordinate 11,923,489 downwards.
TCAAATATTACCTTAAAATTAGTAATTTTAACTTAACAATGAACACTTTAAAATATAAATAAATTTATAACTATTTCAGTTTAAAAATGCACTATTCATGTGTAAAAGGAAATACTAAGTTAACTGCATTTGGTTGACGGCCGCTACACATGTTTCACATCGGGAAGTTACTCGTAATGGTAATTTTAGAACACCTGTATGGTTTACATCACTTGTTCCACGCGTTGTTATGATGTGTACGTAATATTAGAATTTAGGGAAAATATGTTAATAGTGATATTTTTGATTAAAGCGTAGGACAATGGTTTCTTTTTAATTAATATCATAGTACTGATACATGGTCTCGCTTCCTTTTAAATTTCATTTACATATATTGTTACTAAAAACGTTTGACATTTTAAGTTAAACTAAGCAAATTATCTTATTATATTTATTTCTAAAATTAATTAACACAAAAAGACAAGGATCTAGACTTTTTAGCTGTTTGTTCAACAGCTTCACGCCTTTTCCTGCATAGTTCAGATGGTTAGAGAGATTCTAGGTTCAAGACACTCGTTCAGTACTTCCGCCCGAAATTGTGATCCCGAAATCTAATGCCAGGCTATACTACCATGGCCTCCATAAGTTAACTTAATTTAATTTTCTTTTTAGTAAAGTGTGGGAAGAAAATTTTACAGTATCGGTTTGGTTCTTATATTATGGCGTTTTCAGAATGCTACATATATAGAAATCACTTTTCCAATGTCACGTTGACAGAAGAAAGCAAAGTTGGGATTGTGCGGTAAAAATAATTAATAATAAGACGCATATAAAAAAGGATAAAAGTCAGTATAAAAGTTTTTTTTTATGTTATCATGAACAGATATATACTTGAACTGCGTTCAAGTAGTAAGTAGTAAGTTCAAGAAATATTGTTAAAATACTGGCAATCTCAAGAACGATGCTTTTTGCTATATGCTGTTAAATATTGTAGCATTACTTTTTTATTTTATTTCAATTTAAAAGGCATTCCACAAATTAAATAATAATTTATGAAATATAAATAAATAATAACAACAGCAGGGAAATGAGATTAATTTCACTTGGTGATAGAACGACTCAGGGGCCCGATAGCCTCTTATATATTCAAAGTCAAAGTCAAATTATTTTATTCAAAATAAAAAGTTACATACTTCATTTTTTGGACGTCAAGCAATTTACCACTGGATATAGGTTCACTAAATTTAATGTCTCAGACCAGACAAGAACCGGCGTAAAGAACTCAGGGGACATTTTTTTTTAATCAATAATTTACGAGTACATACGTCATAATAAATAGACTGGAGTGAGCATTTCATACCCAATTCCCGATATTCGCGTAGAATATACGTAATTTCTTATGCAAGAATGTATGTTGCTTCACGCTGTATCCCGCACACAGTAAAGTAGGCAGATAGAACCTAGTGTTAAAACCTAGTGCTAAGAATGTGTGTTATTTCTTAAAACGTACCATATGTGACGAACTTTTAAAAATTAAGGCCGATAAACCAATAAATCTCAATAAATATTAACCAAAACAATTTTAACCAACTGGTCT